>JALAZF010001116.1:0-161673 GCA_022829125.1 Lathyrus tuberosus
GAAAAAGATATTTTTTTATATTATATTTTGACATATCTAAATATATATAAAGATGAAGATTGAGAAATTAAAAAAAAAGTCATTTTTTTTTAATTTCTTTTTACGTTTCAATGTAGCTAATAGGTAAGTCCAGTGAGCGGGGCTATTATTAATAGTCCTAGTTAATTTATCAACCTATGAGTATGACAAACAAAATAACAAGAAATTAAAATCACAAGATGTCAAGACTCAAGTCAGAAATGCTACGCGGGAAACCGGTAAGTTGTGAATGGCGTAAATGTAAGTTTGGCATCGCATTTCTGTCGCATAATTAAACTTTTGCAAATAAAATTGTGTTTTTATCTAAAAATAGTGTAGTCTAATCCTAATTTTAATTGATCTCACTCAATTTATCTTAAATATAAAATCTCTCTCTCTCTCTCTCTCTCTCTCTCTCTCTCTCTCTCTCTCTCTCTCTCTCTCTCTCTCTCTCTCTCTCTCTCTCCTCTCTCTCTCTCTCTCTCTCTCTCTCTCTCTCTCTCTCTCTCTCTCTATATATATATATATATATATATATATATATATATATATATTATATATATATATATATATATATATATCTATCTATCTATCTATCTATAAAATTAGATTTTTGCAAAATAAATTATTTTGTAAAAAATGTATTAGATTAATTATTATTGAATTTTATTCCACTGTGAAATTAGAATTGATGTTGATTTATGATGTTGGATTTTTGAAGTGGTGTTGTTGATCTCCGATACGGTGGTGCGGGATGGACCTGCAAGATTACAACTCCAACGTCCAAATCAGTTACAAAATTCAAGATGAGTGAAGTAAAATTTTGAGATCAGAAAGTGTATCTTAAATCTTATGTTTGTTGATTATATACGTTGAATAATTTTATTGGGCTTTTCATGATTTGGTTGAACATGTGAATCTCTTCGTATTAGGCATTTGATTGACCTAGAATACTAGTCCCCAAGGCTTGTCAGATGTTTATCATTCTTGAAGTCTTTCAAAGTTGCGACCGACATCTCGTTATTAAATTTGACCACAAGTGAAAGTGGGGAAGGCTATAGAGTAGTTACAAAAGTAGTGGAGAACAAGCAAATTAAATGTCTTTCTCATCATTGAGACATTTCTCCTATTTTTAGGCATGTGGCTTTAGGCTCGTAGGTTAGGGGTGTGTCACTTTTCTCTAGATCAATCGAGTACACTTGAGTTCACTTATATTTCCAAGGTGAAATTGGCCGTTGATTTTTATCTATCAATTTTTCCTTTTGATCTGTCCGGCTACTTGTTCTCCTCTATACACTAGCGCAAAAACGGTTTTAGACAGCGCTTTTTTAGCCTTTAGACAGCGCTTTAAAGCGCTGTATAAACCAGCGACGCTATAGGTTTAGACAGCGCTTTTGGTATTACCAAAAGCGCTGTCTAAAGGGGCGTGTATTTAATGAAAAGCGCTGTCTATGGTACCTTTAGACAGCGCTTTTTCACATTATATGGATTACTTTAGACAGCGCTTTCGTCAAAAGCGCTGTCTAAGCCCTACCTTTTTTTGACTTTTTTGGTACACCTTAGACAGCGCTTTCTCCAAAAGCGCTGTCTAAGACCTTCCTTTTTTGACTTTTTTAGTACACCTTAGACAGCGCTTTCACCATAAGAGCTATCTAAGACCTTCCATTTTTGACTTTTTTAGTACACCTTAGACAGCGCTTTCACCATAAGCGCTGTCTAAAGTGGACCTGAGACAGCGCTTTCACCAAAAGCGCTGTCTAAGGTGTACGAAAAATTTTATATAATTTTTTTTTAACCACAATTTTACCAGGTTTTTTCAACCAGAATTTGACCTGTAATTTTCAACCAGCAATTTTTTTCAGAATTGGCAATTCAAACCATTGGCCTTTCTACACCAAAATTATATATCCAAAATTGGCATTTCATACCAATATATATATTTAAAATTACAAACCAAAATTGTATATACACCTATTTATAATTACAAATCATTACATTTTTCTACAAATGCACATTTTACTTATTCACCAAAATTGCATCCAACCAAAGCATTGCTTCCAACCAAAGTTATTGCTTCCAACCAAAGCATTTTTTCTACAATGCACATATTACTTATACACCAAAATTGTATATACACCAAAATTGCATCCAACCAAAACATTGCTTCAATCTACATTATAGGTCCTGAAAACACAAAGATTGTAATTCAAAGTATTAAAATTCAAAGTATATACACCAAAAATTGTAATTCAAAGTATATACACCAAAATTGTAATTCAAAGTTTGTAATTCAAAGTATATACACCAAAATTGCAATTCAAAGTATATACACCAAAATTGTAATTCAAAGTATATACACCAAAATTGCATCCAAAATTGTAATTCAAAGTTTGTAATTCAAAGTATATACACCAAAATTGCAATTCAAAGTATATACACCAAAATTGCATCCAACCAAAGCATTACTCCAACCAAAGTTACACATATTAAAATTCTCATCAATTAAAGTAAGAGTATAATATTATACCTTAAGTTTGTAAAATTCCGAGCTCCATAATGTATTGACACCACTCCTCTTTGATTTCATCCAATAGAGCCTTTGTGTAAGTAGCACTCCTGAATTCTTCAAAATACTACATAATAATATAACATATAGTTTGATTTAGTTTTAACTATTTCATTAGACAATATGAGAGATATGTGTTAAAATAACTCATAAGTTAGAAATACATACATCGGGTGGAATCTCCATTCGATCCAACGAAATAGTGTCTCTCATAAATCTCAACATGAAATAGCCGCAATCTATTTGATTGCGTTGCCGAGGACACTACAAATGAAAATAAAATATGGATAAATTCTAAGTTTTATCAAGTAAGCATCACTAATATAATAAAACATGTGATAATTAATATACCTTCACATAATTCCATGTAATGGTGTGGTCGATTCCCCGATGTTCTAGGAATGCTTGTATAGTGCTAATAAAATATAAATGAATATTTAGAACAATTCACATAAATAAATAAATATACACATTTCTATTTAGAACAATTTCACTTACGTGTCAATACAGTCCTTCATATCCGGGTATGTGGTCCAATCATTTCCTACGGAATCCAGATAATACACTACTCCGCGGATAGGATTGATTGCAACCAACAACCAATGTCCACTGTAAGATTAAACAAGTGTTAGATAGAAACTTTCTACACGAAGTCAAAATACAAAAAAAAATATAATAGATGAATTTAGAATGAAAATCTAACCCAGTATTAAACGGTAAAAAGTACAACTTTTCCGTTTCTTGGTTGTCCATAAAGACGTTGCGTATATACGCATGGACCTCATTTGGTTTCGTCAATATTTCGGTTAAGTTGACAGCGCTGGGGCATAAGAATGCAAATCTTTGCTCCAATCCCCGGGGGCGCATAAAACTGTCATACAGAAACCTGAAATAAAAACATCATTAACATTAGAATATTCATTTGAAAAACAAAGTAAATAAGTTGTTCAATTACCAAAGTAGATCGAATATACCTCAAGTATATATTGACAACAGTGACGCCCAATTCTGTATGTTGGAAAACTTGCTCGAAGTCTTCATTACCAACATTCTGGTCAAATTCAAAGCCATACAAATCTTTCTCCATAGTTATCAGACGAACACCTCCAGTCGGAATATCCGTCATTAATTGTAGAAAGGTCTGAAGGCACGTCCTAACCTTGCCGATAGGTTGTTTTCTAACCCTGGTATTCTTAGCACCAACAGTTTTTTGCGTTGAAACGTTGCTAATCACTTTACCAGGCAGCTATAAATCATATAATTTGTTAGATGAAGTATAAGATATCCAATTTATCATTTTCTATGCATATAATTGTGATGTACCTCTTTTTTTGAGACAACGGACTCGGTATGCTCCGGAATCCGCTTATCCTTTGTTTTGGATTTTGTTGGAGTCTAAATAACATTGCCATGTAAAAAATGAAAATAAAATGCTCGTAAAATCTTTGAATTTACACATTAAGATTAACAAAGGTTTATAACGGTTTTAAGCATATATACCTCATATCCTACGAGTATGAGATTTGACGGCCATGCAACAAACGACCCTATAGCTTGTCCCACCACTCTTACCTCCGAATCATCGTTAGGATAGGGTAATAGTGCTTCATTCTCCATAGCAATATCAACTGATACTTTCAAACTTCCAGTAGGGAGGGATTCATTATGAAGTACTGTGACCCCATTGTTAAACACTTTTCCCTTGGCAACCATCCGATGAATTGGTGAAGATAAGAATAGTTGACATTGGTGAATGCCCTAAAACCAAAAATACATATGTCATTGTTAATGTGTATATATGTAATTAAATAATTTAAGCTACTAATATAATTTCATAGATATATATATATATATATATATATATATATATATATATATATATATATATATATATATATATATATATATATATATATATATATATATATATATATATATATATATATATATATAATTACCTCTGGAATAATCGGATGAAAGCTGCAGTTGATACTATCCTTCTCTGATCCATCTCTAACACCAGAAGCGTTATCCCTTTCTTTTTCCTTTCTTAATTCCCGCACCTCGGCTTCTAGTGCTTCCAATTTAGCTTCAAGTACTGAATAACTAGCAGCCTTTCCCTTTTTAATATTCAGGGAGGTCGGGGTGATCCCAAATGCCTTACCCCTCACCCGACCAGGATACTCAGGGACATCTAATGCCCGACTAAGTATGCTCCTGGTATCATCTGCAGGTACAGACTGAGATAACGCCTCCTGAAAATCAGATGAATATCGAATATTTGTCAAATATTTGTTAATAAAGTTTTGACTTAATTAAAGAAATATTGTTATACTTACACATTTCTCATATACTTGTAGAACCTCTTCTGGAACAGATCCAGACTTGCCCACACGGGCTTCCTTCCACAAGACATGTGCAGGAAGAGATGTTTCAGAGCTACCCGCCTTTTGTAACTACATATAAAGCCAAATAATATGATCAAATATAACTCATGATGAACAATTATTATGTCATTGCAATTTATTGATACTTACCAATTGTTGCTCCAAACGTCCATATCCAGTACGTCCTTTCCTGTATTTATATTGGAGATCTGATGCTCTATCCCGATTAATTGCACTTAAACTCTTAAATTGCTCGGTTTGTCGTTTGGCTTTAAACTTCACCCATTCTTGTGGTGAAATGAAACTTGCATATTTAGATGGAAACTCTCCATCAACAAAATTACCTTCAGCATCCTTAAGATAGGTTTTGTTTAAATATGTCCTAAACCCTCTTAGGAGCTTCCCTGCCAATCTCATCAAATAAGCTTTTCTGTCGTCCTCGACATTAAAGCACCTCTAAAAAAACCATACACATTGGTTAGTACAAATAATTTAAACGACATAATTAGTTGGCATAATTAAAGACATAATTATGGTACCTTTATCTCATTCCAAATTTTTTCTTTGGTTTCCTTCAACTGTTTGTTTCTCCAGTCATCTAAAGTAATAGGAACCTCATTCCTTACAAGTGTACCAATGAAACTTGTCAACATATGACCGTTAGGCTCAACAAGTGTGCCTGTTTCGCTCCAATGCACATTATAAGTCATGCCTTGATTTCTAGCATGGATCACTCTCCTCATTATGGTTATTCCTCTCCTAATCTCTTCTTCCATAGTTCTGCTACTTCCAACCTGATCATCATGTGGATGATCATCATCATGTGCGTGATCATCAGCATGTGGGTCATCATTGTTAGTAGCCATCTAACCTGTAATAAATAAATCAAGGATATCAAATATAATATATAACAAATATAATAAAGAAATAAAGGATATCAAATATAAAAAATATGACATAATATATAACAAATATAATAAAGAAGTCAAGGATATCAAACATAATATATAACAAATGTAATAAAAAAATCAAGGATATCAAATATAACAAATATGACATAATATATAACAAATATAATAAAGAAATCAAGTATATAACAAATTTTACCTCTTTCACTAACATCTCTTTCTTTTCTTGGTTGGAATATGAATTACTTGTTTCTTATCAATGCGGACGGATGAATGGATCCAAATTCCCTCGTTATGGTCATTTCTGATATATGACCCATCCGCTATAAGATCCTCATCTTGATCATTTCTATTCAACCCATTCTCAACATCAATATCACATTGATCTACACCGCTATCACATTGATCTACACCGCTATCATCAACCACTTTGTTAGATAGAAGCACTATAGACCATTTCATACTCGTCGGGTCAGTGACATAGAACACTTGTCTAGCTTGCGATGCTAGAATAAAAGGCTCATCTTTGTACCCCACCCTATTAAGATCCACTTGCAAAAATCCAGACTTATCCATTCGTATGCCACTACTATTTACCCACTTGCAACCAAAGATTGGAATCTGAAACTTCTCGTAATCAAACACCCAAATGTGCTCAATAACTCCAAAATATGACAGATTTGCATATTTGGGGTTTAAGTCCTTCATACTTGATATGTGCATTGCTTCAGCTAGGACGGTGACACCACTATTTTGCATAGTACTTTTATCGTCTTGTTCTTTGGTATAAAATGTGTATCCATTAATTGCGTATGCGCTATGAGAATACACATGCAAAGTTGGACCATATGCCAAACATCTCAACCTTTCTGTTACTGAAGCAGGATCTGAAGAGCGCTTCAAATAAATATGATCCTTTAACCATTGTATGAAACTTTGATTGTGCTCTCGTACTATCCAATTTTCATTTCTGTTCTGATTTAACCTTCGGAGTACATCCTTGTGCATCTCAACATATGGCTCAACCTCATTATCATTGTGCAGAACATACAAATGCACTTGATCCCGTTCATCCCTTGATACTGTCACAATTTTATTTCCAATTAATTTTTTACCATCCTTTTTTTCGAAAATATGAGCTTTGGGGAGTCCAATCGATTGAACATTGGACAAATATTCAGTACAAAACTCAACCGCTTCTTCAACAATGTATCGTTCAACAATACACCCCTCTGGTCGACTTCGGCTTTTCACGTACCCTTTTAATATTTTCATATAACGTTCAGCAGGGTACATCCATCTCATATAAGCTGGTCCACACATCTGTGTCTCTTTCACAAGATGAACAACAAGATGTACCATTATGTCAAAAAAAGAGGGAGGAAAATACATTTCAAGCTCACACAAGGTAATAACTATCTGTTTTTGTAGTGTTGGTAAGATATCGGGATCGATTACCTTACTACAAATTGACCTAAAGAAAAAACACAAATTAGTTATGGCGCTTCTTACTTTCACTGGCAAAATAGAACGTATACCTATTGGTAGAAAGTGTTCCATTATAACATGGCAGTCGTGTGTCTTTAAACTCTTCAACGTGAGATCTTTCATAGACACAAGTCTTCTGACATCTGAAGAGTATCCTTCTGGAACTTTAACTTCACTCAGAAACTTACACAATATTTTCTTCTCCTTTCTAGACAGAGTAAAAGCAGCAGGTGGTAGATATGTCCGTCTTCCTTTCTTCACGGGTGCTAATTCAGTTCTAATCCCCATCGCTTCCAAGTCTTTTCTTGCTTTAAGGCCATCCTTAGTCTTTCCTTTTATATTGAGTAACGTACCAATAACACTTTCAAATACATTTTTCTCAATATGCATAACATCGAGAAAATGTCTCACGTACAAAGACTTCCAATATGGCAATTCAAAAAATATCGACCTCTTTTTCCACCCACCTTTGACAACCTTATGTGCAAAAGGTTTGCCAAACTCAGTACGCATATCTTTCACCTTTTTAAAAACTTGGTCACATGACAACATAGATGGAGCTCTACCTTCTTCGGTGTCTCCATTGAATTCTTGACTCCACCCACGGTAGTGATGTTTGGCATTTAAGAATCTACGATGACCGAGAAAGACATTCTTATGACCAAAGTCCAATCGCTTCGAAACTGTTTTATCTTCACAAATAGGACACGCTTTTTCACCTTTTATGCTGTACCCTGATAGATTCCCGTAAGCTGGAAAATCATTAATTGTGCCAAACAACATCGCCCTCAAATTGAAACTTTCTTTCCTATATCCATCATAAACCTCCACACCGTTCTCCCACAATATCTTTAAATCTTCGATCAAAGGTGTCAAGTATACGTCTATGTCATTCCCTGGTTGTTTAGGCCCAGAGATTAACATAGATAACATCATGTACTTACGCTTCATGCATAGCGACGGAGGTAGGTTATAAATCATAAGAATCACAGGCCATGTGGTATGTGAGATACTTTGAAGACCATGCGGGTTCATTCCATCAGTAGATAATGCCAGACGAAGGTTTCTTGCTTCTTCCCCAAAATCAGGATAATCATTATCAATTTTCGACCACTGTGGTGAATCAGCCGGATGTCGCAACTTTCCATCAATAATTCTTTCATCTGCATGCCAAGTCAGGTGTCTTGCATCGGTTTCACTACGAAACATGCGCCTAAATCTCGGTATTATAGGAAAATACCATAAGACCTTGGCTGGAGACAATTTTTTCTTATATCGAGACAAACCGCATTTAGGGCACTCAGTTAACGATGCATATTCCTTTCGAAACAAAACGCAATCGTTTGGACAAGCATGTATTTTATCATAGCTCATGCCAATAGAGCACAACATTTTTTTGGCCTCATAGGTTCGATTGGGAAGAACATTATCTTCCGGTAGCATTTCTCTCAAAAGGGCCAACAACTCTGTGAAACTTTTATCCGACCATCCATTGCCCGCCTTTAAGTTGTACAACTTCAATACCGCAGACAGTCTTGTGAATTTAGTGCAACCTTGATAGAGCGGTTTCTCTGCATCGCTTACCAACCTCTCAAACATTTCGGGACAATCATGAAGATCTTCTACAACTGCTTCTGCAATCTCTTCGACTCGATCACAATCGTATGTTTCCGTGTCTTTGTCATCTGAAGCATAGGTTGTATTACTTTTCCTCGTCGGTTCAACATTCTCGTTAATTTTCTCACCATGATGTATCCAACACTTATAACTTCGATCAATTCCATTCATCAGTAAATGCGATTTCAACCCATCTGCGTCAACCCTACCAACATAACAACAACCCAAACAAGGACATTTTATTCGATTGAGCTCTTCAGCGTCAGCGTGTTGAACAACAAACTTAACGAAATCCAATACCCCATTCTCGTACTCTTTGGACAATCGATCGGCATCCATCCATTTTTTATCCATGGTTTTCCTACTTATTAATCCTAACAGTTAGAAAGAATTTAACATTAGCATAACAAGTCCAAACTAAGAAATTCAAAGCAATTAACTTCATTAACAAAATTGCTTTGAATTTCGGTTCTTTAGAACAACAACCTCAAGAATTTACATTATTAACATTAACACTAACACTAACACTAACACTAACACTAACCTAACACTAACACTAACACTAACCTAAACTAAACTAAACTAAACAAACACATTATATAGCAATAGTTAACAATGTAGAAAAATGTTAACAAGAACAAACTATAATAGATGTTCTAAACTAACACTAACACTAACACTAACACTAACCTAACACTAACACTAACACTAACCTAAACTAAACTAAACAAACACATTATATAGCAATAGTTAACAATGTAGAAAAATGTTAACAAGAACAAACTAAACTAACACATTATATTGATTCTATTCCTATATCACCAAAAATGAAGTTAGCACATATTTTATTCTTATATCCAACAACAGTCCAACATTAGCAACAACATTAACAACATTAGCAACATTATCAACATTAGCAACAGTCCAACATTAGCAACAACATAAACAACATTATTATCAACATCAACAACAACATTATTATCAACATCAACAACAACATTATCAACATTATCAGCAACATTATCAACTGAAACTCTGAAACTCTGAAACTTCCAAACTGAAACTCTGAAACGTGTAAAATGTGTAATACTCTGAAACGTGTAAAATGTGTAATACATCAACAACAACATTATTATCAACATCAACAACAACATTATCAACAGCAACATTATCAGCATACCTTATAAAATGTGTAATAATCTGAAACTCTTAAACTTCCAAACTGAGTGACGAAAACGCGAAATGAGAGAGGAACAGACGGTCACGGTGGAGTAAAGGTCGTCGGAGTCGCGAAATGAGGGAGGAACGGTGGACGACGGCGCGGTGGACGACGGCAAGGGTTTAGCTCAGGTTCGCAAGTATCCGTTCGCAACAGGGGAGGGAGAAGAAAGAGCGCAAAACTGAAAATGAAAACTGAGTATATTCATATATTTTAATTTTATTAGACCTTAGTCAGCGCTTTTCAACAAAGCGCTTTCTAAGGTGGCCCTTAGACAGCGCTTTAAAAGCGCTTTCTAAGATTGGCCTTAGACAGCGCTTTTGTTTTTATTTTTTTAAATATTTAAGACCTTAGACAGCGCTTTCCTTAAAAGCGCTGTCTAAGGTCTTATATTTTTTTTAAATTTAAAAGGCCTTAGACAGCGCTTTTAAGGAAAGCGCTGTCTAATATTTTCCATTAAATTTTTTTAAAAATTTAAAAGGCCTTAGACAGCGCTTTTCACTAAAGCGCTGTCTAAGGTCTTATATTTTTTTGCGCTTTTCCTTTATTAAATTAATAGATTCCGTGTTTTTGACCTATAGCAGCGCTTTTGTAATAAAGCGCTGTCTAAGGTGAGATGTTATAAGTCCTTTTTGTTGTAGTGATATAAGAGTTTCTTGACTTTTTTGGTGAACTTTTCACCGTTCCTGAGAGTCAACTTTCCCTTTGTGAGAGTGATTTCCTTTCTTACTTAGAGCTTTCGCTTGAGCGTTCGTCTTCTTTGGGCCAAAGCTTTTCCCTCATGCATTTAATTTATATCCTCTTCACCAGATTCCATTTCTCTAAGTGTCATTCTACCTTGAGTTTATTTCTTGATACCCAGTATTTTTTCCATGACTCATATGAAGGACCATTATGTAAATTCGTCTAGTGATTATGGAAATAATGGTCTTTTCCCTTTAGTTAGAACATAAACATCTACTAACTAAGATTCCCACCACTCAATTAATAATCACCATGTTCCAGTCATTATAAATGTATTCATTAGTTTTGAGTTTAAGAGATTTCTTAGTGGTTATGTTTATAGGGAAACTTTCCTTGATGAGTTTTTCTTCGACGCTCGCCTTTTCGATGACAATGTTGGAGGTGATTGTGCAGTGAGTTATGTGCTTACTCTCTCCAAAACTATATGGATTTAGCTTTTGCTGCTTTGACTTCATCGAAGATGGAACTTGCTGCCTTGAACAGAGAAAAGGCTCAAAACTTTCATTAGGACCTATCATAACATTTATGGTCGGGATCTAAGTGGTGCCAAAATTAAGGATCATCTTAGGTGTGGAACCCAACCTGCTGGTGTCAATTGGCTCAAGCCATTAGATATCTTCCGGGATAAGGATATGCTTCCAAGGAGTTTTGAGCTTATAAAGTTGGTTGATACGAGCAAGTATAGTTAGATGGAATCTGAAATACTAGGAACCCCCTCTATTTTAGATAATCACGCAATCGTGAATGTGTCTAATATAGAGGTAGGTCGCCTATCTAATTGGTTGGTTCTCCTCGTGGAATCAGGAAAAATGATTTGTAGTAGCTTCAGGGAATACTCTATTTCTTTTTATGGATGTTTGTTCACTCAGATAAATTTGAAGTTGTCTTTGACCGAGTTCGAAGTGGAGGTGTTGAGTTTTTTAAAGGTTTCCCCTCACAGTTTCATCCTAGCGTCAGGGCTTTTATAAGTGTGTTCCAACTCTAGGCCAATTATCAATCTTGGAAGCCCTCGTGCTGACTATTCTTCTATCTTTTTTATGTGATACATACTTCTCAGAATAATACCCGGGATCAAAGGCTCATCTCAATGCGTCAGGAAGTTCCCTAGTTTGGCCTTTGCACCAAAAGTTGAGGCAGTTTTCAGGATTGATTCGTGTTGGTAAAGCCCTATACTTTATGGGGCACTCCATGTTCTACTAGGTTCCATTGAGCTTCCCATCCTCATCAACTTTCAAGGTTTACCCTCTAGTTTGTGCACATATAAGTTTCAAAAGTATTACACTTTGGTACATTTCAAATGCGAGCCTCATAAGTATGTCATCTATTTGGATTCTCTTACTCCCGATGAGTCTTTTTTTTTCCTTCTGACCATAACAAGAGGGTTCGAGATCAGAACCAAAGTCCTTAGGAAGGGGATTTGGTTGAACGAGATCGACTGTTTAGAGGTGCTTTTGTAGGGTCATCTACTTCATTGCTTAAATTACCGACCATTATTTATTACCAGATTTCCTGCATTTCTCAAGAGGCTCTTGCTTCAATATTTAATGAATAGCTTACATATATCAAGAATCTTCTTGAAGCAGAGAAGATGAATCTCTTCTCCGAGTCGACCATCTACGCCTATCAGATGGCTTCTTTATTTTCCTTAGATGTTGTTGGCCAGAGTGATGTTCTAGCGATGGGAAGTCCCTTTAAGGGTAAGTTCGAGGCGGTCGAGTTTGAGAGATTTCAACTTCAGAAGAAACGAGTGGCTTTTGGGAAGAGGTTGACGAGCTGAAGTCTTTTTAGGATGAGGAAAAGGTGAATGGATACCCTACATCTATTGTTGCCAAGGTTGTAGAGCTTTAATCTTCTCTGGAGTTCGAGAAGAAGATTTGCGAGGAGGCCACCATGGTTACCACAATGATGAACTCTCATACAAACAAGGTTGTGAAATCTCTTCAGCATGAAAAGGAATCTCTAGAGAAGGAACATGAGGTTAACGAGGGGCAATTTTTCGACCTGAGGAACGAGGTTAAAAAACATTTGATCAAGCCTTGAAAATAGTGTATGGTTCCTTTGGTCAGGTGGTCGACCAACTGGAGAAGCTTTATCTAATTGTTAAGATTATCCGCTTTCAACTTAACCCACATAAGGTGGTTCAGGATGAGGCCTTGATGGATGACGAGAATGCCGACCTTAGAGAGGAGATGCGTAATTTTCTCTTAATCATTTGTATTGGGCATTATGCCCTTGTGTTTCTCTGTAACTTGTATGAACAACATTATTTATATATTTACATTTCTTCATCCTATACTTTCTTTGTGCTCACTCTAATACTTTCTTTATGCCAGTTGTGGTCTGTTTATTATTTGTGGTATCTCCACTATACTAGTTTGGTTATTCTAGGCTTTGTTTCTCAGCTTTGGACAAGCTTATGACCCCTTCCCTTGTTATGACTGGATTTAGTTTAATTGTTTCCCAAAAATGGAAACTTGCCCCAGTTTATAGTATTTTGTATGGGTCTTCCCGGGATGGACCCGACTTGACCTTTGTAACTCATTGCAGTTCATCCTTTGGAGGGAATTGGAATAATCGTCAAGCTTTGCAATTGCTCGTCCTGGATGAAGGAAACTGGCTTAATAACTAAAATTCATTGTTACCTATCCTCGTCGAAGGGAGTTGGTGTAACTTCTAAGTTTTTTGTTACCTGGCACAATCTAAATGAGCCTGTGTAAGTTTTTTGCATCACTAGGAACTGTTACCGCGCTAATTTAGGGTTGTGATAACACTATGTCATACTACTTTTCATAGCATTTCTTTGGTATTTTAGCTATACATGTTGAAGTTTCTTTTCCCTCTATGGCTTTGGTTTTTTTTATTATCTCATTTATTATCGTTTATCATTTATTGCTTTCATAATTGAGTGTCCTCTAGTTAGATCATTGCAAATATCTTAGAATCTAGTGCAATGCTTTTTAAATAAGTGTTTTGCGTTAATTCCTGTTTTAGCATGCATAATTCAAATTGTTTGTGTTATAGTATGAACATTATGCTTTAAGTTAATTAGTCGAGTTTTTGAAGCAAGAACCATACTTGAGATTGATTAAAGTCATGCCAAAGGTAGAATCTCAAAACATTGTTGAAAACTCGAGTTTTTGAGATGTTGGATGTGTGATTCGAATCACACAATCCCTTGAGTCGAATCAAACATTATAAAGAGGAACCAAAATATTGTTGCAACTTGTGAGTCAAATCACAACTTGTCGTGATTCGAATCATGCACTCTGTGAGTTGAATCACAATTTATACATTAGTCGAATCACATATCCTTCTTCAGCCACTGCCAAGTTTAAGTCAAATTATGACCAAGCCAAAACTTGAATCATGACATGTGTGAGTCGAATCATGCCTTAGTCTTGACTCGAATCACAGAATAATGTGTCTCTTTTTAAGTGTCGATCTTATTCCACATTACTTTGTCACTTGACTCGAATCACCAAATAGTCTTAACTCGAATCAAACATGATTTTTTCACTTATTTTTGTGCTTAATCTCAAGCCCTTATATAAATCATTTTCCTCTCTCCCTCACTATAAGAAATCAAGTTTTTGTGATTATTGTGATGATAATCATATCTTTGAAAGTCTTTCTTAAATCTTGGAAACTCACTTTCAAAGAACACATTCTCACTTCTATCTTTTGCATATGAATTTATCTTCAACCTCTAGCATGATTAACATCATTTTCTTACTAATTCTTAAAGAATGTGAGATCTATAGTAGAGGAGGTTCATTATTTGTTGATGTTTGTGAAGTTCTTGAGTTTCAAGTCAAGATTCAGATTGTGTGGTGTTGCTGGAGTTTGGTAATCCAACAATAAAAAGAAGATTTTTTTTCTCCATGTTACTTCGGTAGAGTTGTGTGAAAGTCTATCGACGAAGCCAAAGTTTTTATGCTGTTTAGACATATCAAGGTTCAAGGGACTGGTAGGACCGAGTAAATATTGTTGCATAACAGAGATATGACATGGGCTAGAATCTGGAAGAGCTAAGTCGAGATCAGGTGGATCTTGCCAGATCGACGAAGCAGACGTCGTATACAACAAGAGAGGATCAAGATAAGAAGATTTGATATTTTTCATGAGTAACTTGTATCAAGTGGTTGTGTAATTTCTATAAAAAAAATTCTAGTTTATTATTATTGGAAGACTAACAAATTCTCAATGGGAAACCATTGAAGAGTGGATTAAGCTCATGAGATGATAATAGAGCTGAACCACGATATATCAGGTGTACTCTTATTCTCTCTCTCTCTCTCTCTCTCTCTCTCTCTATATATATATATATATATATATATATATCATTTTTTTTCATAGTTTTGCATGCTTAAGTTCGTATCGCTTTCGTAGAATAACAAGTTGTTAGGATTTATCTACTTATAGCGATTTTGTGATTAAAGTTTAGGTATGTGATAGATCTAGTCATTTAAATATTCTCTCTTGCAATTATTTCTATATGAACTCTTGTTGATAAATTGATCATTCGATTAATCAAATACAATTTGAGCTTTGTGTGAAAATTGGATTATGATAATTGTTGAATTGCTTGTTTAAGCAAATTCATATTTTTCAGTTGTTTTGATTTATGATAATCTAAGTTAACTTTAATATTCATTTAATCGTATATTTTTTTACATTGTTGTTTTTTTTTTCTTCCATTTGTAATTTATTTTTATGAAATCAACAATTGGTCTCAGAGCGTGTAATATGCGCATCTTTTGTAAATCTATGATTTTATAAAAGAAAATGTTTTTGAAAATGGTTTTTAGGGGAATGGTCTATTCACCCCCTCTAGACCGTTTCGATCCCCATATTCTCCACCAACAAGTGATATTAAAGTTGGTCTTTTGATCAAATCTAAGCGACTCAAAAGTTGAGAATACGGGCTAGAATGATCTGAAGGGTGTGTTCAATAGAGCTCCGATATTCAAATAGCGGAATCTATTGGATTAAATAGATATCATGTTGATTAAATGACTTTGAGTTATGTGAAGCAATCCAATATCATTATGTTAATATTTTATATAATCATCAGTTAGAATTTTAAAGTGACTTTATCTAACTAGGATTGGGCTATGTTAAGGTATATGTGCAGAAATGGCCACCTAGTCACATGACTTGAAGACTTTAAATATTTCAATTATATTCGGAAAAACAGTTTATCATGAAGATTAAAGCATTTGAATTTAATGAAAAGAAAAGAGAAAATGATTTTTAGAAGAAAGTAGAAGCATCTCCTTGAAGACCTAATCTTTCAATGTTATCGTGAAGGAAGATGAAAATAGTTTTTGAGAAGATGTTGGTGTGTTCGTTAATTGTTAAACAAGCATTTGAGAAGACTCAAAGTAATAAGTTTTTGAGTGAACCGAAACTATTGTTAAATGTTGAATTAGTTATCTAAGCTTGTCGACGCATAAGTTCAAGCAACAAAGTGATTAATCATTATTAGATGTAAAGACACCAACAAAGATAATCAGAACATGTACCATTCCACTTCATTTGATATCTTGTTAAGGAGTGTTTGAGAATTTCTCTCTAGACGCGCAAAGGAAGACATATCCAATTGTATTTTGTTTTAATCGTATTATGCTTTTACTTAAGTTTTGTATACTAATCATTACTTGTGCAGAAATTTAGTGCCTATATCATCAAATTTGTATGATCGTTCCACTCTCCTTCACAGTCTACTAGTGTACCTTTAATTATTTGTTGATATTTGTTTGTTTGAGGTATTTTGTGTATGAATTAAATGTTTTATATGTGTGCATGATACATCTCATTCATATGTATCATGACATTCATTGACATTAATTTTTTTTCATTAAAATATCTTGCATCAAACATTTCATTAATTTCTTGCATTGAGTTGTTGTTATTCATCTGTGCATAGCATTCTTCATTCATCCATGCATCATTAAAATTGTTTTTCATCTAACATTTACCCTTTTAGCATACACATTAAAATTCTTTAGCATTTAAAAATCCCAGTAACCATTTTTGCAATTTCATAAAAGCTATTTTCCATGCATTTAAATTTTTAAGATTTTTTAATCCTGATTCGAATCAAGACCTCTTCTTTTTTCTTGAAAAGCTACTGGTTCATTTGATTCAAATCACACCACCATCTGATTTGAATCATAGCTAACATGTATACCTTACTCGAATCATAGCTTTCAATTTTGAATTTTAGCACATAACTCTTCAGTTTTCATTCAATCATTTCATTTCATAATTAAAAACGTTTTAATAAAAATCTCTCATTTTTTTTTCATTTATATCATTTGATTGTGTTACATGTGCATATCATATTATTTTCATTTTGATCATTAATTACTTCTTTTCATCTGCATCAAAATTATTTTCTTCATCTTGTTTTTGCATTTTTTACTCCATGTTTTTGCATTTAGAATATTCTTAAGTTCATTATTTGATTATGTGCATGAACATAACAACTGGGTTTAACCATTGTATGTTCATATTTCATGCATTATTTATCTCTCTTCTAATACGATTTTATATGTGAATAAAACATTGTGTTTTGCTGCTGAATGTTTAATGTCGTCGTTGTGCATATTTGTTGTATTTGGCACATGTTATCTTTTATGTATTTGTGACTTATCATTCTCTTTGTTGTATATTCTACTTTAGCTATGTTTGGCTTTATTTTCTCTAGATTATTCGTTTTGTTGATGGTTAATTTGCACTTAGGTTCATTAGCATCTATCTCTTTTTGATCTTTTCAATGGGGGAGAAGTTATAATGTGAGTCTAGATTAAATTTGTGCGTTTTATGCAAATTTGATATGGTGCAATGTTTCAGGGGGAGAACAAAGGAAATCCTTAATCACGTTTAGCTTAATGCTCACGTTGACTCAATTACAATGCAAGTTTGCCAAGCATCCAAAAGGGAAGACTGAAGTTGTTCTGCCCTATAAGGCTTTAGTTTTGTTTCTTGTCTTGTTTATTATTGTTTATCATTTATTACTTTCGTAATTGAGTCCCCTCTAGCTAGATCATTGCAAATATCTTAGAATTGAGTGCAATGTTTTTTTAATAAGTGTTTGCATTAAATCGTGTATTAGCATGCATAATTCAAACTGCTTGTGTTTGAGTATGGACATAATGGTTTAAGTTAATTAGTCGAGTTTTTGGAACAAGAGCCATAATTGAGATTTATTAAAGTCATGTCAAAGGTAGAATCTCAAAAATTTATTGAAAATGTGAGTTTTTGAGATTTTGGATGTGTTATTCGAATCACAAAATCCCTTGGGTCGAATCAAACAAGGCAGAAAAGAACCAGTATTTTGTTGCAGCTTGTGAGTCGACACAGTTTGTACATGAGTCGAATCACAAATCCTTCTTTAGCAACTACCAAGTTTGAGTCGAATCATGACCAAGCCTTGACTCAAATCATGATCTGTGCAAGTCGAATCATGCCTTTGTTCTTCAGATATATCAAGGTTTAAGGGACAAGTAGGACCGAGTAAAGGTTTTGCAGAACAGGGGCTTAACAAGGGCTTGCATCTAGAAGAGTTAAGTCAAGATCATTTGGATCTTGAAATATCGGAGAAGCAAACATCATATACAATAAGAGAGGATCAAGATAAGAATACTAACTATTTTCAAGAGTATCTTGTATCAAGTGGTTATGTAATATCTGTAAGCAATTGCCATTTTATTATTAAATGAAGACTAACAATTTTTCAGTAGGAAACCATTGAATATTTGATTAAGCTCATGCGAGGATGATAGATATGAACCATTATATATTCGATGTACTCTTCTTCTTCTTCTTCTTCTTCTTCTTCTTCTTCTCTCTCTCTCTCTCTCTCTCTCTCTCTCTCTCTTTAATTTTCTGCATAGTTTTGCTTGCTTAGGTTTGTATCGGTTTCGTAGATTAACATGTTGTTAGGATTTATCTGCTTATAGTGATTTTGTGATTAAAGTTTAGTTCTATGATAGATCTAGTCATTTGAACATTCTCTCTTATGATTATTGTTGTATGAATTCTTGTTGTTAGATTGATCATTCGATTAATCATATTCATTTTAAGCTTTGTGTGGAAATTTAATTATGATAATTGTTGAATTGCTTGTTTAAGTAAAAATCACATTTTTCAATTGTTTTGAGTTCTGATAATCCGAGTTAAGTGTAATATATAACATGTTTTATAAAACTGTCGCTATCTTTTACTTCCGTTTGTAATTTATTTTTATGATATCAACAATTGGCCTCAGAGCGTGTAATATGCATATCTTTTGTAAAACTCCGATTTTATAAAAGGAAATGATTTATTAAAATGGTTTTAGTGGAATGGTACTTTCACCCCCCCCCCCCCCCTCTAGATTGTTTCGATCCTCATATCCTCCACCAACATTTGTGACTAACATTGCATGAATAAGGGCAAGTTATAACATGATTATGAATATTGTGGAACATCTCATTTCACCTCAAAATCACTTTAACTAGACAATTTTACAATGTTTCACATGGTAGAAGTTACATTTACAAGAAGCAAAGCAAAAGTTGCACACAAGAGCCCGGAGAAAAGAATGAAAGTATCCACAAATCGCCGCCTGATCAGATGGATTGTGGCACAATTCTAGATGTTAATAAAGGAATGGATCTTTGGAAATATCGTGCCACGATCATATTAGATCGTGGTGTGATTTGTAAATCTCTCGGAGATGCCACATATGATTAACGATGAATCACAAAATGATTAGGTTGTCTCACGATGTGACTGTATTATGAAAAAACCATTGTGTGTGTGTGTGTGTGTGTGTGTGTGTGTGTATGTGTGTGTGTATATACTAAAATTATGGCAAATAATAAAGGTTCTAAATATTAATTGAAGAGAAATATTTGTTGAGACTTTCTGAAGCCAAATGGGAGCCTTTTCATCATTGAAGCTCACTTATCTTATTATATGATTCATGTATTATTTATCAAACCTTATTTTATGTTTTATGTTCATCAAAAGTAGCTTTGTCGATTCCTTTTGGCTCAATTTATTAAACAAAGGCCATAAAGTTACATAACTTATTAAGTGATCTTCTGGTTGTGACTCCTTTAGAGATATCTCCAATGACGTTTGAATAGGATGATATTTTTGTCATCCTCCATCCCTCTGGAAGATCTTGATGATCTAAAGGAATATAAGTATTTTGATCCTGAGCAGTTTCTTCGTCTATGACTTGATTTTAATTTTGACTTTGTTTAGCTTCTTGATCATTTTCCTCAAGATTTGTCTTCTCTAAGACACTTGCATAATCAACCACTTCTACTTGCAGGGGTTTGTGGTTAGTTTTCATCAAAAGTAAAATGAATTGATTTTTCTGTTGTTAGGGTTCTTTTGCTAAATACTCTAAAAGCTTTACTCGAAGTTGAATACCCTACAAATATGCCTTCATAAGCTTTTGTGTCAAATTTTCCGAGGTTATCTTTCCCACTTTTAATGTTAAAGCATTTATATCCAAAAACTTGTAAGTGATAGATATTCGAATTTCTTCCTTTATATAATTCATAGGGCGCCAACTTTAGAATTGGTCTTATCAAGACACGATTCATGGCATAGCAAGTAGTGCTCACTACATCGGCCCAAAAATATTTAGGAAGATTGGTCTCACTAAATATCATCCTCATAAGCTCTTTTAGAGATCTATTTTTCCTCTCTATTACCCCATTTGTTGGGGGAGTTTTTAGAGTGGAAAAGGTGTGCCAAATATCATTTTCGTTACAAAAAATTTTGAATTTTGAATTTTGGAATTCTCCATCATGGTCACTTCTAATGGATGCAATGTTTACTCCTTTTTTTTTTGTTCTAGATAACCTTGGCGAGTTTTTGAAAGGCAGAAAACACATCACTTTTATGCGATAAGAATGATGTCCATGTGTAGAGAGAATAGTCGTCCACAATTACAAGGGCACACACATTTCAACCAATACTTATGATTCTAGATGGGCCAAAAAGATCCATGTGAAACAGCTGTAGGGGCCGATTTGTGGAAACAATATTTTTGCTTTAAAAAGGCCTTTACTTGTTTCCCCTTTTGGCATGCATTGAAAAATCTATTTTTTTTCAAAACGTAAGTCTGGTAAGCCATCTAATAGATCCTTGTGGACCAACTTGCTTAAGTGGTCCATGTGGATGTGAGCTATTATCCTATGCCATAGCCAAGATTCATCCTCGTTATTTAAGATACATACATCATTTGAAGGAATTTTAATTAAATTAATTGTGTAAGTATTTCCACTTTTTGAGCTTGTAAACAAAGTTTCATTTAGTTTAGATTTTATAATGCTACAGCAAGAAGAATCAAAGGTTATACTATTACCTTTATCACATAATTGACTTACTATAAGTAATTGATCTGTGGTTTTCTATGTTTTATTTTACCGTATTGTTAGTCAAGTATTTCATTTTTTTGGCTTATGTTTTAAGTATGTGTTCCATATTTTATGCTTGGTATCGTTATTTGTGTGTTTTCAGGTACAAGGGAATAGTCGAGGCAAAACCGAGAAAAAAACGTCAAAATTCAAAGAGAAGCATTCACGAAGCAGTGGCCTGCTACGGCCACCCGTCGCACCTGCTACGGCCCGTAGCAGGAAAGCCCATAAAAACCATACAAGGAAGCAGGAGGCAGTGAGCTGCTATGGGTACCCGTAGCACTGGCTACAGCCCGTAGCAGGCAACACGCCCAAATATGGCATTTTGGAAGCAAGAACCCGTGGTCTGCGACGGCCACCCGTAGCACCTGCTACGGCCCGTAGCCGGCGAGCGAGGCAAATCAAATATTTCCTTTTTGGGTGATCTTCGAAAATATTGCGCTTCGAGTACAGCTTTTCAGAGATTTTTTTGGGGATATATTAGGCATTGTTTGGCGATATTCGGATTCATTCTGCTTTTTACGATAAAAATTGAGAGTTTGAGAATCACGGAGTGTGGGAGAAGACGACGATTTTCATGATTTACCAAGATTGAAGATCAACGTTCATCCAATATTTTTGTAATGTTTATACTCTTATCTCAATTTTATTGTATCCCTATGAGTAGCTAAACCCCCCCAATGCTAGGGGGTGTCCCTGATTCGAACTTGTAATGATTATGAATTCTTCTATGCAATAACAGTTTGTTTTTATGTTAATTGATTTATTCTCTTACTTGTTCTTAATGCGTGCTCTGTCGGACAAACAGAGTTCGACATTTTTATCATAATAAGGATGGACCGCCATTATGCTTGTTTGTTAGAGAATATATTCTAGTGGTTATCACCTAGGACTAGGGATACCCTAGTATAACCATAGAGTTCTTGATCTTTTAATGCTTAATTCCAACAATAGTTTATCTATGGACATAGATAGGAGATTGATTGATTAATGGTTTTCTCAATAAGGACTTATGAGTAACATTCTTAAGAATTGGTAATTAATTGACTGATTTATGTTGTTGCATAGTTCGTTCATAATTATTACATAAATGAATCACACACTACCCCTAGCATACCTGTCATATCTGAATTAATCTTTATCGCATTTTCGTATTTTTCTTGAAAGTATTGATAATCGAACCAACCATTTTTAAAACCCCCAATTACTTTTTGTTCAAGTGAATTAGGATAGAGCTTGTATTTCCTTCGCAGTCCTCGAGATCGATATTGGGGATAAAACCCCTATTATTACTACATCGGTTAAAATAGTACACTTGCTATTTTTCGATTAGTAATTTATGCTTTAACTCTTTAACCAAGAGAACTTCCCCGATCGTTGTATTGGGGGACTTGCCAACAGTGCCAAAACCCAAAAAATTTCCCTTATCACTATCATATCCATAGGAGACAAAACCTCATTTCTTAGGAAAGAAGGAGGAAAATAATGTTTTATCACCGATCATATGCTTTTAACAACCGCTATCAAGGTACCATTTAGTATTCGTGACTGTAAAGCATCACTCATCATCTTAATGATTTACAATGAAATAGATGTTGTATTCTTCTTCATCATCCGAGGATTCCATATCGTTGTCTTTTCATGCGATGTAAGATTTCTTGCCCTTTTCTAGGGTTTCTTAGATTTCTTCTCAATTTCCTACTTAGCTAAATAACAGTTTGGCCTAACGTGCCATTTCTTTCCACACATGTAACACGTGGGAGTGAATGAAGCTTTATACTCATCCTTTTCTTGTTCCTATTTTTGTTTTTTTCATGCCTTAGAAATATTTTTAAGTTTTTGGCTATAAGTGCCATATCACCATTAAAGTCGGAGTCTTCGACTTTGAGCGCAAGACTTTTGTTTTTCTTTTCTCTTTTTTCATTTATGGCAAGCCTATTTAGTTTCATTTTGTGTTCATAAAATTGACCAAAATTGTGTGTGTGTGGGGGGGGGGGGGGGTGGGTGGGTGGGTGAGTGTGTGCGCATGTGTGTGTGTGTGTGTGTGTGTGTGTGTGTGTGTGTGAGCGAGTGCGTTAAATATTTAGACTAGAAAATCATAGTGACTTTAGGTTGCCAACTACGGTTTAAGAGCAACTATTTTTCATTTGAAATTGTTTTTCCCAGAGTTCTCATATGACACACTGTATGGGTAAATCGTGTTTGCATTCGATTTAAGCTCTCTTTAGGTTTCATTCTAAAAAGTTCATAGTCATAAGTCAATGTGCCCAACCTTGCCCTCTTTACCTTAGTAGTTATTATATGGATAATTTGGAGGGTGTCCCACATTTCCTTTGGAGTCTCGCTGTGATAAACTCGTAAAAATTCATCAAGACCTAGAGTGATAGTAATGACAGTTTTCGCCTTCAAACTGCACTACATTTTTTCATCATATTTGGTCCAATCCTTTTCAAGTTTGTTTACTACAACACCATTAACTTTATGTGTAGGAACAAATGAACATTCCTTCATAGCCTTCCAAATACCACAATCCATCCCTTATACGAAAAACTTTATTTTCTCTTTCCACAATTATACCATTCTCCATTAAAGAATTAAGTTTTTTAGTGAATAACTTGAGTTCATTTTTCCTCCTAGGACGATCAGTAACAATAGTTAGGTAATGGTGCCACTTGTTAGACAAGTGATTCCAAGCACAAGACGAGGGATGAATTGTGGTATTTAAAATTCATGATTAAAATTAAGTTTTTGTTACTTAAGAAGAGAATTGTGCCAGTATTTTTAAGATTAGAACAAATAGCAGTGAAAATTAAAATCAGTATGTTAGACGATGACAATGATCTAGAAGGGGGTTGAATAAATCACTAATTTTTAAATAGAGACGGCGCTTAAAAATGTTTTAAAAAATGTGTGAAAGCGGTCGTGGATTTAAATCGTCCAAACGAACCGTTATTGGTAAGATCGGATATGTGAAACATGGAATTACACTCAATGAGAAAACGAATCAATACGTTGCCAATTAATCAATACAAGTAATGATCACTTTGTTTTATCCAGTTTCCAATGAATTGTAAAATGTAGACTTAAATTGGCAATATAAAAAACAATTTGTGTATGATCAATACGACGAACACTTGGTGTGTACAACACCCCAAGTTGGATTTCCTATGAAATGATAGTGCAGAATTTTTCACAATTACAATCCAAGTGATTGTAATGAGTTTTCAAAACAGAATTTCAGCACTACACAACAGTGGAAATTTATCGAACCGTTGATATCACACAAACGTTAACAACACAAATTAAAGAGATAGAGAAAGAGAGAACAACACCAAATTTGTTTAGGCAGTTCCCCTTTCGTCCTGGCTTCGGGTACGTCTGCCCCCAATTCTAAACCTAGAATTGAGATATGTATTACCAAGTTGCAAAGTTTATACAAGAGAAGTTATAGTCACGACACACTCAAGCCTAATTGTTGAAGTTGATACTATTCCCTTCTCTCCCTTTGATTCAAGTTGAATTAAGTGCATCAAACACTTCGAACAAACCTCCGGTTATCGCTACTTGTTTGAACGAACCCGCCGTTCTTCAAACCTTTTGCTCGGCTGATTACGATCGCAAGACGTTCGACCCCAAATCTTTCTACACAATCCTCCGGTTACCGCTACTTGTTTGAAAGAACCCACTATTCTTCAAAACTTTCACTCGGCTGAATCTGTGAAGCAAAGATCTGTGCAAAAAACCCCAAATCCTCAAGATCTTGGAGGACAAAACCCCAAAGATTTTATTCAATAAAAATCCACTGAATTCTCAACCTAAACTAGATACACAATCCTCGTTTGGATGTTATCAACTCGACAATGCAAAAAACTGAAGCAAATGAAAATGAGCATATAGGACACCAAGTCCAAATAACTGAAATAACAGCTTTTTGAAACACAAAGAATCATAAAAATGAGTTTTAGTGAGCGAGAGGTCGACCAAAGCACTAGGCGGGTCGACTTGAACACACCAGAATGTAAATTTACACAAAACATCAAGCAATACGTCGACCTAAACTGTTAGAGCAAGATTTGGTTCTGCAAGATATCTCTTTGTTTTGATAATAACAAAGTTGTATTTGTGTGAGAACAATTTTGGTACTCGAACGTTTATTTTCTTAAGTATTGACAAACAGATGCTGAAGCTGTTAAAGATAATTCTGACTCTGATAAAGATAGCTCTGACTCTAAAAAAGATAGCTCTGACTCTGATAGAGATCATGTGAAATGTCACTCTCAAATTCTCAAATAGTCGCTTCTGCGTCAAAGAAGCAAGATTGCTTCTGATCTACTGTGCTTCACAAAGACTCTAAGAAGACAATATGTTGCTGCTGCAATGTTCTCTTGGATTCTGGCTCTGAATTTAACTCTGATACTTATCTTCTGAAGACTAAGTGCTAACGCCTCTAAAGACAAGGTTCTGATGAACAATATTCTAAAGACTCTGAAGACTTAAGTTTCTGAAGACCATGTTCTGAAGACTCTGAAGACTTATGTTTCTGATAACCAAGGGTTCTGAAGAAGGAGTGCTGAAGACTCTGAAGACAAGGTTCTACTGAACAAGTTCTAAAGACTCTGAAGACTCAAGTCTCTGAAGACACAGTGATTCATTCTTCTGGTCATGCTTCAATCATATCAATTCAGAAGCCTCTGATGGATAGAAGAAGATGAAACGTTTACGAGGGAAAATAGTACATAGTACAGATCAAACACGTTCTTTTCCACTACCATTCCACTACCCTGATTTGGTGGTATAAAGGACAATTTTAGTGTACGATTTTCATCCCAGCATAACGATATTATTTCAAGACGCTAGTATTTTACTGATATTTCTGATCTGCCCTTCAACAGATATTTTTCTAGCTATATAAAGACTTGATCATTCAAAGAATCATGTGTGACACTAAGTGTGAAAAAGAGAGATATTCAAAACACTGATTCATACGAGAAAGAACTCAAGAAATAGAGAAATCCATTAGTGAACAGTAAATCACCTCAATACAAAGAAGAAGATTGTTCTTACTCTATAGATTCTCTCTAAGTTAGATTAAGCTAGAAATTGTTTTTATATCAGCTTATGTAAGAAGCATTTCATTGTAAACATTTTATTTGATCAAACAATTGTTTGAATTCCTTAAGGGACCAGTTGGGTCAGAATCCTTAAGAAGAGAAGGTTTGTCTGTGTATTGTTAGTCACAAGAAGTTGCTAGTGCAGTTGTAATCAGTTTGGTTATAGTGGATTAAGTCCTTGTGTATAAGGCAAAATCACCTTGCCGGGTGGACTGGATTAACTTGATAGTTTTCAAGTGAACCAGGATATATCGTGTGTCTTTCTCTATTGTTAGTCTATTTGTGATCTTTGTTTGAGTTTCACAAAAAGCTTTCATTTTGAAACCCAATTCAAACCCCCATTTTCTTGTGTTTTTCTCACACCTTCAATTGGCATCAGAGCTCCGGTTCTGATTGTGATAAAATGATTTATCAACACTTCACCGTGTTCAATATCGATCCAGTATTTGTGTGAGATATTATGGCTACTGCAGCTAATGTTAATACTGTTGTAGAAGAGAAAGATCATTATAGTGCCAAACCACCAGTCTTTGATGGTGAAAAGTTTGACTACTAGAAAGACAGAATATAAAGTTTCTTTCTTGGTTATGATGTAGATCTTTGGGATCTGGTAGTCGATGGCTACACTCACCCAGTTGATGCTACAGGTGCTAATATATCCAGAAGTGATATGGCCAACCAATAGAAGAAAGATTATAAGAATCATCACAAGGCAAGAACCATATTACTAAATGTTATCTCTTATACTGAGTATGAGAAGATAACAAATAGAGATACTGCCAAATCTATTTTTGATTCTCTAAGAATGACTCATGAAGGAAATGCTCAAGTTAAGGAGACAAAGGCACTGGCCCTAATCCAAAAATATGAGACATTCAGAATAGAGGATGATGAGACAGTTGAGACCATGTTTTCAAGGTTTCAAATGCTAGTTCTAGGACTTAAAGTTCTGGACAAAGGTTACTCAACTGCTGATCATGTTAAAAAGACCATCAAAAGTCTTCCCAAGAAATGGAGACCTATGGTAATAACTTCAAAGCTATCCAAGGATCTTAACAACATAAGTCTTGAAGAGCTTGTTAGTTCTTTAAGAAGTCATGAGATAGAGCTGGAAGAAGATGAACCTCAGAAGAGAAGCAAATCTATAGCTCTTAAGTCTAAACCTGAAAAGGCAAAGGCTTATCAAGCTGAGGAAGAATAAAGAAGATTCTGGTGAAGAATCAGAAGATGAGATGTCGCTAATCTCCAGAAGGATCAACAAACTCTAGAAGCATAGGCAAGGAAACTTCAGAGGATCTAGAAGACACAAAGGTCGCTCTGAGTCATCATCTGGACAGAAGAATAAGAACTCCGGAAAGGAAGTTATCTGCTATGAGTGTAATGAGCCAGGTCATTACAAGAACGAGTGTCCAAAGATCAAGAAAGACAAGAAGCCTAAGAAGAACTTCTCTAAAGCAAATAAATGACTGATGGAAACTTGGGACGACTCTGATTCTGAAAAAGAAGACTATGATGAAGAACAAGCAAATGTTGCGCTAGTGGCAACAATTGACGATGTTGCGCTAGTGGCAACAATTGACGATGAAGTTTCTGGAGAACCAGAAGACAGAATATCATCAGAATCAGAATTAGACTCTGACTCTGACTCAGAGGTATTATCTAAACTCTCTCGTTGTGAATTAGAGTCTTGTCTTTCAGAAATGCTGGAAAATATCAAACTCTTCAGAATAAATACAAAGATCTCAAAAGATCACATGTAATTGCTTCTTAAGAAAAAGATAAGCTTGAGCAGAATAATTCTTCTCTAAATGAAAACATTTTTTGCTTAAAAAATAGTAATTATGGCTTGAAAAGCAAACTTGCTAAATTAGAAGAAGAATTAATCTCCAATGTCTCTGACACAAGCTGTATCAACAAGTATGATAGAGCATTCCAGTATTTTCTTGCTAAAGGCATAGATAGAAGCAGAATAGCTTCCATGATCTATGGAGTAAACAAAAATGGTAAGAAAGGTTTAGGATGTACATAATCATCTGATATTGACGAAAGTTAAACTATTAAACCAAAACCTCTCTATGACCATTTTGTGCCTTCTGGCACTGAAATTGTTTGCTCTGAGCTTGCACAAGAACCCCCACCAACACAGAAATATGTTTCTAAAGTTAAATATCATGCACAAATTCCACATGATTATCATGTTGCACAAAAGCCCAAAGTTGTGAAACACTCTGGGAAAGCTAACAAGAGAGGACCCAGAAAATGGGTACCTAAGGACAAGATAATCTATGTTGCAGATATCCTTAGCAGCTCAGTTGAAACACCAGTCATGGTACCTGGACAGTGGTTGCTCGCGACACATGAGGGGAAGAAGGCATATGTTCCAAAGTCTGGAACTTAAGCCTGAAGGCTTCGTCGGTTTTGGAGGAAACCAGAAAGGAAAAATCATTGGCTCTGGAATCGTTGGTAATGGTAACCTTCCTTCTATTACTGATGTTCTTTTAGTCGATGGTTTGATGCATAACTTGTTGTCAATTAGTCAACTTAGTGACAATGGTTATGATATCATGTTTAATCAAAACTCCTGTAAGGCTGTAAGTCAGAAAGATAGTTCAATCCTATTTGTCGAAAAGAGGAAAAACGACATTTATAAGATTAGACTTTCTGATCTTCGTGAACAAAATGTCAAATGCTTAATGTCTATTAATGAAGAGCAATGGGTATGGCATAAACGTTTAGGCCATATTAGCATAAGGAGGATTTCTCAGCTAAATAAGCTTGAACTCATCAGAGGCTTGCCAAATCTGAAGTATTCTTCAGATGCTCTTTGTGAAGCATGTCATAAAGGAAAGTTTTATAAAACTTCCTTTAAAGCAAAGAATGTTGTGTCCACTTCTAGACCGTTATAACTTCTACACATTTATTTTTTTGGACCAGTGAAAACTGCCTCAATCAGTGGAAAGAAGTATGGATTAGTAATCGCTGATGATTATAGTCGTTGGACGTGGGTAAAATTCTTGAAACACAAGGATGAGTCTCATTATGTGTTCTCTACCTTTCGCTCTCAAGTGCAAATAGAGAAGGATTGTAAAATAGTCAAAGTCAGAAGTGATCATGGCGGAGAATTTGAGAACAGATACTTTGAGAATCTTTTTAATTCCCATGGAATTTCCCATGATTTCTCATGTCCCAGAACTCCACAACAAAATGGAGTAGTGGAAAGGAAGAATAGGACTTTGCAAGAAATGGCTCGTACCATGATCCAAGAAACTGACATGGCTAAGCACTTCTGGGCAGAGGCAGTAAATACAACATGTTATATTCAGAACAGGGTTTCAATAAGATTTATTCTGGGTAAGACTCCTTATGAATTGTGGAAGAATAGAAAACCCAACATTTCATATTTTCATCCTTTTGGTTGTATTTGTTTTATGTTAAACACTAAAGAGAATCTTGGCAAGTTTGACTCCAAAGCTCAAAAGTGTTTACTGTTAGGATACTCTGAACGCTCTAAAGGCTACAAAATCTATAACACAGGAACACGAATTATTGAGGAATCAATTCATGTTAGATTCAATGATAAGCTTGACCCTGAAAAGTCAAAGCTAGTTGAAAAGTTTGCAGATCTGAAGATCACCTTATCAGAATCTAAAGAAGAAGAAGATTCAAGAGAAGCAGACAAAGATGCAGATTCTCTAGATTCAGATACAACCTTACCAGAAACTAAAATAATCCATCTCATCAGAAGAAGAATAGATTAAAGACTTCTCATTTTGAAGAATTGATTCTGGGAGATAAAGCTGATCCAGTCATAACTCGTTCATCATTCAGACATTCTGAAGAAACCCTTCTGGGTTTAGTTTCTCTGATAGAACCAACAACAGTTGATGAAGCTCTTAAGGAGAATGAGTGGATTATGGCCATGCAAGAAGAACTAAATCAATTCAACAGAAATGACGTCTAGGATCTTGTTCAGAAACCCAAAGGTGTCCACGTCATTGGAACTAAATGGGTATTCAGAAACAAGTTAGATGAGAAAGGTGAGGTCGTAAGAAACAAAGCACGACTGGTTACACAAGGTTATAGTCAACAAGAAGGGATAGACTATACAGAAGCCTTTGAACCAGTTGCCAGGTTAGAATCTATTCGCATTTTAATCTCATTTACTATGAATCATGACATTACTTTATATCAGATGGATGTAAAGAGTGCATTTTTAAATGGATATATTTCTGAAGAAGTGTATGTGCACCAACTTCCTGGTTTTGAGAGTTCTGAAAACCTAGATTTTATTTTCAAACTCAAAAAATCGTTATATGGTCTGAAACAGGCTCCCAGAGCTTGGTATGAAAGGCTAAGTAACTTTCTTTTGGAAAATGACTTTACCAGAGGAAAAGTGGATACAACACTCTTTTGTAAAACCTTTAAAAATGACATTCTGATTGTTCAAATCTATGTTGATGATATTATATTTGGTTCTACTAATATTTCCTTGTGCAAGGAATTTTCCAAGTTAATGCAGGATGAATTTGAAATAAGTCCGATGGGAGAACTCAGATTCTTTCTGGGAATTCAAATAGATCAACAATCAGAAGGAACGTATATTCATCAGAGCAAGTATGCAAAAGAACTTCTGAAGAAATTTAATATGTCAGAAAGTAAACTTGTTAAAACTCCTATGCATCTGACATGCATTCTGGAGAAAGAGGAAGTAAGTAAAAAGGTTTGTTAGAAGCTCTATCGTGGTATGATAGGATCTCTTATATATTTGACAGCTTCTCGTCCAAATATTCTGTTCAGCCTATGTCTTTGTGCTCGTTTCCAATCAGATCCAAGGGAAACTCACTTAACTATTGTTAAGAGAATCCTGAGGTATCTAAAAGGAATAACTAACCATGGCTTGATGTATAAGAAAACATTAGAGTACAAGCTTTCTAGTTACTGTGATGCAGATTATGCTGGAGACAGATTGGAAAGAAAAAGTACTTCTGGAAACTGTTAGTTTCTGGGAAGTAACCTTGTCTCCTGGGCAAGCAAGAGACAATCAACAATTGCTCTCTCAACTGCAGAAGCAAAATATATATCAGCATCTCTGTGCAGTACTTAGATACTCTGAATGAAGAATCAACATGAAGCTTATCAGATACACGAGTGTGACATTCCTATCTTCTGTGATAATACTTCTACCATTTGTTTATCTAAGAATCCTATTCTACATTATAGGGCAAAACATATTGAAATAAAACATCACTTTTTATGTGACTATGTTCAGAAGGGTACTTTTCAGTTAAAATTTGTGGATACAGATCACCAGTGGGCTGATATTTTCACAAAACCCCTTGCCGAAGATAGATTCGTATTCATTTTGGAAAACTTATTTATCAAACCTTGTCCATAATGAGATGATAATATTTTAATGTGTCAGGCTACCAGAACGTCTCATACAAGATTCTGATGTTAAGCAAAGTGTGTTAATTATTTTCTTATTGACTTTCTGATTCATGATACTTCTATAAGTTAGAAAATGTCCTGATCAGAAATTAGTCCAGTCAGATACCTCTAAGTATTCTTGATGTTGGAAACATCAAAACGTGCTCTCTTGAAAACAAATGGCTATGATTATATGTGACACGTGTCCAAAATCAAATCATACATACTGTTGAAAAGACACCTCGAGGGTTGTGATTTTGTGAGACTGGGTTTCAAGTAATTATTTCCTATTACTCATTAATATCTCTATAACCATGTTTAACACATTGGATTTGAAAATTTACTTGATAACTGTTTAAATCTTTACGTCTTCCTCTCATATTATGCATTCATAAAGATGCATGTAAGACAAAGATTTATTGGAACTAAACACTTGTCTACCTTCCTTTATTCTTTGTCAGTTTCTGCCCGCTCTCTTTTGAGCATACATTTATTTGTATATATTGGCTGATGTCATAATATTGATAACATATACTGATCTATGATCTTTTGGATACTGATACACTCCTTTATCATTCTTTGTTCATGTTTGTATCCCTTGTATTGAAAATGATGAATTACTCATCTCAATTCATCTTGTCTTTATGGCTGTTTATTGTTATCACTCTTTGTCCTCTTTATATACCACACTTTTCTTCATAACCATTCATTCGTTTCTAAACTTGCTTTTCACTCCTATCCTTCTTGCTTTCACTATGCCTTCTAAAACCATTAAGGGAGAAATATCTGACTTAGATCTCTTGAAAGAATACTCTATTGATTTCAACGATCTTGTTGACAATGGTCACACCAATATTCTCCCAGACATCATCTACCAAAACTTGGATAAATATCTTGAAATTCTCAATGGACCTATCTATCCAGCTCTTGTAAAAAAGTTATGATATGAGTCTGATATTTGTTGTATTATGTCTATTGTGTGTGGCTTTCCCATCATGATTAACTCCACAATCATCTCTCAAGCTATTGAATGTAAAGAGGATGGCGAATGTGTTGAATACTACAGAGGAAATAACTGGTTTGCTAAACACATTCACATCATCTATCTTTAAGAAGGACCTGCTGACAGTCCCTCTTCTCTCACCCCTGAGGCTAAAGTCAGGTACCAAATCACGGGAATGAATCTTAGACCCAGGGAAAAGGGAACAGGAAGGCTCTCTGCAATGGATAGGCTCTTAATTTTCTTCTTAATCTCCAAGATTAAGATAAACCTGCCTCAATCCATATTCAACTTCTTGAAAGGAGAAATTCTTTTATCGAGAGCGGAGTTATCATTTCAGATTCGTTACAGTGGAGTTATCTCTCAAATTCTTGATCTTCAAGGAGTTGTTGCTCACTTAAAACAAATCGGAATGAATGAGAAACTTGTTACTGAATGGTGTTCTCCCATGAACTATTCTGAAACAATCATCAGGGAATGAGATAGCTGGTTGGAGGGTGTTTCATCATTGTTGGTCTCTTGGTTGCTTGGCCTCTCTTTCGATTATCATTATTGTTCTTATCTATTGTTCTTTTCGTTTGTTTGTTTTTCTGTGTTGTGATTTTGTTCCTGTACTGAGCCCCAGGCGTTTTTCTTTTATCAATGAAGAATTTTCCTTATTTGCATTTATCTTGTCTTACTGCATTCCATTATGATTGCCATAAAAAGGAAGAAAAGTACTGAATTTAACTTATTTAAATTCTCTCAAATCAAAATACTTTTGGATTATCTTTTGATTACCCTTTTTGATTATGACAAAAATAGGGAGTATTAATATGAAAAAAATATTTTGATAAATATCTTGTCTCTAATCATAGCTCTAACATTCTAACACTTTAAATGGTATATCTTTTAAGAATTTTTTTCAGGAAAAATATTTACATTGGCAAAATGACTCTGATATCAATCAGGCTCTGATTTACATAATCAAGCTATGTTATCAGAATGCATCACCACTATAATAAAGCTTTGATATTTTGGATACGTCTAGATCTTTGCAATCAGGTTCTATATCCCAAATCTTATAAGATTTTGTTAAGTCTTAGATTCAGGGCGAGCTTGATAAAAGGAAGTTTACTTTGAACTTATCTGAGTCAATTCTTATTATCTTCGCACAAAATTGTGTTATCAAAATACATTGTTTTGTCATTATAAAAAAGGGGGGATTGTTAGAACAAGATTTGGTTCTGCAAGATATTTTTTGTTTTGATAATAACAAAGTTGTATTTGTGTGAGAACAATTTTGGTACTCTAACGTTTGTTTTCTTAAGTATTGACAAACAGATGCTGACGTTGTTAAAGATAATTCTGACTCTGATAAAGATAGCTCTGACTCTGATAAAGATAACTCTGACTTTGATAAAGATAGCTCTGACTCTAATAGAGATCATGTGAAATGTCACTCTCAAATTCTCAAATAGCCGCTTCTGCGTCAAAGAAGCAAGATTGCTTCTGATCTACTGTGCTTCAGAAAGACTTTAAGAAGACAATATGTTGTTGCTGCAATGTTCTCTTGGATTCTGGCTCTGAATTTAACTCTGATACTTATCTTCTGAAGACTAAGTGCTAACGACTCTGAAGACAAGGTTCTAATGAACAATGTTCTGAAGACTCTGAAGACTTAAGTTTCTGAAGACCAAGTTCTGAAGACTTTGAAGACAAGGTTCTGCTAAACAAGTTCTGAAGACTCTGAAGACTTATGTTTTTGATAACCAAGGGTTCTGAAGAAGGAGTGCTGAAGACTCTAAAGACAAGGTTCTGCTGAACAAGTTCTAAAGACTCTGAAGACTCAAGTCTCTGAAGACCTAGTGATTCATTCTTCTGATCATGCTTCAATCATATCAATTAAGAAGCCTCTGATGGATAGAAGAAGATGAAACGTTTGTGAGGGAAAATAGTACATAGTACAAATCAAACACGTTCTTTTCCACTACCATTCCACTACCCTGATTTGGTGGTACAAATGACAATTTCAGTGTATAATTTTCATCCCAGCATAACGACATTATTTCAAGTCACCAATATTTTACTGATATTTCTGATCTACGCTTCAACGGATCTTTTTTAGGCTATATAAAGACTTGATCATTCAAAGAATCATGTGTGACACTAAGTGTGAAAAAGAGAGATATTCAAAACACTGATTCGTACAAGAAAGAACTCAAGAAATAGAGATATCCATGAGTGAACAGTAAAGCACCTCAATACAAGGAAGAAGATTGTTCTTATTGTATAGATTCTCTCTAAGTTAGATTGAGCTAGAAATTGTGTTTATATCAGCTTATGTAAGAAGCATTTCATTGTAAACATTTTAGTTGATCAAACAGTTGTTTGAATTCCTTAAGGGACCAGTTGGGTCAGAATCCTTAAGAAGAGATGGTTATTCTCTGTATTGTTAGTCACCAGCAGTTGCTAGTACAGTTGTAATCAGTTTGGTTATAGTGGATTAAGTCCTTGTGTATAAGGCGAAATCACCTTGGCGGGTGGATTGGATTAACTTGATAGTTTTCAAGTGAACCAGGATATATCGTGTGTCTTTCTCTATTGTTAGTCTATTTGTGATCTTTGTTTGAGTTTCACAAAAAGCTTTCATTTTGAAAGCCCAATTCAAACCCCCCCTTTCTTGTGTTTTTCTCACACCTTCATAAACCAGGTCATGCGTCGACGCAAGGCCACCTTAAAACAAATAATTATTTTTCTTACAGTATGCGTCGACGCATAGACACCCAAGAGCAACAATTATTTTATGCAACAACATGCGTCGACCTCCATATGCCTGTGAGTCGACGCAAGGACTCCAGAATGCTAAAAACATATTTTTGTGAGTATTTGAGACAACCTAAAGCCCTTTTTGAGTTTACCTAAGGTATCCAACATGATTAAATGCACAAATTTCATATATAGGATGATCTTATATGCATATACACACTTATGTGGATTACTATATGCATATTAACGGATGGATGCAATCTAAGACACGATTATACCGTCCAAAGTACAAGTACGAGATAATACTAGTTTTGACAACATTAAAATAAGGACTAAGGAACCTTGCCCTTACACAGTAAAGTAAACTGTAGAAAAAAGAGATATGGTTAAAGAGATAACAATAAATAATTATCCAGGTTTGACCGAACGTTGGCCTACTCTTGTTCCCAAGAGATCTTCATGAGATTTTACTATAAGCTTTAGCTTTTACAGGTTATGCCCATTAAACTTTGATACAAGCAGATATAGAGATTTTATAATGGCTTATCCCCAACCAAAATATAGTTTTTTCAATGGCTAAGCTAACGAAACGATCAGAGATTTTCCAGGTTGATCTCGATAACCAAACAAAACTTTTCTATGCTAAGTTCTAGAGCTAAATATAGATTTTAAGACGGACTATTCTCAATAACCAAACTCGATTTCTCAAGAATATCACACTCTTGATAGTGACAGTGTCACGATACTAATGAAAATCTTCCTCACAAGGCATTAAGGAAACTTTGGTGAAAGAAAAATATTTAGAGAGAGAGAGAGAGTTAGAGAAAGAGAGAAAAGAAAGATAAATTCCAAAAAAATAAACAAATACAGAATTCTCGCGTGAAATGAATAGGAGATGTGCCTCCTTTATATAGGAGAAAAGTTGACTAAAAAAGAAAATGATTCATGAGTCAATTAACTCATCTAATCGATTCGGTCCTAAGCCTAATTAATTAGATGCCTCAAATAATCAATTATTTGACCCCAAAATGGAAAGTTTGGACATATAGTTGTTACCAATCATTAACCCAATGTCATAATTGATTATGAAATCAATTTTGCTTCATCTAATCGATTAGGTAGTTTAAAAATCTCTTTAATGAAGCTGAAAATTTCCTAATCAATTGGTTAAGGCTTAAAAGCATTTTTAGGCGTTCTCTTAGTTTAAAAAAAGGATTTCAAAAGTGTGTGTGTGTGTGTGTGTGCGTGCGCGTGTGCGCGCGTTCGTGTGTGCGTGTGTGAGTGAGTGAGTTAGTTAGTTAGTTAGTTAGTTAGTTAGTTATAGGAGTTACTCTCACTTTCACAAAACTTTGGCTACTTATACAGACACAACCAGATGAGCTTTCACACCTCATCTCTTTTACAACTATGAGGCTTTTAAGTTCCTTGTCCAGATACATCAATCATATAAGCACTTCAATATAACTTTGAATCTCCTACTTGATGATTCTTGATATGTCTTCAAGTTGATCACCATCATTAGAGAGTTAGAAAGTTGTTACCACCAACTTCAACAATCATTAGTGTTGTCCTCATCAAAACAATTTGATTGAATATGTACACATTGGTGGAAGTGAACATGCCAACAAATCCTGAAATCTGCAAACAATAATTTGGAAAAAGTCTATGTACATTGTGTGTTCATTACATTCATCAATGCAACCAAACATCCAATTCATAACCAAGCCAAAGTTTAAACTTAGGCATCATATAAATCTCAAATACTGTTACACTATAGTCATAGTTAATATGTAAATGTAAATAACTGAAAAGGAATGGCTTGTAACTAACCTTGTCTAAGTGTATTTCGTGGAATCAACCATTTTACTTCAAATTTAGTCAAAAGATATAGGTAAAACACAATAGATAACCTGCATATAACAACGTGACTCATTTTAACTAGATAATTGTATAACACATTAAACATTATTCTATCCATTGATTATTGTATTACCTTGCACGATTGCTGATTTTTCAGAGCAGTAAGGTGGACATCCATAACAAACTCAAATTCAATAGTTAGCATGAGGGAAGAAGTCAACTTGTGAAGAGAGATTTGGGTCGTGTTTAAATCAAAGTCTATTTATTTTCAGTATTATTAGTATTATTACTTTGAGAAAATCATAAGAGGTAATGAAAATGAGGGATCTACCATATATTATGCTTGAACGAGTACTGTTGCGAAAAGTTAAGTACATAATGTGCAAAAAGTTAATAGATTGTTGCGAAAACTAAGACAGGTTTTCATAACTTAAGTTCTAGTTAGATTGGAATTAGCCATATTATGTTTAAGAGTACGAGTAGGTTGTAATTAGATTGAATTAAGTTGTACATTTCAGAATAAATCATCACGTCACAACATAGTTACATGTGTATGTGAATCAACTTTATAGTTGAAACATAACTTGGCTGAAAAAATGAAAGAACAATAAGAAAACAGGCAAAAATGAAATGTATTTTAATCAAAAAGTGGTTTTGGTGCTAGGAAAAGGACATAAAGAACCTTTGCATTAATTGACACACATGTTTTTGATGTTGTCATGCATGCTAGCTTTTCAAGATCAAGCACTCTTAGTCCAAGTCTTACCATTTAATAGGTTAGACAACTCTGTAATGAACGTGCCACGTCAGCCAAGAGGACAGGTGGCATGGACTCTGGAAAATGAGAATAAGACAGATTCTGTTGTGGTTGCTCCACAAACTCAGGAAGTGGGAAGAGGAATGAGGGTGCGTCGCCCTTCTTGCAAGCTGGCGGATTTTATCATTTAACCCTAGAAAAATTAGAATTAGGATTGAGAATGTGAGTGTGAATGATTTGAGAATATTCTCTTCTTCTTCTCTAAGAGTCCTCTCCTTATTCTTGTATTCATTCATCAAAGCTTGTAACCTCTAAATTTGAACTTCTAATTCTGTCTACCATTGACAGTGAGAAATAATAAGCTACTCCATTTATTTCATTCTGAGTTTTACCATTACACTGGTGCTTTCATCACAACATATCGGACAACGCACGCTTGAAGGAAATCCAGGAAGACATGAAGAATGACATCCAGCTGCAACTCAAGCGATTCATGGACGCCATGGATCTTTGAGACCGTGAACATGCTCAGCGCATCGATTCTCTTGAACTGGGTAACGAAGGACGTCTCACCCGAATCAAAACAGCAGTAGAGTCCCTTCTCCAGCGTGCAGCCGAAACCCAACGTGATGAAGAGAACTCACGCAAACATCAAACCCTTTTCCACACTAGAAGCGTGAAGCTCGAGTTTCCTAGATTCGATGGTACACACGCAATCGAATGGATTTTCAAAGCAGAGCAGTTTTTCGAGTACTACAATACACCAGATGCTGATCGTTTGACGATTGCCGCCGTTTATTTCGACCAAACGGTGGTGCCGTGGTACCAGATGATGCAGAGAACTAACCCATTCCAGTCATGGCAGTTGTTTGCGCGAGCGATTGAGATAGATTTTGGCCCTTCTTGTTATGATTATCCTCGCGATACATTGTTCAAATTGACATAGAAAGCTAGTGTTGCTGAGTATTATTTTGAATTTAAATCGTTAGCCAATAGAGTCTATGGTGTTAGCACTGAAGCACTGTTGGACTGTTTTGTCAGTGGTTTACAACCTGATTTGCAACGAGAAGTCATAGCTCAAGAACCCAGTTCTATTCAAAGAGCAGTAGCTTTGGCTAAACTCTTTGAAGAGAAAACTAAAACCATACCAAAATCTCAACCACAAAATGCAACCAGTAAACCAACTTCCTACAATAATCCTAACCCAAATAATCCTAACCCAAATAGAGCCAACACGCTTCCCTTACTACCAACTCCAAATTTAAAACCCTCAACCATCTATCAAAAAAACTCAAATGTCAAAAAAATAAGATCAGCAGAAATGCAAATCAGAAGAGAGAAAGGGTTATGCTATACCTGTGATGAGAAATGGTCCTTTAGTCACAAGTGTCCTAATAGAAATTTGATGCTCTTGCAAATTGATGAGGATGGTAGTGATCATGAGAATGCTACTGAGAACCAGGGTGTTGTAAAGGAGGATAAACAACTTGAATTGCATTTATCCTTCAATGCTTTAAGAGGAGCAACTGGTGTTGGTACCATTAAATTCACAGGTCATATTGGTAAAATGCCAATTCAGATCTTGGTGGATGGGGGTAGTTCAGACAATTTCCTACAACCTCGAATTGCGCAATTTTTGAAATTGGACATAGCCCCTGCATCTTTCTTTAAAGTATTGGTAGGAAATGGTAATTCCCTAAGTCCTAAGGGGTCCATCCCTGAAATTTGTGTAGCTGTCCAAAACCATGACATCAAGATTCCTGTCTATTTACTACCTATTGTGGGGGCAGATTTGATACTAGGTGCTACATGGTTAGCTACATTGGGGCCACATGTAGCAGACTACCAGTCTTTGTCCATTAAATTCTTTGATAAAGATAAGTTTGTAACTTTACAAGGGGAAAGAAGTCAAAGTCCACAACAAGCTCACTTACATCACATGCGCAGGTTATACCAAACTGATGCTATTAAAGTGTGCTTTGCAATTCATAGAGCTGAACATATGAATGAACAGGATGGTGGGTTACAGCTACCTACTGTGATGGATTCAGCTCTAGTGAAATTGCTGAACAAATTCAAAACCGTGTTCCAGAAACCTACAGGTTTACCACCACCAAGATTACAAAACCACACGATTCCTCTAATACAAGGGAAATGACCAGTTAAGGTAAGACCTTATCTATATCCCCAAAGCCAGAAGGAACAAATAGAAAGCATGATCCAAGAAATGCTCACTGAAGGCATCATTCAACCAAGTAGCAGTCCCTTCTCTTCACCAATTATTTTGGTCAAAAAGAAAGATGGAACCTGGAGATTTTGCACTGATTATAGAGCCTTGAATGCTATTACTATGAAAGACTCGTTTCCTATGCCTACCGTGGATGAACTCTTGGATGAGTTGTTTGGAGCTAAGTTCTTCTCAAAGCTGGATTTGAGATCGGGTTACCATCAAATATTGGTGGAACCGAGTGATCGATACAAAACAGCATTTCGAACACATCAAAGGCACTATGAGTGGCTTGTTATGCCCTTTGGGCTAACAAATGCTCCTGCTTCTTTCTAATGCTTGATGAATCACATATTTCAGCCACTATTAAGGAAGTATGTCTTGGTGTTTTTTGATGACATACTTGTATATAGTCCATCATTTGTTTATCATTTGCACCACTTGGAAACAGTTCTGCAGATATTACAAAACAATGTCTTATTTCTCAAGCTATCCAAGTGTTCTTTTGGCATGGAGGAAGTTGATTATCTTGGCCATACAGTTTCTGGATCTAGAGTGGCAATGGATAAAGACAAGGTACAATCAGTTTTGCAGTGGCCGCAACCCAATAATGTCAAACAACTCCGAGGATTTCTTGGCCTGACAGGATATTACAGAAGATTTGTTAAAGGGTATGCTTCAATAGCCTCCCCTCTCACTGACCTCTTAAAAAATGAAAGCTTTAAGTGGACTGCAGAAGCTACAAAGGCTTTTGAGCAACTTAAGATAGTTATTACCACTGCACTGGTGTTGGCACTTCCTCAATTTTCCATTCCTTTTACAATTGAAACAGATGCATCTGGCACTGGAATTAGAGTTGTGTTGAGCCAGCTTGGTCATCCAATTGCATTCTTCTCAAAGAAAATGGTGCCGAGAATGCAAAAACAGTCGGCCTATACTCGTGAGTTCTTTGCTATAACTGAGGCAATTGCAAAGTGTAGACATTATTTATTGGGACACAAATTCATTATCAAAACAGACCATAAAAGTTTGAAGAGTTTAATGGACCACTCCTTACAAACTCCTGAGCAACAAGCCTGGTTACACAAATTCATTGGTTATGACTTTACAATCGAATACAAACCGGGTAAGGAAAATTTGGCTGCTGATGCTCTATCAAGAGTGTGTTTAATGGCATGGTCTAAACCTGAAGTTGATCTATTAGTAGAATTAAGAAGAAGTACAACCAATGACAAAAAATTACAAGATCAACTTGGCGCTGCTGACACGATACAGGGACAAACGCTCAGGCTGCAAGAAGGCTTGGTATACTGGCAAGACAAAATTGTGGTTCCAGATGATCCACAATTGAAAACAAAATTATTGTTAGAGTTTCACTCTTCTCCTGTTGAGGGTCACGCGGGAATAACCAGGACAATGGCTCGCATCTCAGCTTAATTTTTCTGGAAAAATATGAAACAGGACATTAAAGCTTTTGTTCAAAATTGCCTCATTTGTCAACAAGCAAAACACGACAATCGAGCTCCTGCTGGTTACTAAAACCATTGCCTATACCAGATCAGGTGTCAGATGATGTAGCAATGGATTTTATCACCGGATTACCTCCCTCTCATGGTTACACTGTCATTATGGTTGTCATTGACAGGCTCACAAAGTACAGTCATTTCAGCCCCTTAAAAGCAGATTACAACAGCAGGACTGTAGCTGAAGCATTTATGAAAAACATTGTGAAATTACATGGTATACCTAAGTCGATTGTGTCTGACAGAGACAAAGTATTTATGAGCAAATTTTGGAAAGATCTGTTTCAATTGCAAGGCACGACCTTGGCCATGTCGTCGGCATACCACCTCAAACTGATGGACAATCAGAAGCTCTTAACAAATATGTTGAGATGTATCTGCGATGTCTCACTTTTCAACACCCAAAGTCATGGTTTAAGTCATTGGACTGGACAGAATATTGGTACAACACAGCTTTTCATACCAGCTTAGGTATGACTCCCTTTCAAGCTTTATATGGGAGACCACCACCTACACTAATTAAATACAGTCACTCCCCAACTGATGCAGTAAGTGTACAACAACAACTAATGGAGAGGGATAGGTTGTTAAGTCAATTGAAGAACAACTTGAGTCGTGCACAGCAAGTCATGAAGGCTAACGCCGACAAACACAGACGTGATGTACACTTTGAGGTAGGCAACCAAGTGCTGGTAAAGTTACAACCTTACAGAAAAAATTCAGTTGCTTTGAGGAAGAACCAGAAATTGGGGATACGGTACTTTGGACCATTCACGATCTGTGGTAAAATAAGACAAGTTGCTTAAAAACTTCTATTGCCTCCGGAAGCACGAATCCACCCGGTGTTCCATGTATCCCAATTGAAACAATACAAAGGGAAGAATTCAGAACCATATATTCCCTTACCATTGACTACCCACGATCCGGGACCAATTTTGCAGCTAATGACATTTCTTCAGAAGTGAACCATCATGCAGAATGATCAAGTTGTTTCACAGGTGTTGATTCAATGGAAGCACTTAACTGCTAAGGACGCAACATGGGAAGACAGTGACGATATGGCTGCCAACTATCCTAACTTCAACCTTGAGGACAAGGTTGATTTTAAAGGGGATGGTATTGTAATGAACGTGCCACGTTAGCCAAGAGGACAGGTGGCAAGGACTCTAGAAAATGAGAATAAGACAAATTCTGTTATGGCTGCTCCACAAATTAAGGAAGTGGGAAGAGGAATGAGGGTGTGTCGCCCTTCTTGCAAGCTGGAGGATTTCATCATTTAACTCTAGTATAATTAGAATTAGGATTGAGAATGTGAGTGTGAATGATTTGAGAATATTCTCTTCTTTTTCTCTAAGAGTCCTCTCCTTATTCTTGTATTCATTCATCAAAGCTTGTAACCTCTAAATTTGAACTTCTAATTCTGTCTGCCATTGACAGTGAGAAATAATAAGCTACTCCATTTATATCTTTCTGAGTTTTACCATTACAAGCTCATATGAAGTGGTGTATTTTATATTAATATTGATGACACAATTTAAAGGGAAATGATATTATATTCAACTTAGTACAATCTAGAGTTATATATAGAGTTTTTGCCTTGTCTGCCACTTGTGTGAAATTTGATTCTCAATAACAGTCAATGAAGAAGAGATGGCTTGGGCTAAAGAAGGTTTCACTGGATTTGTACACAATGTCAATCAAATACATATGTTGCAGGAACTAATGGAAGAAGAATGAATAAAATCTATTAAGGATATCCCGTTGGGCGGGGACGAAGTATTTTTTGAAAGTGGATAAAAATGAAGATTTGATGGAGATAATGAAAGAGTCAGAAGGCACATTCAAACAACAGTTTCGAATTTTGAGGAAGTGGTAACCAAGAGATTCAGGTGGAGATAGATTCACATGGATTATAATGTATGGAATACCAGTGCATGCCTGGAGAAGAAATGTGTTCTCAACACTAGTTTTCACGTTTGAGATATTAATAGAAATTAATGCGATGACATAAAACCTATAGAGACTTGATGTAGCTCGTGTTCTTGTTAAAACAACTAAGATGGATCTCATCAACGAGGTGTTTAGAGTCAAGGTCAATGATGAAGTCTTTATGATAAGAACAACGGAGGAAACATGCGAGTGCTCAAGTCATGAAGAAATCCCAGAAAGTACAGGAGATTTAGAGGATGAGGTTTCCACTAGCTTAGACAAATCCTTCATTCTGCCATTAATGGAGTCGGTGAAAGACGAAGAGAATTTACAGGAGATTGAAGACAACTACAGTAAATTAATGGAAACATTGGGAAAGTCAAAATTTATGCATAATGAAGGGCAGGATATCAATGGAAATGGTGGGGAAACGGATAATGTAATAATAGACAACAAGTTAGAAGGAAAAGGGTTATTGGAAATAGAAGCAACATTTAATGTAGGAGACAAAAAAGTAGAATTGGAAACCGAAGGCAATAATGAGATTTTCGGCATGGGGGGCCCAAATAACATTCAACAATTTGAATTTCACAGTAAATGAGAAGGACAAACGCAAGAGGGAAGAGTAAGAGGCTATTATTTCAACTTCTTGCATACTTTCTGCTTCTGCCATTTGTGTTTGGTTCTGGTTATTATTGTGGCTTTCCTCGAAAAACACCTTGCTCTTTTCTCCATCATTGTATTTTGCCATGTGCTCGGTATTATCTAAGTGTGACTCTATTGCCAGATTGAAGTTATCAACTTGACTTGACCTGCATTTTGGTTGTCCCGTTTCTAGGATATTTGGACATGTCGCTTTCAATAATATATTGTTCGTATTATAATCTGTTGGGCCCACTGCTTTTGCAACAAAAATAATTGTTAAGCATGCGAAAATAAGTGAAAAAATTGAGCAATCCCAGTCATTCAAAGAAAGAAGAAGACGAAGGCTCGAAATCATGAAGCAGAAAAGGAAAGCTTGGAGGAAAGGAAAGATAAAAAATTCCAAATGTAATTACACACAGAGAAGTAAACATATCAGACAGGTAAGTGATTGCCATAACTTAGTCATACATACTGACGAGGTTGAAAAAAATAGTTGGAAATTCCTACAAGGAGAAGCAAAACAAACCGCAAATGGAGTGTGGGATTTGGGGAAGAATATGGAATTGTCCATAAGGGAGAGGAAGTGGAATTGATCCAGGAATTAGTAGTAGGAGCTGAAACAAATATAAGAATACCAAAAGAGGGGAGATGTGGCGCAGGTTACTGAATTTGGGAGGCAGAACTGTGGTGAAAATCATACATAAAATGAAACTGATCAGTTATAATGTGAGGGGGTTATGAGGGTTAACAAAAAAGAAGGAAGTCAAAAATATATTTATGAAAGAGAAAATTGAGATGATTTATATCCAAGAAACAAAGCTAGAAGTTATGGACAGAAACCAGTGTAATTTGATATGGGGTTCAACAGATTTTGATTTCGCATTTAGACCATCTGAAGGAAGATCAAGGGGGCTTCTAACAATCTGGGACAATATTTTCTTCATAGTTCAGAGAAAATCTAATAAAGATCATATGCTAATCTTGGAAGGAGATTGGGGAGATAAAAAACACGTGGTAATCATAGTGAACATGTATGCGCCTTGTGAGGCTAGAAAAAAGAAAAGGTTGTGGGATGAACTTTTGTCGATGATCATGGCAAGTGAAGCTAGATGGTTCGTATTGGGAGATTTTAATTCGATCAGAACAGAAGAATAAAGGAAAGGGTTAAACTGTGGAAATAGGAAAGAAGAGATAAAAGCATTCGTCGAATTCATAACAGAAGCAGATTTGATTGACCTACATCTTTATGAAAAAAAATTATATGGTCGAGACTGAATGGATCAACAATGAGCCGGCTAGACAAGATCCTTATATCTGAAAAATAGTTTAAGACATGGTAGGATTGTAAGCAATTGGGTCTAGACAAAGCTCTTTCAAATCATTTTCCGGTTATGTTGAGTGAAATGAAATTAAACTGGGGGCCAAAACTGTTTCGGATGCTAAGTTCCTGGAAAGAAACAAAGGGATACCACAAATTTGTTGAAGAGCAATGACGAAACATGAAGGTGGAAGGGTGGGGAATGTTCGTACTCAAAGATCAAAGGCGTGACACAAAAATAATACGCAGAATTTAGAAGAAAAGGTCAAAGAGGCAAGAATCGAGATTAACAGACTTGAAGCGAAAGGATAGGAGAACCATTTGACAGAATATGAGATTAGTTTGAAGAGAGAGGTAACGACAGAAATGCATAAACTAACAAGATTGCACTGTAGCATCCAATGGAAAAAATCTAGAACAAGGTGGTTAAAAGTGGGTGATGCTAACTTCAAATACTTTCATGGTTGCATCAACAAAAGAAGAAGAGGAAATGAAATTTTAAGCATAGAGAAGGAAGGAAGATAGGTGACATGAGTAGTGGAGATTAAAAATGCAATGGATGATCATTTCCAATATCACTTCTCGGCCAAAGGAAAAAGACCAGTTCCAGCAAATTTGAATTTCAAAAGAATAGAAGATGGCGATAATGAAAGACTAATTTGGGAGTTTTCAGAAGAGGAGATGAGAGCAGCGGTTTGGGATTGTGATAACGACAAAAGCCCGAGATCGGATGATGTAAGCTTTGGGTTTGTGAAAGAGTTATGGAAAGACATTAAGGAAGATTTCATGAGAACAATGGCTGAGTTTCACATGAACGACAAGATAGTAAAAGGAGAGAATTGTTCCTTTATGATGTTAATACCAAAAAAGAAAAATCCTTTAAAAATCTCAGAGTTTAGGCCTATATCGTTAATCAGGTGCATATATAAAGTTTTATATAAGGTCTTAATGAATATACTCAAGGGATTTATTAACAAAGTTATCTCCGAAACGGAGTCAGTATTTGTAGCTGGAACACAAATAGTTGACGGGATACTTATCGCTAATGAGATAATAGATGAAGCGAGAAGAAGAAATAAGGAAGTGGTGATGTTCAAGGTGGATTTTGAAAAGGCCTATGATACAATAGATTGGAACTTTCTTGATTTTGTGATGGAAAAGATGGGGTTTCATGAGAAATGGAGAAAATGGATTCGGGAATGCCTAAGTTCTGCATCAGTCTCGGTGTTAGTTAACAGAAGTCCTACGAAAGACATAAAGATGGAACGAGGCCTAAGACAAGGTGATCCTATATCACCTTTTCTCTTCCTCATTGCTGCAGAAGGGATGAACGTGCTAATGAAAAAGATTGTAGAGGCAGGGAGATGACACGTTAATCATTGGCGAAAGAAGTTGGATAAACATTAGTTCAATCAAGACAATTCTTATGTTGTTTGAATCCATGTCGGGCCTTAAGGTGAACTTTCATAAGAGTCTTTTGATTGGAGTTAACGTTTGCCATCAATGGTTAAAGGAAGCCGTAGATGCCTTAAACTGTAAAACTAGTGTTGCTCCTTTTATTTACCTTGGGTTACCAATTGGAGATAATCCAAGAAAAAAATCAATGTGGCATCCGATTTTAGATACCGTGAGAAATAGACTATGGAGGTGGAAGCACAAACAATTATCAATTTGTGGTCGAGTGGTTGTAATAAAATCAATCCTCTTAGCTCTTCCGGTCTATTATTTATCCTTTTTCAAGGCGCCATTAGGTATTATCTCTAAACTCGAATCTTTGTTAAAACAGTTTTTATGGGGCGGGGGTGAGGAAGATCGGAAAATAAACTGGGTAAGATGGGACGTGGTGTGTAGATCCATTGAAGAGAGGGCTGGGTGTAACACCCCAAATTTATTAGAATATATATTTAATTTATTTAAATATAATATTTGTGAATTTCGGTGAATTTTGGTGGTTTGTGTTGACGTTGGCATTTTCGTGGAGTTTGGTTATTTTAATTAAATAATAGTATATAATATGAATATATTAGTATTATTATTAATTTAAATAATATTAGAGGATTTAAGGGTAAGATGGACTTTTGAGGAGGATTAGTGAGGGTAAATTGGGGAAAGCCCATTTTTGAAGCCCAAGAGTTAGGTTTAACCAAAAAGGAGAGGAATGGGATTCATTTGGTTAGATCGTGAAAATAAGGAGAAAATGCAGAGCTCTGAGGAAAAAGGAAAAGGCGAGGATTCGTGAAGGTTTCCAAAGGCTCAATAGAGAAAAGCTCCAGATCGACAATCTAAGGTATGGGAGTATTGCCTTTCATTGTTTTCAATATAGGAAGTGATGTGTTTAAAGTGGATTTTGAGGTTTTTGGGGTTTTTGAAGGGTTATGAGTTATTGATGATTTAGAGGTAATTCTGAGGATCGATTGATGGATTATTAAGGGTTGAATTGATTAGAGTGAAAATAAGCCTTCGAGGCTAAACCTTTGATGATATTTGGGATCTTGTATGAGAAAGGGATTTGTGGGGTTTATGGGAACCTTGAGAGTTTGTGAAGGTTTAAGTGATTTTGAGTTAGGATAGTGGCATTAAGCGACCTAAATGTCGTAGGTTTTATGCCTTTGATTTGCCATGATGTCTTGGGGATGTTTGAGGATGTTTTTGGGTGAACTGAGGTTGAATTCATAAGGTATTGTGGGTCTGTTATGCTACTGATGTGTAGCAGCGATTTCATGCAATCGCTAGTTCACAAAGTGAACAAATCATTCGCAAGGAGAATACTCGCCCAGACTCGCAAAGCGAGCAGCGCAGCAAATGCACGATGGTTGTGTGATGATACTGAGATGACTCTGGGAGGTGACTTTTTGGGCTCGCAAGGTGAACGTTCTAGCAAAGGGCTTCGTCAGCGAATAGAGGCAGGGAGGAGAGGCAGAAGGGGGAACTCTCTGGGTTTTTGTATGGGGATGGGGATTCACTAGCAGCTTCGCAAAGCGAACGCCAAAGCGAATAGGTTCGCAAGGCAAACTCAGTAGCGAACCCTGTTGTTCGCGAAATTTTGTTTATGATTTTTGTTATGTTCTGATGTTTCGGTGCTGTGATTTTTTTGATGATTTACCATGATGTTATTGATGTTAATGATGATTATGACGTGATGATTTTGTGATGTTTTGATGTATATTTGATGACGTGATTAACATGATGTTTTGATAAATGATGATGCACATAATGATATTTTGATGATGATGATTATTGACGTTGTGTATCATGCATTCATAGCATATTCTGGTGATGATGTTAGGACTTCGGCCCAGTGATGATGATGTTAGGCTTTGGTCTATTGTGGCTTCCATCCCATTGTGTGGATGTGAAGTGGTTTATGACGTGCTCCGGTTCTTGTGTGGAACTGATCCTATTGACGAGGATCTTTGGAGGGTGATGACCTAAGTGTCCATCGATTGTGACGATTAGTACCACATGCATGAGTCTTGTTGTGCATTGCATTTATGTGGCCTTTGTTGCGATTTATGATGACGTGTTTTGATGTTTGCCTTGTGATGACTCTGATGATGTTGTATATGATGATGACGTCATTTTATGCATATCTTATTTTATATTGATTAAAATGAATTATATTTTACACCCTGCCTGTTTGAATGTTGCCTCCACGTGGGTAACGTGCAGGTGATCAGGATTAGCCGTGGATGCTTCGAGGAACTTTTGAAGTATTATTTGCTTTTGGTCGATGTAGAGGGTCTTGCTCTGATAGTGTAACATCGGGTTGGGTCGTTGAGTCGAACCATGTTGAGTTTTTATTTGGCTGTTATTTTGTTGTTATTTGATGATTATGGTTTTGTTTTAAAAACCCTCTTGTGGGATTTTGTGGTTATGGTGGATCTGCTGCCCTTTGAAGGCATTTTGACTTATTTTGAGGAAAACCCGTTGTTTACGGAGAAACTTTGTTGATTTGATTTTTATTGAGAAATGTGCACCCTTTGAGGTGATCCTGATTATTTTTGATGACTTTATGTTTAATCCGCTGCGATATCTATGGGGTAGAAAAGGATATTACATTAGTGGTATCAGAGCAGGTCGGTCCGTCCAGCCAGGTTTTTACGTGATGTCAGTCCCCTGTCGGCCGACAAGTGTGTCTACACTGTCAATGTTTTAGTTCTTCTAACCTTATTGGTGGTGTGCAGGACGGCTGAAAGAAATGATCGTGCTATTGCTGATGCTTTGGAATCAGTTTCTAATGTGGTGGCGCAACTCAACTGAATGGTGGAGTTCCAGATGAGTTTCGTGCTTTGGGGGAGTTCAAGAGGAACAATCCGTCAGAGTTTGAGGGTACTCACGATCCAGCAAGTGCACACAAGTGGATGAAGGCGATAGAGAAGATCTTCTGAGGGATGGGATGTGCTGACGCGTAACAAGTTTAGTTCGGAACTCATATGCTGTCAGAAGAGGCTAAGATTGGTGGGATAACACCCGTTAGAGGCTGGCAGACGTTGGCACTGTGATAACCTGGACTGTGTTCAAGCAGGAATTTCTGGGAAAGTATTATCCAGAGGATGCTCGTGGTAAGAAAGAGGTGGAATTCCTTGAGCTGAAGTAAGGAGATATGACTGTTGCAGAGTATGCTGCGTGTAGAGCGAATTTTTGCGTGGTTGCGAAGCACTATCGCTTTGGGGGTACTACAGTTCAATTCATTTTTTATCCTATTGAAGCTGATGAAGGGAGGGAAATAGATGTCTCCAATTAACCCTGCTTGCAAACTGAGTTTAAACAGATGACTGTTGGTTTACATATGCTATTAAGATTGTGGGTCTCTCTTAGGATATTTTGTTTAAAAAAATAGTGTATAAGCTATTGGTAGGATGTTAGGACTGATGCTTTTCGATTGATGTATTAAGGTACGGGATTTTGGGTTTTTTTTATTAGTATGCTCGCTAATATTTTTCAATCTTATGCCTACGTATTTCCGTTTAACGAAACAGGGAAATCAGAGCGATCGTAGTTCCTCCTATTCTATGGGAGGAAAAGAAAGGTTGTTTTGGTGTCTTGTTCAAAGCCCAAGACATGAAGCTAAATGTGGTTTGTATCTTGTTCAAAGCCCAAGATGTGAAGCTAAAGGGTTTTGACTTTAGAGAGAATTTGTCATCTCTAAAGGTGGATATTTGGTTTATTTGTCACAATTGTTGGGTGACCGGTTATAAAGGAGAATTACTTTAACTGGGATATGTGAATCCAGCAATGCCATAATTTCCTTTATAGGGGATTTTTAACCTGAAGGATAAGACTTTAACTCAGTTTAGAGCAATGCCATCTTTCCTTAGGAATTTCTCATGCTAAAAGAGGGACAGTGGCGTGGATGTAAATAATCCAGAGGCTTGCCGCTTACAATAATTAGATGAAGGAAAAGGAGTTATTGATGTTTGTATACTGTGAACGAGGCCCAGATTTTGATGCTAACAGGTTGATTGACTCACCCGGGGTTTTCTTATACAAAGCCTAAGAAGAGGATATTGACCCAACAAGAGGGTGTTTTTATGTGTCTCGTACGAAGCCTGAGAGAGAGGCTAAAAGGGTTGACTCAACAAGAGAGTGCTAACAAGTGACTGACTCAACAAGAGAGTCTTTTATACTCAACAAGAGAGTGATTTTGTATCTCGTACGAAGCCCGAGATGGAGGCTGAGAGGGGAAGGTGATTCAACAAGAGAGTGTTTTTGTATCTCGTACGAAGCCCGAGATGGAGGCTGAAAGTGGGGTGACTCAACAAGAGAGTCTTTTATACTCAACAAGAGAGTGATTTGGTATCTCGTACGAAGCCCGAGATGGAGGCTGAAAATGGGTGACTCAACAAGAGAGTTTGAAAAGGTTAGCTCCGTCGGGGAGAATCATTTGTACAAAGCCCAAGAGGAGGCTATTGTGCTGGTGACTGTTACAGTTTAGTGACAGCTCCAGTATGTTGGATAAAAGAGAAAATCAGTTCTTATGAAGGGAACGATTAAAGGTGTTGTTGTGCTTTGGGATTGATCAGAGGATCAGGGTTATTTCCTGTTCTTTAAGGAAACGGGAAATCCAAAGGGTATTGAGATTGTCCAAGTCTACTGGTGTTTTAGAGAAATCGATTCTCGGATAGTGAATGATCTTTGTATGACGCCCAAGAGAAGGCTGGTATGTTTAGGATGAAGGTCAACCCATTAACTGGTCTGACACCTGACTCAGAAAGACAGCTCTAGAAAATTGATGACTAGATTATGTTCCTATACCTGTAGAGGTCTCTGGGTCCTTGTACTAAGCCCAAGAGAAGGCATAAGAGCTTTTAAGAAGTCGAAGGGTCCTTGTACAATGCCCAAGAGGAGGCGGGATGCTTTTAAGAAGCATGTGGGTCCCCAAACCCCGAGAAGTTCAAGACATGCCATTCACCGAGAATAGATCAAGCCAGGAAAGTCCAAGAATTTGGAAGAAACTCAAGAGATTCCATTCACGGAGAAAAGATCATCCCTGGGGAGTAGAGTCTATTTGACGATTTCTAAGAGTGACAGTCTGAGAAAAGATTCACAGAGAATGCTGCCTTTCACGTCTCCATATTGTTTAACCCCAAGAGGAGGGAAGACTGTGTATGGTAATCCTATGGGGATCTAGTTTTGTTTGTATTTAAGAGTGACTAACAGGCCTTTACCTAGTGCTAGACGTAGTTTCCGGGGAAAACACTAAATAACTATACTAGTATTACACAGTTGATATTTGACAAGTATATAAAAGTTTATGAAAGAAGACTTACAGTGAGCAGCCCCACAATACAGTTATATATATATATATATATATATGAAAGCGGATAAAGAAAGCGGGGTAAACAGTTACTATGTTGTAGAGCTTCCATGTTGTTTGGTTAGTTTGTTCAACAAAGAAAGCTTTGATAACAATATTATATTCAAAATTAAAGGAGAAAGTGCTTTGAAGAGATTGTTGGGGCTTACAGCTCAAGGAGAGGCCTAAGGTTTTATCAGTGATTGCACTGTTGTTTTGTACAGGGACTTATACAAGTGACTGAGGCCCAAAAAGGTTTTCTGTACAAAGGGGTGGGTCTTACACTCTCTCAAGAGGCCCTAAGGTGTTTAAAGAAAAAGAATGGGGCTTATAACACGAGGGTAGACCCAAGTGATTTGTTTTTTGAATTGGCGATCGCGCCGAGGTTTCTTTACCGTACTGGGTCTTATACAATGCATTGAGGCCCAAAAAAGTTTTGGTTAAATGAGGGTTGGGTCTTACACCCTAATAGAGGCCCAATGATTTATTTTTGTACAAGTGGTGGGGCTTACAGCTCAAGGAGAGGCCCAAGGTTTTTTTTGTTAAAAAGACGACGATCGCGCCGAACTTTTTGAAAATACAGTGGGACTTATACAATGACTGAGGCCCAAAAAGTTTTGTATTTACAAAGGATTGGGTCTTACACTCTACCAAGAGGCCCAATGAGTTTGAAAAAGTTTGATGAGGGTTGAATTAATCAAAAACCCTAATTTGTTTTTAAAATGTATTTTAATTGAATAAAAATTCAATTAAAATGATCAAAATTGTTAAACATGTGTGGAAACAAATTGTGATCTTGGATTAATGTTTCAAAAATTATGTTTCTATCCACAAAATGATTGGAAATCACTAAAATTTGAAAAATCAAGAGGGAGAAAATATTTTAAATGTCAAAAAATAATTAAAACATTAATTCTTTACAAAAATATGAAGTATATGAAATAAATAATATTTTTGGGATTTTTTGGGAAAATAAAATATTTTAACATTTTTTTGAATTATTAAAAAAAGAATCAACTCAAAATCATTAAAATTCAGAGAGAAATTAATTTTTGAATCAATTAAATAAAATCACAAAATTCAAATATTTGAATTTTCAAAAAGGGCGCCAAGAACATGGCAAGAACACGCGCCACCCTCTGTTTCTGCAGATTTGCGTTTTCTATTCAATCTCACTGAATACTTGATGATAACATGCAATCTGCATATCAATCTACTCGTTTTCACCTCACGATCATGTCTATGGTCTTTAATTTCATTTATTTTAAGCAAGGAATAAGAAATCAAAGAGAAACCTCAAGAACCCTAAAACTTGCATGAAGGCTCAAAAATTCCATACACGATTCAAACAAAGCAATTGATTGAGAGGGTAAACACTCTATGCATGATTATTAACATATGGCCAAATTATTGTACATCAAAAAATGCATAGATCATAGAGTTAGGAGAGCTCATGCTTACCTCTTGCAGCTGGTGATCGTGGTTTGTGTTAGATGTGTTACAGCTTGGTTCCAAGGATATGGACAGCTTCCCTAGGTGCTATGGAGTGTGTCTGGGTGCTTGGAGTGGATTGAATTGAGCTGGAACTTGATTTGGCACCTCAACTGCAAATCTGTTAAAGGCTTGTGCAGATGGCTGGTGATTTTGAGAATCTGGTGTTCCAGATGTTATGTGAGTGTTTGGATCACCTCTATATGATGTTTATGAGGTGTGTGTGTGTGATTGGTTTGGTTGGAATAACTCTCAAACTCAAAACCCAATAGTGACTTGCTTTGGAAGGCAATTTTGGAGTGAAGAAGGAGATTTTGAGGAAAGCATCTGTTTGATGGCTTTGGTGTACTCAAACTGATCACAAATGAGCTCTATTTATAGTAGATCAAGTTTGTTTTGCAAGGAATAGTGAATGGCAACTGCTGCATAGGTTTGGCCAATGTTGATCAATGAGAATCCAAGTCTCCTCTAACCATTGACTAGATGTTAGGGCACAGGCTGCTGGTTCCCTTGGTCTTGGATAAGTCTTAACTGAATTCAGTTGGAAATGGCTCAGTCCATGCCACCTTGGTGCATCCATTGAATTCTCCAAAACAAAATTGGAGTCTTGTCCCCTCTTTAGGGATTTCTAGGTTTGACATGCTATTTTTAGATCCAAGGACTTGGGAGGCTTGGGATCAGACTTGGTTCCTCCTTGGTCTCCCCTTGAGGTGTTCAGATAGATAAGTGTGTTTGTCATTTGCACAAATTTGGAAAATCGAGCAAAATGCACAAATCTGCCTTGCTTTGACAGTTTTCAGCAAGGCATATTGTCATTGTCATATCTCATGGCTCAAGTTGAGTTTGGTGAAGTTCTTGGTCATTTTGGAAAGCCTTCATATGATACAACAACTGTTTGATCATAATTGGTTTTGATACTTTTTGGATCCAAGTGAAAAATGCCCTTACATTTTTAAAAAAGTAAGACACATTCTGACTTAGTGAAAATTTCACTAAGTGTTGGAAAAAAGTAACATTTTCACTTTTCTTGATTTTGATCATTCCATAACTTGAAATCCATGAGGAATTGGAATGAATGGTAGTTGAAGCTTTTATAGAGGGCCATGAGAGCTACAAATCCAGCTTTGAATGAGGAAAAATGGCCTTGTGGTTTAGGAGTTATGATCCTCCAAAGTTGGTGCCCTAGCCACTTTGTTCCATAACTTAGAAAAATTTCTAAGTTTTTATGGTTACCCCTTTTACAAGTTATCCCACTTTTCTTGATTTTTCTTAATGAATGATGATTCCAATCACACATTAACATCATTTTAGGGTTAAGGAACCGTAATTGTGAAAAATCTCAAAAAGTCAAAGTTGACTTTTGTGCACAGTTGACTTTTTATCAGATGAATTCCAAACTGTGCGATCCTCTATGAAATTAAGTCCTTAACCTAAATCAAACTTGATGGATTGGTTTCATAGGTGTTATAGGGTGTATTGAATCATGTCCCAAGGTTTGGGAGCATGCCTGGGTCAAAAGTCAAAGGCACAGTTGACTTTTCCCGCAAAACCCTAATTGTGGTTCTGATGAATTTGAAACTTGTTGATCAAGCTTCTTGGATCAATCCATTAATGCAAATGGATCAATGTAGTGTGTTAGAGACCCTCAAATCCTCTCTTGAGGTCTTGGCTCATGTTTTGTCCCAAAAGTCAACTTATGGGTGATTAGGTCAAGAAACCCTAATTCTTGATTTTTTGTGAATGCATCCCCTGAGGTTAAATTGACTTGATGATTAGGTTCATGATGTCCCTTGGATCATCTTAGGTTGTGATTTGAAGTGTTGGCTCATGCCCAGAGGAAGATTTCCATCTGGAGGCCCTGGTCAACCAAAACCCTAATTTGGTGACACAGGCGATCTTGAGGCTTAATCCACTTGGAATGTTGCAGCCTGATGCTTGATCCTTGATGTGGGAGTCCTCTTGATCCATCGGGGATGTTTGAGAGGTTAAACAAGTTGAAGATCATGTCCTTCCTTGATTGATCCTTTGTCTAAGGCTCAAAGAGGGCTTGAAACCCTAAGTTTGATTGTAGTGGATGCTCACCCATCCTTGGGGAGACTAATGGTTCATCTATATTGTGATGAGGATTTTCTCAATGATGGGAAATCTTAGTGGTCAAAATTTGGGGTATGACAGATGCCCCTATTTAATCTTCTTGGACCCGAAGGTGTGAATGGCGAAGGTATTCGGGCATTCGGGGTGCAAGAGGATTAAATATCGGAATACCCGAAATTTTGATGGTGGTTAAGAATGGCCGTTCACATATCCTTCTTTTGCTAAGCAATGATGCTTAGAAAAGGTAAAAACTTCCCCTCGATCCTGGTCTTCAGCCAAGGAACTGGTCTCAGTTTCTGAAATAAACTTCCCCTCAATCCTGGTTTCCTACCAAGGAACTGGTCTCAATTTTTGAAATGAACTTCCCCTCGATCCTAGTTTCTAACCAAGGAACTGGTCTTAGTTTCTGAAATGAACTTCCCCTCGATCCTGGTTTCCTACCAAGGAACTGGTCTAAGTTTTGATATAAACTTCCCCTCGATCCTGGTTTCTAACCAAAGAACTGGTCTAAGTTTCTTTCGTCAATAAAATTTATTGACAAGGGACGCTATGTGTAGCGATTTTCCTCAAACTTCTCGCCTAATTTTCATGGGGAGATGCCATTTGATGGGAAAACTTTTGATGTCAGATTTGCTGGGGAACCCATCTATCTGAATTGTAGAGGTATCCAAACTTCTCTGTTGGAGATGCCATTTGTTGACTCTATTGGGAAAAACGAGTCTCTGGAGAGACTGCTTGCGCTTGGGGATATTACATCATACTTTTCTCGGAGATCTTCTCGGAGAAATGCCATATGATGTGATCCAATTTTGAGGTGCTGATGACCTTTTCGTCAGCAGATTTTTCGGAGAAAAACTTCTGTATTGTCAAATCTCTGATTAAGAGGCTTTCTCTGGGTATTTTCCTTAATCCGGGAAAGCGAAGATATCATCTTCAATGGCGAAGAGTGACATTTGTCGAACGTTTTCTTGTTTTTCAGAGGTTCAAGTTATCAAAGTGGTCAAGGGCCAACTCCAATAGAGAAATAGTGCAGACGCAACATTTCCCGACGAGGAAAGAACTGACAACTCAATTGTGAAGACTTTTATCACTAGGGGACAAAACCGACTAAAGTGATAGTGATGTAATATGAATATGAGTGTAAATCAATAATGCATAATCCATGTATGTATATGCTGACAAAATTGACGCGGCATATAGGCTAATAGATGAACACGACTGGATACTCGGCCACTGCGGGGGACGAGGAGTATCATTGGTCCAGAAGTAGCAATTCTGCCTTGCTTAGGAGAAATAGTCCCTGCGGGGAACAACGTTGGTCGGGCTTAGGAGATGAGAACTCTGTCGAAGATGTCAGATGGAGTATTCGCATATGACATAACTGATCCTTCGTTCAGGCACACTGGTTTAGAAGGAGTACTTTGATTCTGCACTTTGAAGTTCGATTACTTCTGGAGAAGCGATCGATGTTCTTTCGTTGTTCAACAGTCAAAAGAAATTACCATTTTTATTTTAAAAGCAGAAAAAGTTTGACAAGTAAATTCATTTTTGTTTCGTTTCAAGAATCGTTGATCACATTAAAACGTCATTCTGTAAAGCTAAAACAAATCAGAATTACAAACAAAAGCACAAGGGCTCAAATTTTATTGATAGGATGGAAATCAGCCAAACGCGTGATCCCATTGAGTATTTACAAAGTCTAGAAAATGGTAATTTAAGGGAAAAGGGATACATTGAAACATAACGACCGTTATCCTTCTACCAACTTTGAATTCGGGACATCCTGAGCCTCTGTCGAAGATGACCTTAACTGGAGTTTTCTGATCGATGGCAGGACTGCTACTAGGGGATTTTCCCCTTTGTTAGACGTAGTTACTTGCCATGAATCCCTAATTTTTTCCTGGATTGTACTTTGAGATTTCCAATCCACCGGGATGATTTTTTTTATTATGTCTCTAATTTTTGCCTGGACCGCCCTTTCGGGTTTTTAATCCACCGAGACTTTTTTTTTTCTTCTTTTTTTTTAGTTTAGGCGAAGTATTTCTTAACTACGTCAACATTTGTGGGGTAGGAAAATTCCTCTCCGTCCATGGTTGCAAGTCTCAAGGCACCGCCTGAGAAAGCTTTCTTGACCACATAGGGGGCGTCATAATTCGGAGTCCATTTGCCCCGGGAATCAGCAAGAAATGATTGTATCTTCTTGAACACAAGGTCTTCTTTCCTGAATACGTGAGGTCGGACCTTATTGTCGAATGCCTTATTCATTCTTTGCTGATATAACTGACCGTGGCATAGAGTCACTATTCGCTTTTCTTCGATCAGATTCAGTTCGTCGTGTCTGCTTTGACACCATTCAGCCTCTATTAGCTTAGCTTCCATCAATACCCAGATTGATGGGATCTCTACTTCTATGGGGAGCACTGCTTCCATGCCATACACTAGAGAGAAAGGGGTTGCCCCTGTTGAAGTGAGGACAGATGTGCGATAACCATGAAGAGCAAAGGGTAGAATCTCGTGCCAATCTTTGTAGGTTACAACCATCTTTTGAACGATCTTCTTGATGTTCTTGTTAGCCGTTTCTACTGCTCCGTTCATCTTGGGTCGGTAGGGAGATGAGTTATAGTAATCGATCTTGAACTCTACGCACAACTCTTCCATCATCTTGTTGTTCAGGTTAGATCCATTGTCAGTAATGATCTGGCTAGGAACACCATAACAGCAGATGATATTGTTTTTGATAAATCGGACTACCACTTGTCGGGTTATATTAGCGTATGACGCTGCTTCGACCCATTTGGTGAAGTAGTCAATGGCTACCAGGATGAACCGATGTTTGTTCGAAGCTTTGGGTTCAATCATGCCAATCATGTCGATTCCCCATACGGAAAAAGGCCATGGGGAAGAGAGAACTTTTAGATGTGTAGGTGGTACATGGATTTTGTCTGAGTATATCTGACACTTATGACACCTTCTCATGTACTTGTAGCAGTCGGATTCCATGGTCAACCAGTAGTACCCTACTCTGAGAACTTTTCTCGCCATTGTGTGTCTGTTGGCATGAGTGCCAAAGGATCCTTCATGAATTTCTTTTATCAGCATGTCTACCTCTGGTCTATCTACGCATCGGAGCAAGATCATGTCAATGTTCCTCTTATAGAGTGTATCGCCGCTCAGGAAGAAACTGCCTACCAGCCTTCTGAGGGGTTTTCTGTCTTTCCTTAGTGCCCCAGGTGGGTACTCTTGTTTCTGAAGGAAGCATTTGATATCGTGATACCAAGGTTTGTCGTCTATGAATGCTTCAATCGTGAAGATGTAAGCGGGTCGTTCAAGGCGCATTATATCGATCTTAGGTAAGTCGGTCCATTGATCTACACTAATCATGGAAGAGAGGGTGGCTAATGCATCAGCCATGTGATTCTCCTCACGAGGGATGTGATGAAACTCGATTCTGTTGAAGAAAGGTAACAACCTTCTCGCATAGTCTTTGTAAGGAATTAATCCGGATTGGTATATGTTCCAATCTCCTTTGATCTGATTGACGACCAAAGCTGAGTCGCCATATACATCCAAGTTCTTGATCCTCAAATCAATCGCTTCTTCGAGACCCATAATACAAGCTTTGTATTCGACCTCATTGTTTGTGCACTTGAATGTAAGTCTGACAGTGAAAGGAATGTGGGTACCCTGAGGTGTTATGATGATTGCCCCAATTCCGTTTCCATAATGATAGACAGCTCCGTCAAAGATTAGTCCCCACTGGGAACCTGGTTCTGGCCCTTCACTGGGTAGCGGTTCATCGCAGTCTTTCATTTTCAAATACATGACATCTTCGTCTGGGAAGTCAAACCTGATTGATTCCTGATCGTCAATCGGTTGATGAGCCAAATGATCGGCTAAAATACTCCCTTTAATGGCTTTCTGAGCGTGGTACTCGATGTCGTATTCTGATAATAACATCTGTCAACGGGAAATTCTTCCCGTGAGAGCAGGTTTTTCAAAGACGTACTTGATTGGATCCATTTCAGATATTAACCAAGTAGTGTGACGAATCATGTACTGGCAAAGACGTTTGGCTGCCCAAGCCAAAGTGCAGCAAGTTTTTTCAAGCATAGTGTACCGAGTCTCGCAGTCGGTGAATTTCTTGCTCAAATAGTAGATGGCAGACTCTTTCCTTTTGGTTTCATCTTGTTGGCCAAGTAAACAACCCATTGAGTCCTCTAGGACTGTGAGGTAGATGATCTGTGGTCTTCCTTCCACTAGAGGTGATAGAATCGGTGGGTTCAACAGATATTCCTTAATACTGTCGAAGGCGGTTTGGCAGTCCTCTGTCCAAACGCAGTCCTGATTCTTTTTGAGTATTTTGAAAATTGGCGTACACATCGCGATCATGAGGAATATAAATCTGGAAATGTCATTCAAACGTACCAGGAATCCTCTGACTTGTTTTTCAGTTTTCGGAGAAGGCATTTCTTGAATGGCCTTGACCTTGTCAGGATCAACCTCAATTCCTTTTTGGCCGACGATGAACCCTAAGAGTTTCCCTGAACGGACACCGAATGTGCACTTATTGGGATTCAAGCGGGGCTTATACTTTCTCAACCGCTCAAATAGTTTTGACAGGTGGGTCACATGCTCCTCTTTCATCTTAGATTTGGCAATCATGTCATCGACATATACCTCGATTTCCTTGTGTATCATGTCATGAAACAGAGTAGTCATGGCCCTTTGATAGGTTGCCCCGACGTTCTTCAAACCGAACGACATTACCTTGTAACAAAAGGTACCCCATGGGGTAATGAACGAAGTTTTCTCCATGCCTTTCGGCGCCATTTTAATTTGATTATAGCCCGAGAATCCATCCATAAAGGAGAAGACTTTGAACTTTGTTGTACTGTCTACCAGCATGTCAATGTGTGGTAAAGGAAAGTCATCCTTTGGACTAGCCTTGTTTCGATCCCTGTAGTCGACACACATTCTGACTTTTCCGTCCTTTTTTGGAATGGGTACGATATTGGCTAACCATTGAGGATATTCTGACGTGGCGAGGAAACCCGCGTCAATCTGTTTTTGTACCTCCTCTTTGATTTTGACGGCCATGTCCAGGTGAGTCCGTCTCAACCTTTGTTTTACTGGCGGACATTTTGATCGTAACGGTAAATGTTGTTCCATGATGCTGGTATCCAACCCTGGCATGTCCTGATAGGACCAAGCGAACACATCGGGAAATTCTCTGAGAAGCTTTATCAAACTTTCTTTGACAGTCGGACTGAGCAGTGCCCCAATCCTGATTCCTTTTCTCTCTTTTTCTGAACCCACGTTGATCGTTTACAATGGCTCTTTGTGAGGTTCAATGGACCTTTCCTCTTGTCGGAGTAGTCGGGAGATCTCTTCTGGAATTTCGTCATCAACTTCTTCTTCAGCCCCAAATACCGGGAATTCAAAGTCGGGAGAAGACATCGGATCGTATGTTTCAACGGGGTTTAAAAGAAGCAATCTGCATGACGTGATGATTTGTGTTTAGAAGAGATAAAGAAAATGCAAGTGTGTGTAGTGTATTTTTTTTTAAAACTGCTTGTTTATTTTGAATTGTTTTTTAGGATTACCATTTTCTGAGAAAAGCGAAAAGAGAAAACAACAATTAATGCGGAGATCACATAACGACATTATTTTATTTTTGAACAAGTCGATTCTTGAAACTACAGCCCTATAAAACAAAACTCTGTCGCTTTGGGTGAAGTGAAGAGGGAAATTTACAGAAAGTGAGCCCTATCAAAACATTCGTTTCACCTGGGCAGGGTGAAAGGTTAAGATAAAGACGGCAATTATTTTGACTTATGAACAATCTTCGGAACATCGACAGCAACCCATTGGCGGCGAACTCCTCTGTGAATCACAAAGTTTGGTACCTTCCTTGATTTGTTTTCAGAAATAACGCTGATTTCTGGTGGAGCATGATCATTGGAATCTGTCTCCCAGGCAGAGTTGTCGTAGGAGGATTCCTCTGTTGTATTTTGCAGAGTATTGGTGCTCTCAGGCAAATTTCCCCATCCAGATGGCTGGATGTCTTCGAGCCTGATACGAGAGCTTTTGGGAGCGGTGTACTTGACCAAGTAATCGTATTTGCCACTCGGTTGTCCTAAGGTGTCTCACACTTCTGTGGAACTGGAGGAGTCATTTCTCTCGATAACGTTGTCCGGCGAATGTTACAAATTCATCGTCGTGCTGGATATTTTCTGAATGACCTGAGTGTTGATCCCATGACGTGGTGGGGACGCATGTATTTTTTCCAATGACGCTCAGCTGATTTTCATTGTTCGGCTGATTTTCTTGCCCCAAGTCTCCTGGGTACGGCTGCCAGATAGGCAGGCCATCCATTGGGCCATAATAGTCGTGGTCAAAGTTGTCCTTCATCAGAGTGTCTTCCTCTAATGAGTTTGGTGGAGCCCGACATCCTTCCGAATCACAATCTCCGTATATCATTTCAACATCTGACCTCGGTATAAATCTCGGACTCTGTGCGGGATAGCAAAATGGCATAGACACCTCTTCCTGAGACATATAACCATCCTCGTTAAGATAGGACTTCCATTCCTCATCTGTATCGGAGGGATCTCCCTCGTTAATGGTATGGACTGCTTGAGGCACTGGGTGAAGGAAACCTCCACTGTGGAAGAAGTCCTGAATAGGATGAAGACTTTCATGGTTAGCACCTGTCTGGGTGCAGGTTGCAGAAAAACCAAGACCCTTCTTTGTTTTGTTATCAGTAGGAATGACAAGCTGTCCCCATCCTTTTGTATTGTTATTCTTGATCACTTCGAGAGCATCTCTGTATAAGGGAATCGAGGTTCCCTTCTCTGACTGATTCGCCATGCTCACCGAAAGTGCTTGGAACTGAGTCCCAACAACCTCCTCGGGTTCTACACAAGTAGATAATGACAGCTTACTCACGATCAAGGCTTGTTCTCCACAGACCATGACGAGTTTATCGTTCTTAACGAGCTTCAGTTTCTGGTGTAGTGTCGAAGTGACTGGCCCAGCTTGGTGTATCCAAGGTCTTCCTAATAAATAGTTGTACGCTGCCCGGACGTCCATGACCTGGAAAGTGATTAGGAAAGTGTGAGGACCGATAGTTATGGGAAGGTCGACTTCGCCAACAACTGCTTTCCGAGACCCGTCAAATGCTTTGACAATGACCTCACTGCCCCTCATCGGGGATCCTTTGAATGATAGTCGCATTAAAGTAGACTTCGGCATAACGTTGATGGCTGATCTTGTGTCTACCAGTACGCTGGCTAAAGCGTCGTCCTGGCAGGTAACTGTGATATTGAGCGCCATGTTGTGACTTTTGCCCCCCTCTGGCAAATCCTCATCACTGAATCCTAAGTTGTTGCAGGAAGTGATGTTAGAGATGATGCTATCGAACTGTCGTATTGACACATCCTGTTCCACAAAGGCCTGTTCTAAGACTTTCTGTAGAGCCTCTCTGTGGGCTTCGGAACTGAGTAAAAGTGATAGCATTGAGATCTTTGACGGAGTTTGTAACAGTTGATCAACAATGTTGTATTCACTCCTTTGGATGAGCTCCAGCATCTCATCATCATTCTTTGAAAGGTCAAAATTACTGGACTGACCGACTGATGGATTGGGAACTTCCGTTTGAGGTTCCTTTTCTCTGTTAGGTTCTCCAACTCCTCGGTTGAAGATTCGACCGCTCCGTGTTACTCGACTGATGTCTGCAATATTCACGACGGAGGGTAATGGAATTTCCTTTTCATTCTCAATTATTGTTGCACCGTATTTGTAAGGGATCACCTTAGCTGATTCATACGGTAACCGTCCCGGTAGATAGATAACTACAGGAGCCTTCTGATTTTTCTGACTGTCATAAGTAACTTCAATCAGTTCCTGGCCAAGAACCTTTGATTCGTCTAATAGAGGGATGATGGTACAAACATCCTTGTTCCGTTGATGATCAGAGATTATGACAACGTCTCTGATTTGATCAGCGAAGTAGTCCGGAGTCCAATGGATTGGCTCAGGACTCAGACACGGGTGAATCTCTTTACGATCCAACTGACCTTGAAGGGCTGCCCGCACAAGGTAGCATCCTTGGTTACTCTCCGAGCAGACTCTACAACATTCATAGTTGTGTGGTGGCACCTGTCCACGCCCGCTTTGAATGCAGTGCAAACTTACCAGGTTTGTTTCCATAGATTGGACATCCTGACTTTGATGCCGAGTAGGGTTTCCATTAAGCACACTGATTTGTTGCGTGTCTTCCTCTAGATAGATTGGAAGCCACCAGTGGTTTAACAAGTGTTGTAAAGTTCTCTGAATGAGAGCGCACCCTTGGTTACTCTCACAACATCCTTTACAATTCTGATATCCTGCCTGGCATGTAACTCCACCAAGCTGGTATTCATCAGACAAATATCAAAGATTTGGATCATGTTGATCTGATAAGGATTTCTATCATGGTAGTCCTGGATCCATCCAAGATCCATCTGACGCTAGAGGGCCTCTTGTACAAAAGAGCATCCCTATTTTTTACCGAACCAGTCAGACAGGAATTGTAATCGTGTTGTGACAGAATATGATACTGGCTTTGCCTTGAGTGCATCGCCACCAAGTTGACATTCATTGCACGAATGTCGTGGTTCTGGATGATGTTGGAATTCGTATAGGTCAAGTTGACTCTACGAACTCGATGCTCTTGGATCCATCCAAGATCCAATTGTTCCTGTAGAGCTGCTTGCACTATAGAACATCATTGATTGTTTTTAGAACAGATATCACACTGGTGATAATTATGAGGTGACACATGGCCATATCCGCTCTGTCTACAATGCATCTTGACCAAGTTGGTTCTTAACAGGAGTACATCATGAATTTGATAAGTGTTGTTAGACTCTCCCTCTATCAAATTGACTGCAGCTTTCTCATGTTGAGGCAGCGGGTTTGTGAGAACATTAGGATTCGTATCCTTGAAAGATAAGACCCCGCTCCTAACAAGCTTTTGCACATCAGATTTGAAATTGAGACAGTTTTCTATGTTATGCCCTGGTCCTCCTTGATGGTAAGGACAAGTCTAATCTGTTTTAAACCAAAAAGGCAGATTTTCCGGTACTGTAAGAGGAGACTTAGTTTGGACGTGCCCCTTGACCAGTAACAATGGAAATAGTTCCGCGTACAGCATTGGCATATGGTCGAACCCTGGTGGTCACGTTGTACGGTTGTTGTTGTACTGAGGACGAGCCTACTGAAGAGGTTGTTGTGCCCTTTGCTAAAGTTGTTGTTGATTAGGTTGGCTCTGAGCAACCTGAGGTTGATACGTAGGAACAGGCGCGGGATTGATAGCAAGAGTTACAGCTGTTACCGATTGATATCGTCGCCTTTGCTTTCCGAGAGAGATATTCCTGATATCTTGCTCTTTTTTCTTAGGGAGAGTACTATTGTATCGTTTTGTACTACTTGATGATCTAGCGTCTTTAACCAAACGTCCTTCCTGGACCGCTTCCTCAAGACGAACTCCCATGCCCACCATCTCGGTGAAGTCACTGGGCGCACTGGCGACCATTCTATCGTAGTAAAATAAGCTCAAGGTCTTTAAGAAGATCTTTGTCATCTCTTTTTCCTCAAGAGGTGGACAAATCTGGGCGGCAATTTCATGCCATCTCTGAGCGTATTCCTTAAAGGTTTCCCTGTCCTTTTGTGACATTGATCTGAGTTGATCTTTGTCCGGTACCATGTCCAAATTGTATTTATATTGTTGAACGAAAGCAGCGCCAAGATCTCTGAATGTGTCGATCGTAGCGCGGTTTAAACCCATGTACCATTTTAACGCGTCACTAGTTAAACTATCCTGAAAGTAGTGAATTAGTAGCTCCTGGTTCTTTGTCTGAGTTGACATTCGTCGAGCGTACAACACCAAATGGCTTTGAGGGCAAGAGTTACCCTTGTACTTTTCAAAATCGGGTACCTGGAATTTGTGCGGAACTTTCACATTGGGGACCAAACAAAGGTCCGCGGCGTCCTTTCCAAATAAATCCTGACCGCGAAGGGCTTGCAGTTCTTTCTGCATCTCCAGGAATTGTTCCTGGAACTCATTCATTCTATCGAACATGTTGTCATTTCCACCAGAAGGTATCTATGGAATCTGTCCTTCCGGGACAGTGTGTACCACGGGCGGTGGTATAGTCATTATGGTCGAGACTCTCGGTGTCTCCCAAAGTTTGTAACCTTCAGGAGTTGCTGCCATGCCCCTGGCATCTTCGCTTTCCCGAAGTTTGTAACCTTCAGGCCCAGCGGTTCCTGCTGTGGTTCCCTGATCCTCATTGATCGGCGGAACATATCCTTCTGGGATATAGTTGAGTGGCATGCCCCAGGGATGATCTTTCGGCATTTTGTACCTAGGATCATACTTCTCCACTATGGGCGTTGATGTGATTTCTGAGATCACAGTCCTTTGTTGTTGCATCTGAGCTTTTGCTAGAGCTTGCATGTCATTTTGAATCTTTCTCAAATCCTCTTTCAGAGTGTCAATCTCTTCTCTCAACTCTTTGTTCTCTTCCTCGAGATCATCCATCTTTTTCTGACGATTGGCCTGAGTATTGTACGAATGAGACAGTTTGACTCTAGAATCGAGACGCAAACGAGAGATTCGTAGGTAAGAAGAATGTGTTTATGAGAATGATGAATGCAATGATTATTAATTATTTTTGTTTATTCAAAGTAAACTTCGACAATTGGATTGCAAATATCAAACACTGGGGAAACCCCGTTTTATTGAATTCAAAGGATTGCGGAAATGGAAATACGGTAGATTACAAAGTACTGAAAAAGGAAATCTAAACTAATGGATCCTGAGTCCTCTCTGAAGAGAGCTCAAGTGCTGGTTCGGGCGCTTTCCTTTTCTTTGACCGGGGCTCTTGGGCCGTTGTCGGGTTGTCATTCCTTTTCCAAGTGAAAGGAGCAAGCAAATTCCTTTGGTCATCCTAATTTTCTACAGCATGTTGCTCTAAAATCTCAATCAGCGCATTCTTTTCTTTTAATAGTTGTTGTATTTTCTTACACTCCACATTGAGAATACGGTACTTGTTCCTCCAAGACCTCCTCTCCTGCTGAACTTTACTGAGAGTAACCTGAAGTTTTTCCGTCTCAGACATGAAATAAAGGGCAGAGTCCCTTAATGGAAGAACTTCCTGACGAGGGTAAGGCATCCTCAGCTTGAGAGCTCTAGTTTGTACCCAGTGGAGATAAGGCTCCACCGAGACACAGTCTGGTTTTCCTAGAGACTCTCGTCCTTTCCTATGAACGTGTTTCCAAGTGTGCACTATTTCTGTCTTTAGTACCTTGTCATTTTCTCATTCCTTGAAGAAAAGACCTTCCAGATGAGCATTGCGCGGTACATGCCTCATTGGGTATCCAAATTGATGACGAACTAACACCGGATGATAATTGATTCCTCCCTTAGTTCCTATAAGGGGTACATTTGGGAAATTTCCACACCGGTCAATGATTCTGATCCCGTCGTAGATTCGATTGTACCGATCGATGTCAGAGTTGGTAAGAGACATGATTCTCTGCGACCAACGTAAAGTATTCTTTTGATCCCAAAATGCAGCAGACTTGGGCAAATGGGAAGTGAACCATTTATAAAGCAAGGGTACACAGCACGTGATCATTCCTCTGCTGTATAAATTCCTTAAGTGTACCGAATGATAAGCATCTGCGAGCAAGGTCGGTACGGGATTTCCAATCAGAAAAATCTTAACGGCGTTGATATCTACAAAGTTATCGATGTTGGGAAACAAAAATAACCTGTAGGTGAGCAAAACAAATATGCTCTCGAAAGCGGTCAAGTTCCCTATACTAGCAAAGTATAGAGCCTTCTTTGTCAAGATTTGGGCTGGAAAACCTTGGATGCCACCCTTAGTGGTTATGTGAGTCCTGACTTCTGACTCGTCCAAATAAATTTCTCTTGCAATGGTCTGATCCTTTGGAATTTCTTCCACTCTAGAAAAGGGAGCTTGATCAGTAATATGTAAATAGTCAGGTGAGAATACTCCTCCAGCGTTGGTGCAAGCTGATAATCCGAGAATGTGAAACAGTGATAGACCGGATCATAGAACTGGATTAGTGTGGACAAGATCCCTTCGATTACATGGACCCTTAACAAGGACAGTAGTCCTCCATACTTGGCTCTGAAAGCCTCGTGGTTGGTGATCATTCTCGTCAAACCTCTTATATCCTCTAGCTTTGGAACCTTGAAGGTGTACTTATGAGTTTTCCTTCTACCGAAATCCATTAGCGCAATCTCCTTTCTTCGGTATTTGCAATCATTATCTTAGTTTAATTTGAAAAAGAGAGACTAGAAGAGAAGATTTTTTTTTGTTTTAATGTTTTTTAGATGAATGTATGAATGCAACACACAAAAATATAGAAAAAACATGGGGTCAAAGGGTCGGTGTCATGAAGTCAAGGCTCTACCCCCCCCCCCCAAAGGTTTATACTGGTGATTTTTTGTACTTGTCTGTAAAATCATTGACTCCTCTTGGATAACAACAGCAAGCGGATCGCCAGCGAGATGTTGTATCCTAAAGTGATCTCAAATGAGGGTAGTATCGCGTGACAACTATTTTCGATAGCTTCCGTGCTACAAAATGGCTTAAGTCTACTAAAAACCTCAGCTTCTCAGATAACCCATTCGACCACGCTACTTTCAACAACCGAAGTCGTATAGGTAATGTATCTGCAAAGGGAGTCTCCATTGAGTTTGATGGTCGATCGGGGGCTTTTAACTAGAGTTCACTCCTAGTAAGATTACCCGCATTGCCATCACCTATCTTAGGTGTATACTCAATCTTTCCACATGCGGCATCACACGCATTCCCATTAGCAGAAAAATAAACACAGACATCAATTAGGAAAAGCAGTATATATATTTGTCTTAATCATCCTAGACCTCTAGTCTTATGATCCTATACAGACAATGACTCCCCAGCAGAGTCACCATTTCTGTGACATGAATTTAGGGTTTCATCCCTTGAGAAGGCAGGAAAGAATGCCTCCCACTGTGGTTGCCACTCTGCTGTGGCACTTTTTAAGGTTTCTACCTAAGAGATGGGAAGAGAACAAGATCTCTATGGTCCCCAGTAAAGTCGCCATTTTTCTGTAGCGCGAATTTTTGTGTGGTTGCGAAGCACTATCGCTTTGGGGTACTACAGTTCGATTCATATTTTATCCTATTGAAGCTGATGAAGGAAGGGAAATAAATGTCTCAAATTAACCTTGCTTGTAAACTGAGTTTAAACAGATGACTGTTGGTTTACAGATGCTATTAAGATTGTGGGTCTCTCTTAGGTTATTTTGTTAAAATAACAGTGTCTAGGCTATTGGTAGGATGTTAGGACTGATGCTTTTTGATTGATGTATGAAGGTACGGGATTTTGGATTTTTTTTATTAGTATGCTCGCTAAGATTTTTCAATCTTATGCCTATGTATTCCCGTTTAATGAAACAGGGAAATCAGAGCGATCGTAGTTCCTCCTATTCTATGGGAGGAAAAAAAAGGTTATTTTGGTGTCTTGTTCAAAGCCCAAGACGTGAAGCTAAATGTGGTTTGTATCTTGTTCAAAGCCCAAGATGTGAAGCTGAAGGGTTTTGACTTTAGAGAGAATTTGTCATCTCTAAAGGGGGATATTTGGTCTGTTTGTCACAAATGTTGGGTGACCGGTTATAAAGGAGAATTACTTTAACTGGGATATGTGAATCTAGCAATGCCATAATTTCCTTTATAGGGGATTTTTAACCTGAAGGAGAAGACTTTAACTCAGTTTAGAGCAATGCCATCTTTCCTTAAGAATTTCTCATGCTAAAAGAGGGACAGTGGTGTGGATGTAAATAATCCAGAGGCTTGCTGCTTACAGCAATTAGATGAAGGAAAAGGAGTTGTTGATGTTTGTATACTGTGAACGAGGCACAAATTTTGATGCTAACAGGTTAATTGACTCACCTGGGGTTTTCTTATACAAAGCCTAAGAGGAGGTTATTGACCCAACAAGAGGGTGTTTTTATGTGTCTCGTACGAAGCCCGAGAGAGAGGCTAAAAGGGTTGACTCAACAAGAGAGTGCTAACAAGTGACTGACTCAACAAGAGAGTCTTTTATACTCAACAAGAGAGTTATTTTTTATCTCGTACGAAGCCCGAGATGGAGACTGAGAGGGAAGTGGCTCAACAAGAGAGTCTTTTACACTCAACAAGAGAGTGTTTTTGTATCTTGTATGAAGCCCGAGATGGAGGCTGAAAGTGGGTGACTCAACAAGAGAGTCTTTTATACTCAACAAGAGAGTGATTTGGTATCTCGTATGAAACCCGAGATGGAGGCTGAAAGTGGGTGACTCAACAAGAGAGTCTGAAAAGGTTAGCCGCTGGGGAGAATCATTTGTACAAAGCCCAAGAGGAGGCTATTGTGATGGTGACTGTTTTAGTTTAGTGACAGGTCCAGTATGTTGGATAAAAGAGAAAATAAGTTCTTATGAAGGGAACGATTAAAGGTATTATTGTGCTTTGGGATTGATCAGAGGATCAGGGTTATTTCCTGTTCTTTAAGGAAATGGGAAATCCAAAGGGTATTGAGACTGTCCAAGTCTACTGGTGTTTTGGAGAAATCGATTCTCGGATAGTGAATAATCTTTGTATGACGCCCAAGAGAAGGCTAGTATGTTAAGGGATGAAGGTCAACCCATTAACTGGTCTGACACCTGACTCAGAAAGATAGCTCTAGAAAATTGATGACTAGGTTCTGTTCCTATACCTGTAGAGGTCTCTGGGTCCTTGTACTAAGCCCAAGAGAAGGCATGAGAGCTTTTAAGAAGCCGAAGGGTCCTTATACAATGCCCAAGAGGAGGCGGGGATGCTTTTAAGAAGCCTGTGGGTCCCCAAACCCAGAGAAGTTCAAGACATGCCATTCACCGAGAATAGATCAAGTCGGGAAAGTCCGAGATTTTGGAAGAAACTCAAGAGATGCCATTCATGGAGAAAAGATCATCCCTGGGGAGTAGAGTCTCTTTGACGATTTCTAAGAGTGACAGTCTGAGAAAGGGTTCACAGAGAATGTTGCCTTTCATGTCTCCATATTGTTTAACCCCAAGAGGTGGGAAGACTGTGTCTGGTAAACCTATGGGGATCTAGTTTTGTTTGTATTTAAGAGTGACCAACAGGGCTTTACCTAGTGCTAGACGTAGTTGCCGGGGAAAACTCTAAATAACTATACTAGTATTACACAGTTGATATTTGACAAGTATATAAAAGTTTGTGAAAGAAGACTTACAGTGAGCAGCCCCACAATACAGTTATACATATATGAAAGCGGATAAAGAAAGCGGGTAAACACTTACTCGGTTGTAGAGCTTCCATGTTGTTTGGTTAGTTTGTTCAACAAAGAAAGCTTTGATAACAATTTTATATTCAAAATCAAATGAGAAAGTGCTTTGAAGAGATTGTTGGGGCTTACAGCTCAAGGAGAGGCCCAACGTTTTATCAATGATTGCACTGTTGTTTTGTACAGTGACTTATACTAGTGATTGAAGCCCAAAAAGGTTTTATGTACAAAGGGGTGGGTCTTACACTCTCTCAAGAGGCATTAAGGTGTTTAAAGAAAAAGAATGGGGCTTATAACACGAGGGTAGGCCCAGATGATTTGTTTTTTGAATTGGCGATCGCGCCGAGGTTTCTTTACCGTACTGGGTCTTATACAATGCATTGAGGCCCAAAAAAGTTTTGGTTAAAAGGGGGTTGGGTCTTACACTCTAATAGAGGCCCAATGATTTATTTTTGTACAAGTGGTGGGGCTTACAGCTCAAGGAGAGGCCCAAGGTTTTTTTTTGTTAAAAAGGCGACGATCGCGCCGAACTTTTGGAAAATACAGTGGGACTTATACGATGACTGAGGCCCAAAAAGTTTTGTATTTACAAAGGATTGGGTCTTACACTCTACCAAGAGGCCCAATGAGTTTGAAAAAGTTTGATGAGGGTTGAATTAATCAAAAACCCTAATTTGTTTTCAAAATGTATTTTAATTGAATAAAGATTCAATTAAAATGATCAAAATTGTTAAACATGTGTGGAAACAAATTGTGATCTTGGATTAATGTTTCAAAAATTATGTTTTTATTCACAAAATGATTGGAAATCACTAAAATTTGAAAAATCAAGAGGGAGAAAATATTTTGAATGTCAAAAAACAATTAAAGCATTAATTCTTTACAAAAATATCAAGTATATGAAATAAATAATATTTTTGGGATTTTTTGGGAAAATAAAATATTTTAACATTTTTGTGAATTATTAAAAAAGAATCAACTCAAAATCATTAAAATTCAGAGAGAAATTAATTTTTGAATCAATTAAATAAAATCACAAAATTCAAATATTTGAATTTTCAAAAAGGGCGCCAAGAACATGGCAAGAACACGCGCCACCCTCTGTTTCTGCAGATTTGCATTTTCTATCCAATCTCACTGAATACTTGATGATAACATGCAATATGCATATCAATCTACTCGTTTTCACCTCACGATCATCTATATGGTCTTTAATTTCATTTATTTTAAGTATGGAATAAGAAATCAAAGAGAAACCTCAAGAACCCTAAAACTTGCATGAAGGCTCAGAAATTCCATACACGATTCAAACAAAGCAATTGATTGAGGGTAAACACTCTATGCATGATTATTAACATATGGCCAAATTATTGTGCAGCAAAAAATGCATGGATTATAGAGTTAGGAGAGCTCATGCTTACCTTTTGCAGCTGGTGATCATGTTTTGTGTTAGAGGTGTTACATCTTGGTTCCAAGGATATGGTCATCTTCCCTAGGTGTTATGGAGTGTGTCTGGGTGCTTGGAGTGGATTGAATTGAGCTGGAACTTGATTTGGCACCTCAACTACAAATCTGTCAAAGGCTTGTGCAGATGGCTGGTGATTTTGAGAATCTGGTGTTTCAGATGTTATGTGAGTGTTTGGATCACCTCTATATGATGTTTATGAGGTGTGTGTGTGATTGGTTTGGTTGGAATAGCTCTCAAACTCAAAATACGATAGTGACTTGCTTTGGAAGGCAATTTTGGAGTGAATAAGGAGATTTTGAGGAAAGCATCTGTTTGATGGCTTTGGTGTACTCAAACTGATCACAAATAAGCTCTATTTATATTAGATCAAGTTTGTTTTGCAAGAAATAGTGAATGGCAACTGCTGCATAGGTTTAGCCAATGTTGATCAATGAGAATCCAAGTCTCCTCTAGCCATTGACTAGAGGTTAGGGCACAGGCTGCTGGTTCCCTTGGTCTTGGATAAGTCATCACTGAATTCAGTTGGAAATGGCTCAGTCCATGCCACCTTGGTGCATCCATTGAATGCTCCAAAACAAAATTTTAGTTTTGTCCCCTCTTTAGGGATTTCTAGGTTTGGCATGCTATTTTTAGTTCCAAGGACTTGGGAGGCTTGGGATCAGAGTTGGTTCCTCCTTGGTCTCCCCTTGAGGTGTTCAGATGGATAAGTGTGTTTGTCATTTGCACAAATTTGGCAAATCGAGCAAAATGCACAAATCTGCCTTGCTTTGACAGTTTTCAGCAAGGCATATTGTCATTGTCATATCTCATGGCTCAAGTTGAGTTTGGTGAAGTTCTTGGTCATTTTGGAAAGCCTTCATATGATACAACAACTGTTTGATCATAATTGGTTTTGATACTTTTTGGATCCAAGTGAAAAATGCCCTTACATTTTTAAAAAAGTAAGACACATTCTGACTTAGTGAAAATGTCACTAAGTGTTGGAAAAAAGTAACATTTTCACTTTTCTTGATTTTGATCATTCCATAACTTGAAATCCATGAGGAATTGGAATGAATGGTAGTTGAAGCTTTTATAGAGGGCCATGAGAGCTACAAATCCAGCTTTGAATGAGGAAAAATGGCCTTGTGGTTTAGCAGTTATGATCCTCCAAAGTTGGTGCCCTAGCCACTTTGTTCCATAACTTAGAAAAATTTCTAAGTTTTTATGGTTACCCCTTTTACAAGTTATCCCACTTTTCTTGATTTTTCTTGATGAATGATGATTCCAATCACACATTAACATCATTTTAGGGTTAAGGAACCATAATTGTGAAAAATCTCAAAAAGTCAAAGTTGACTTTTGTGCACAGTTGACTTTTTATCAGATGAATTCCAAACTGTACGATCCTCTATGAAATCAAGTCCTTGACCTAAATCAAACTTGATGGATTAGTTTCATAGGTGTTATAGGGTGTATTGAATCATGTCCCAAGGTTTGGGAGCATGCCTGGGTCAAAAGTCAAAGGCACAGTTGACTTTTCCAGCGAAACCCTAATTGTGGTTTTGATGAATTTGAAACTTGTTGATCAAGCTTCTTGGATCAATCCATTAATGCAAATGGATAAATGTAGTGTGTTAGAGACCCTCAAATCCTCTCTTGAGGTCTTGGCTCATGTTTTGTCCTAAAAGTCAACTTAGGGGTGAATTAGGTCAAGAAACCCTAATTCCTGATTTTTTGTGAATGCATCCCCTGAGGTTAAATTAACTTGCTGATTGGGTTCATGATGTCCCTTGGAGCATCTTAGGTTGTGATTTGAAGTGTTGGCTCATGCCCAGAGGAAGATTTCCATCTGGAGGCCCTGGTCAACCAAAACCCTAATTTGGTGGCACTGGCGATCTTGAGGCTTAATCCACTTGAAATGTTGCAGCCTGGTGCTTGATCCTTGATATGGGAGTCCTCTTGATCCATCGGGGATGTTTGAGAGGTTAAACAAGTTGAAGATCATGTCTTTCCTTGATTGATCCTTTGTCTAAGGCTCAAAGAGGGCTTGAAACCCTATGTTTGATTGTAGTGGATGCTCACCCATCCTTGGGGAGACTAATGGTTCATCCATATTATGATGAGGATTTACCCAATGATGGGAAATCGTAGTGGTCAAAATTTGGGGTATGACACTGCAAAGTTTGAGAAGCTGGTGAAGTTCTGTCCTCACTACAACCGTGTTGATGCTGAGATGTCCAAGTGCCTCAAGTTCGAGAATGGGCTGAGACCAGAGATTAAGTAGGGTATTGGGTATCAACAAATCTGCAGGTATGTTGAGTTGGTGGACAAGAGCAGAATCTACGATGAGGATAGCCGAGCTCGATCTGCTCACTACAAGCAGTTAGGTGAGAAGAAAGGGCAGTATAGAGGTAAGCCTTATACAACATCAGCTGACAAAGGGAAGCAGAAGGCTTCAGATGGGAAAAAGACAAGTGGGAGAGCATCTCCCGCTTCTGGAAAGTGTTATAGGTGTGGCGAGCAAGGTCATCGTGCTGATATTTGTACTAATAGTGTGTTGAGGTGCTACAGGTGTGGCAAGAAGGGTCATAGAGCTACTGATTGCAAGGATGATGGTCCAACTTATTTCAATTGTGGTGAGAAGGGTCACATCAGTACCAAGTGTCAGAAACCGAAGAAGACGGCTACTGCTGCTCAGACCAGTGGCAGAGTGTTTGCTTTGAGTGATGCAGAAGTGTCAGAGAAGGACAACCTGATTCGAAGTACTTGTTTTATTAATGATGTTGAGTTGGTTGCTATTATTGATACTGGTGCTACTCATTCTTTTATCTCGCTTGAATGTTCTAATAGATTGGTTTGAAGTTGTCTGATATGAATGGTAGTATGCTAATAGAGACTCCTGCTAATGGTTCTGTTACTACTACTTTTGTGTGTTTGAGAAGTCCTTTGACGATTTTTGGGAAGAGTTTTATGATGGATTTGGTGTGTTTACCCTTGCACCAAATTGATGTAATCCTTGGAATGAACTGGTTGGAGTTCAACCATGTTCATATCAATTGTTATACTAAGACTGTGGAGTTTCCTGAGTTCGGTGATAGTGAAGAGTTGACGTTCCTGTCTGCTAGGCAAGTAGACGAACTTATGGAAGATGAAGCCCTGGTGTTAGCAATGTTTGCATCATTGTAGATTGATCGTGAAGCTGTAAGTGTCGACTTACCTGTTGTATGTGAATTTCCATATGTGTTTCCATATGACATCAGTGATTTTCCTCCTGAACGTGAAGTAGAGTTTGTAGTGGACTTGATACCAGGTACGAGTCCAGTGTCGATGGCTCCTTATCGGATGTCAGCTTCTGAGTTAGGTGAATTGAAGAAACAACTGGAAGAATTGCTCGAGAAGAGGTTTGCTCGACCAAGTGTTTCTCCATGGGGTGCTCCTGTGTTATTAGTGAAGAAGAAGGACGAAAGTATGAGGTTGTATGTTGATTATCAGCAATTTAATAAAGTGACTATCAAGAATAAGTATCCACTTTCGAGAATCGACAACTTGATGGATCAGTTATTAGGTGCCTGTGTATTTAACAAGATTAATTTGAGGTCTGGTTATCATCAGATTCGTGTCAAGCCTGATGACACTCCGAAGACAACTTTCAGAACGAGGTATGGTCACTATGAATACACTGTGATGCCATTTGGTGTGTCCAATGCACCTGGTGTGTTCATGGAGTATATGAATCAGATTTTGCATGAGTATTTGGATCAGTTTGTGGTGGTTTTCATTGATGATATCCTGATATATTCTAAGTCTGAAGAAGGGCATGTTGAGCATTTGAGAACCATGTTGCAAGTGTTAAAAGAGAAGAAGTTGTATGCAAAGTTGTCGAAGTGTGAGTTCTGGTTGAAGGAAGTGACTTTCCTCAACCATGTGATTTCTAGTGGTGGCATTGATGTAGATCCTTCCAAGATTGATGTCGTGTTACAGTGGGAGACTCCGAAGTCTGCTACCGAGATACGAAGTTTTCTAGGATTGGTGGGTTATTACCGCAAGTTTATCGAGGGCTTTTCTAAGTTGGCATTCCCTTTGACTCAGTTGACTCGAAAGGGTCAAGCTTTTGTTTGGGATGTAGCTTGTGAAGATAGTTTTGTAGAATTGAAGAAGATATTGACGATCGCTCCAGTGTTGACTTTGCCTAATCCGAGTGAATCTTTTGTGGTGTATTGTGATGCGTTGAAGATGGGTCTTGGTGGAGTGTTGATGCAGAATGGACAAGTTGTTGTCTATGCTTCGATACAATTGCGAGTTCATGAGAGGAATTATCCTACACATGACTTGGAATTAGCCGCTGTGGTGTTTGTGCTGAAGATTTGGAGACATTATCTGTTTGGCTCTAAGTTTTAAGTGTTCGGTGATCATAAAAGTCTGAAGTACTTATTTGATCAGAAAGAATTAAATATGAGGCAGAGAAGGTGGTTAGAGCTGCTGAAGGATTTTGATTTTGATTTGAGTCATCATCCGGGAAAAGCAAATGTAGCGGCTGATGCATTGAGTAGGAAGTCATTGCATATGCTGATGCTTATGGTGAAAGAGCTGGAATTAATTGAGCAATTAAGAGATTTGAGTTTGGTATGTGAAGAGACTCCTGACATTATGAATTTGGGAATGTTGAAGTTGACTAGTGGTATTCTGGAAGAGATCAGAGTGGGACAATAATCTGACTTGAAGTTAGTTGACCAGTTGACTTTGATCAACCAAGGTAACGGAGGAGAATTCTGAATTAACGAGAATGGTGTGATGATGTTCGGAGACAGGGTGTGTGTTCCAGATGTCCCATATATTAAGAAAAGCATTCTTGAGGAAGGACATCGAAGTAGGTTGAGTATTCATCCCGGTGCTACGAAGATGTACCAAGATTTGAAAAAGTTGTTTTGGTGACCGGGTATGAAGAAGGATGTTGCGGAGTTTGTTTATGCGTGTTTGACTTGTCAAAAGTCAAAGATTGAGCATCAGAAGCCTTTAGGTATGATGCAGCCGTTGAGGATTCCAGAATGGAAATGGGATAGTATTTCCATGGATTTTGTGGCGGGATTGCCGACGAGTGCTAAGGGAAATGAATCCATTTGGGTGATTGTGGATAGATTAACTAAATCGGCTCATTTCTTGCCGATGAAGATTAATCATTCTATGCAGAAGTTAGCCAAGATGTATATTAAGGAAATTGTGAAGTTACATGGGGTACCTTCGAGTATTGTGTCGGATAGAGATTTGAGGTTTACATCGAGGTTATGGAAGAGTTTGCAAGATGTATTGGGTACTAAGTTAAGGATGAGTTCTGCCTATCATCCGCAGACGGACGGTCAGACAGAAAGGACTATCCAATCCTTAGAGGATTTGCTGAGAGCTTGTGTGTTGGACCATGGAGTATCTTGGGATAGCCATTTGTCGTTGATTGAGTTCACATACAATAATAGTTTTCATGCTAGTATTGGAATGGCGCCCTATGAAGCTTTGTATGGGAGGAGATGTAGGACTCCTTTGTGTTGGTATGAATCGGGCGAGAGCGCTGTACTCGGACCTGAGATTATGCAAGAGACGACCGATAAGATTAAGGTGATCTAAGCAAGGATGAGAGCGTCGTAGAGTCGCCAGAAGAGCTATCATGATAAGAGGAGGAAGACACTTGAATTCCAAGAGGGAGATCACGTGTTTTTGAGGGTGACGCCAGTGACTGGGGTGGATCGAGCTTTGAAGTCTAGGAAGCTCACTCCATGTTTTGTTGGTCCATATCAAATCTCGCAGAGGATAGGATAAATAGCCCATCAAATTGCTTTACCGCCGTCACTTGCGAATTTGCATGACGTGTTCCATGTGTCCCAGTTGAGGAAGTACATTCCGGATCCGTCGCATGTGATTCAGATGGATGATGTACAAGTGAGGGATAACCTAATAGTGGAAGCTTTACCTGTGTGGATTGACGATCGAGAGATAAAGCAACTGCGGGGTAAAGACATAACTTTAGTGAAGGTGTTGTGGGGCGGACCAGCTGGCGAAAGTTGGACTTGGGAACGTGAAGATCAGATGAGGGAGTTGTATCCGACTCTATTTCTTTGAGGTAATTTTTGAGGACGAAAATTCTGTAAGTGGGGGAGAGTTGTAACACCCCAAATTTATTAGAATATTTATTTAATTTATTTAAATATAATATTTGTGAATTTCGGTGAATTTTGGTGGTTTGTGTTGACGTTGGCATTTTCGTGGAGTTTGGTTATTTTAATTAAATAATAGTATATAATATGAATATATTAGTATTATTACTAATTTAAATAATATTAGAGGATTTAAGGGTAAGATGGACTTTTGAGGAGGATTAGTGAGGGTAAATTGGGGAAAGCCCATTTTTGAAGCCCAAGAGTTAGGTTTAACCAAAAAGGAGAAGGAATGTGATTCATTTGGTTAGATCGTGAAAATAAGGAGAAAGTGCAGAGCTCTGAGGAAAAAGGAAAAGGCGAGGATTCGTGAAGGTTTCGAAAGGCTCAATAGAGAAAAGCTCCGGATCGACAATCTAAGGTATGAGGAGTATTGCCTTTCATTGCTTTCAATATAGGAAGTGATGTGTTTAAAGTGGATTTTGAGGTTTTTGGGGTTTTTGAAGGGTTATGAGTTATTGATGATTTAGGGGTAATTCTGAGGATCGATTGATGGATTATTAAGGGTTGAATTGATTCGGGTGAAAATAAGCCTTCGAGGCTAAACCTTTGATGATATGTGGGATCTTGTATGAGAAAGGGATTTATGGGGTTTATGGGAACCTTGAGAGTTTGTGAAGGTTTAGGTGATTTTGAGTTAGGATAGTGGCATTAAGCGACCTAAATGTCGTAGGTTTTATGCCTTTAATTTGCCATGATGTCTTGGGGATGTTTGAGGATGTTTTGGGTGAACTGAGGTTGAATTCGTAAGGTATTGTGGGTCTGTTATGCTACTGATGTGTAGCAGCGATTTCCTACAATCGCTAGTTTGCAAAGCGAACAAATCATTCGCAAGGCGAATACTCGCCCAGACTCGCAAAGCGAGCAGCGTGGCGAATGCGCGATGGTTGTGTGATGATACTGAGATGACTCTGGGAGGTGACTTTTGGGGCTCGCAAGACGAACGTTCCAGCGAAGGGCTTCGCCTAGCGAATAGAGGCAGCGAGGAGAGGCAGAAGGGGGAACTCTCTGGTTTTTGTATGGGGATGGGGATTCACTGGCAGCTTCGCAAAGTGATAACAAATCAAAAGGACAATGTTTCATTTGTAGAAACTCATACGAATTGCATTGATCCTTTATATTTTTATATGAATTGGACCAACAAAAGATACAAAAGGATATTACTCTTGAATGGGTTTGGTTTTGCAGGAAATGACAAAGGAAAACATCATTTACAAGCAAGAAGAATTTTTGCCCTGAAACTTTTGCGATGCAAACTTTCCTTCGCGTAGCGAAAGTTCGTGATGCGACAGAAAGCGACAGGAAGCGACAGGAAGCGAAAACCAGCAGAGCAAAACAGAACCAAATTACTCAGACTTCGCTTGAAGCGACAGGAAGCGACAGAGTTCGTGATGCGAACTCTCCTTCGCGTAGCGAAAGTTCGCGATGCGAAGTTTACTTCGCATAGCGAAGTATGGCGGGTCCCAGAAAGGCGGTTTAAAAGTTCAAATCTTAATGGAGAAGAAAGGAAGTTCGCATAGCGAACTTAGGCGGCCAAAAACTTTATAAAAGGAGATCAGAGGCAATGCAAAAGGGGGATCTTGTAATTTATCATTTAGGATACTTTGTAATAAGAATAGAAGTGAGGATTAGAGGAAGAAGAGTGGATTGTGCATCAAGAGTCGAGAAATCGTCGTTGATGCTCATTCAACTCAAATCTTCCATTATGCTTCAAGCTACCATGAGTAGCTAAATCCCTCTCTTGTTGGGATTGGTCGTACTTCACTGAAACAGTATGTATTATCTTTAATCATGGCGTTATACGCAATTTATGTATGAATCGTTATTGATGTTATCTTTGTTTTACCGTTTATTTCATGGATCAAATTGATATTGACAAATACGATTCTAATCTCGATCTAAGATATCATCTATTAAATCCTAAATGCTAGACATAGATTTAGGTTTAATATTCACAAAAAGTATCGAATCTTAATGCTACCGTATTGTTTAATAGGCTGAGAAATCGTCGATTAAACCATAAGGTGGGACTCTCATCAAAGTTCAGACATGAATTTTGTTTGTAAACGATACGTGATAATATTGAAACATGCTTAAATTGTGTATAACTGATTTGTGATATACATATTGAATCGGTGGAAGAACACCAATTCCCAACAAGTCTATTCCTCTGAAAACTATCTTCATTTATCATACGCATTTACTTTTCGCAATTTACAAACCAAACATCTTGAAATTTTTACTTAGAATCATAGAGAATATTGAACGATTTTGATATCGCTCCAATCCCTGTGGATACGATAAAAACAAATACTTACATTTGATTGTACTCAACATCACAAGCGAACGCCAAAGCGAATAGGTTCGCAAGGCAAACTCAGTAGCGAACCCCGCTGTTCGCGAAATTTTGTTTATGATTTTTGTGATGTTCTGATGTTTCGGTGCTATGATTTTTCTGATGATTTACCATGATGTTATTGATGTTAATAATGATTATGACGTGATGATTTCGTGATGTTTTGATGTATATTTGATGACATAATTAACTTGATGTTTTGATGAATGATGATGCACATAATGATATTTTGATGATGATGATTATTATTGACGTTGTGTATCATGCATTCATAACATATTCTAGTGATAATGTTAGGACTTCGGTCCAGTGATGATGATTTTAGACTTCAGTCTATTGTGGCTTCCATCCCATTGTGTGGATGTGAAGTGGTTTATGACGTGCTCCGGTTCTTGTGTGGAACCGATCCTATTGACGGGGATCTTTGGAGGGTGATGGCCTAAGTGTCCATCGATTGTGACGATTGGTACCACATGCATGAGTCTTGTTGTGCATTACATTTATGTGGCCTTTGTTGCGATTTATGATGACATGTTTTGAAGTTTGCCTTGTGATGACTCTGATGATGTTGTATATGATGATGACGCCATTTTATGCATATCTTATTTTATGTTGATTAAAATGAATTGTATTACTCACCCTGCCTGTTTGAATGTTGCCTCCACGTGGGTAACATGCAGGTGATCAGGATTAGCCGTGGATGCTTCGAGGAACTTTTGAAGTATTATTTGCTTTTGGTCGATGTAGAGGGTCTTGCTCTGATAGTGTAACATCAGGTTGGGTCGTTGAGTCGAACCATGTTGAGTTTTTATTTGGCTGTTATTTTGTTGTTATTTGATTATTATGGTTTTGTTTTAAAAACCCTCTTGTGGGATTTTGTGGTTATGGTGGATCTGCTGCCCTTTGAAGGCATTTTGAGTTATTTTGAGGAAAACCCGTTGTTTACGGAGCAACTTTGTTGATTTGATTTTTATTGAGAAATGTGCACCCTTTGAGGTGATTCTGATTATTTTTGATGATTTTATGTTTAATCCGCTGCGATATCTGTGGGGTAGAAAAAGGTGTTACACTGGCCATTAAGAATTTAAGGATATTTAAAATTGCATTATTAGGAAAATGGAAGTGGAAATTGATTAATGAGAGGAGCGGTTTGTGGTATAGAGCGATATTAAATAGATACGGTGAGAGGGTCGGGGCTGCTATAGACAGTTCTAGCAAAAAATTTGTTTGGTGGCAGGAGATATCCCAATTAGAAATTGATAGAGCAGACAATAATAACTCTTATTCAGTTAGAGAGGTTTATAAGAGCTTAGCAGGAACAGACCAATCATCATCAAGTAATTGGTCAAAAATTTGGATTAAGGCTCTTCCGATAAAAGTGGCGTGCTTGATTCGAAAGTAGGATATCCTTATTGAAAAAGTTGCAGAAAAGGCGAAGATAGTGGCTTGGAACTGGCTCAAAATAAAAGCAGATTTGATTGAGGACGATATATCTACGTGGTGTTCAAACCCCTCGGCATGTCTTGGCATTCGGAACTGAATGGTTTAGTTTGGCATCAGTATTGTTCGTTATTTAAGTTGGCGCCTGCAGCCTGGCCACGAATCAGCTGCTGGTGTTGGGTCCAAATCTCTTATGTGTTAAATTGGTACTTATGTCGTTGTTTGGTCAAGGTGCATATTTTTATGGTCACTGTATTATATTCTACTTGTAGAGCTGTGTATTTTTTAGTTAAAATGTTTCCTTGATCACCTCCCTATTGTAGTTGGGAGTTGGTCTGTTTGTTTGGTTGTTTTGGTCTGTTGCTGTTGTAGGATTTTGTACTAGGCATAGAATATTGGGGGGTAGTTTTGTTGGTCTTCTGCTTAGCTGCTTTAATGGAGCAGAGTTCTGTTTTAGGGCGTTAGGGTTTGTTGGTGTGGTATAGTTGCAGCCTCTAATTGAAACTGGTTGTATGTTGTTGTAACATTGTTGCTACTGGTGTACTTGGTTTAGGCATGTCTTATGCCAATATGAATAATATTTTTGCTGTTTTAAAAAAAAAATCCCCTAATGACACAAAATTTGTCATTTAGTGACATTATTTAATAAATTTTCTGCACACATCATCCAAGATGGCGGAGGTGGCAGACAACATAGTTGGGGTCCGCCATCTTGGATGGAGACCCCTTTTTTATTTTATTTTTTTCGTTTTGGAATTTTTGACCATTTAAAAAATGTTTTTAATGTTTTTTTAATAAGTAAATTAATTAAATATTATTTAATAATATTATATTAATTAAAAATATTTTTTTTCATTTTTTTAAATATTTAATTATTTATTTATTTTTAGAAGTTTAATTATTTTTTAATAAATAAAATAGAATACTAAATATTTTTAAAACACAAATTAGAAAAAAAAATCTCATATAAAATTCTAAATTACAAATGGATGATACCATAATAAAAAAAAATTAATTTTCATGATCATCCGGATCTTCTTCGAGGAAATGACGAGTTTTTGCCTTGTTTGCCACTTATGTGGAATTTAATTCCCAATATGCCACCATTTAAAAATTAATTCCCCCAAAGCCACAAAATTTGTCATTTAGTGACTTTATTTAATGAATTTTCTGCACACACCATCCAAGATGGCGGAGGTGACACACACCATCTAGGTTCATAAATGTTTTTAATTTAATTCAACTACTAATTTTTCCACTTAACAACATTTAGTAATTCTACTACTAATTCTCCCAACTACAAACATTAAATTCATTCCAACCATAAAATTTATTTCTCCACCCTTTTTTCCTCTATAAATAGCAATATATGAGCAATCAAATGTTCATGTCAAACTTCATTCTCTAATTTTTTTCTACATTGCAAATTATCATTTCTCGATCCGACGGGTTTTCTGCAAACGGTGTTACTCCTTCCTTCACAAGATCCCAAAGATGTTGATAACAGAAAACCACATTCATTTGCTTGCACCAATTCTCATAATTATTATTTTTGAGAATCGGAAGACTCTCCGAAAAATGCTTGTTTGGATGATTCATCACCATCGTGATTTTCTTCCCACAATCGCTCAGCCAGTGCTCTAGATACCAGATGTTGGAATTAACCCAAAACTTTGAGAATTCTGAATCAATCTTGATGAACAAGATTCAATCAACCTGATCGAAATCCTTTGTTCTTCATTCTTCACTTAAGTGAAACAATCATACATTGCTTGCAAGAATGATTCTGCGTAACAATTGTTAATGGAAGAAGAAAGAAAGAAAGAAGATTGAATAAGAAATAAGATTAAGGTTTAACAAAATAAGGGAAACGAGGAATAATTTCTGTAGAGTAACTCTCTGCTCTCAAATTAAGAAACAATATTATTCAACTGTGCAACTGCACTTTCTATTGTGTGTTAAAATATTATTCTCTATTCTTCTTACTCAAAATAGGGGTTACTCCCTCTATTTATAATTGAGCTACCTTGCTCCCAAAGGTAAAGTCCAAAAACATAAAAGCCCAAAATTTATATTTTGGTCTAAGTCGAAATTCTATGTCAAGCAACCTGCTTCGACACTTCGACATCTAACACATCTCGACACACACTACATTAGACTAATTTCGACACATCCTTATTTTTGTCGAGCTACACCTGCTTCGACACAAGGAATTACATTTTCAACAAATGCATCATGTTATACATTAGAAGGATGCCTTCAAAATAAATAGTGATCATACCTATAAGTTATGGTCTAAAACAAAATATGACATTAATAATATCATCATAGGTTCATGTATGAATAGATAGCAGGATTCATTTGTTATATACATAGATAGATGAAAGTTCAACAAAAGAACTAAAGGTTAAAAGCTTCAACAAAGAAATAGTCACAAACAATTTGATAACTCCTTTTTGTGGTGCTTCAGTTTTGTGGCCGACTCTTTCTGTGTTAAAAAGTTATTAGCGGAGAGGTCATCAAGGCCAATTGAATTTTCAATCCTCTTAGAAGGGGTATTAGATGAGCTAGTAGTTGGACTCCAATTTTGTTGTGTGGATGCGCTTGGCTGGATAGAGTAGCTGGGATCAATAGAGTGTATTTGTTGTATAGAATAACACATAGTTAAAAGGTACAGAACAAAAACCAAATTTAATCAGTTCATGATGGTAGCATTATATCCTCTTATTGTCATGATCTATAGTAATGGCTAGTAATAAAAATGTCATATTGAAGAAAGAATATAAGTGCCAATATTGTGTAAGAAGTAAGATAGATGGATAGGGAAAATTTAGAAATAACTTACTTCCTTCATAATATTTCTTAACTCCTGTGCTGCCATTTTGACAAATCCGATGCAATCTTTGTCTCAAAAGACTACATTTGCAACATGTTTATGGTACTCAACCTCGATCTCAATTTTTTACCTACAATATACAATAGAAAAACGACATAGTTTAACAATGAATCAAATAATTAAGGAACACTTCAACTAAATATGAAACGTTAATAGAAGTGAAACACTTAAAAGTTTGTCATTCAAAGTTCAAACTTCTTCATTCAAAGAAAAAAAGTGAGTAAAACACTTTAAAGTTTAAAACTTCATCATAACATGATAACACAACTCATTCAAAGTTCAAAAATTAGAACTGAAACAACATGTTGAAAGACGAAAAAAAAGGAGAATGTCTGTTAAGCAATAGTAAGCATGAAAAACGGGAACGAAACCAAAAAACATGAAAAAGTTGAATGAAAAAATGTGAATAAAACACTTCATCAGAACATGAAAAGTCAATAGAAGTGAAACACTTCAAAGTTCATCATTCAAAGTTCAAAAGTTCAAAGCTAAAACACTTGAAAGTTCAAAACACTTATCTTAGCTTATAAAGATATTTCATTACTATAGTGTAGATATTTTCATCAATATAGTGACACTTGTACAACTAGGATTCACTCTTATTTAGTAGCTTATGTTTGGATAAAGTAAAATATATATCCAGTTTGTATGGCTTAGATGATATATAAATAAATATATATATATATATATATATATATATATATATATATATATATATATATACACATTGTAATAATTTTATTATTCAATGAATGGAATATCTTTTTCCTTTCTTCTTCTCTCAATTGCATTGCATATTTTGTTAGATTCTGTTACTTGCAATTGCAAGTTTGCTATAATTTCTTCATGAGTTCCTCACCATTAACATGGTATTAGAGTTTAATCAGCTCTGATAGCCATTGTTATTCAATAATTACTCTTTTTTCTACAATGTTTTTCGTTCACATTGCATAAGAGATTCACATTGCATTGTTCTTCTTCTTGTTGTTTCCTTCGTTTCCATTGAAATCACCTTTTCTTCTTCCTTGTATCACTTAGATTTGTTTGGAATTACCTGTTCTTTTTCGTTCTTGATTCTGTCATCAGTGTTTCCTTTATTTCCTTAATCTTCTTCTTTAAATGGTGTACCAGAGATACACTGATTTTTCTATAAATTCAACGAATCTGTATTATCTTCATCCCAATGAGAATCCTGCAAGTGTTCTTGTTTCTCCAATACTTGATGATAATAATTATCACACTTGGTAAAGATCGATGCACATTGCTCTCATCTCTAAGAACAAAGAGAAGTTCATTGATGGAACCCTCACAAAGCCAAATGTATCAGATCCTTTATATGCTTCATGGATTTGATGCAACACTATGGTCTTAGCTTAGATTATTCGATCTGTTTCAGAGCCAATTACCAAGTCATTTTTGTGGATTGATATTGCTGAAGAAGTAAGGAAGAGTTTGAGGATTCGCTTATCTCACAGTGACATATTCCGCATCTCAGATATTCAGGAAAATCTCTACAAGTTTCGTCAAGGTGCACTCGACATTTCCAACTATTTTACACAACGCTAAGTAATGTGGGATGAGTTAGAAAATTATCTCCCTCTACCTGTTTGCTTATGTGTCATTCCTTACTTTTGTGGTGCAACTGCATCCATTCAAAGTTATCGTGAGCAAGACTACATTATTCGATTTCTCAAGGGCTTGAACGAGAAGTTTACTCATTCTAAGTCCCAAATCATGATGATGAACCTATTACCAGATGTTGATAAAGCATTTTCTTTTTTTATTCAACAAGAAAGGGAAATGAATAGCTCCATTTCGACTGTAGTTCCAACCATAACCACAAGTGAAGAAGCTGTAGCATTTCAGGTTCACAATTCCTCAGGCAACCCATCAGCAAAATATGGACATAGTGGTTTCAATGGAAAACCTCAAGGCTATGGTGGAGCTAAAGGGCATAATCGTGTATGCGCACATTATGGCCGGACAGATCACACAGTTGAAACATGTTTTCTCAAACATGGATATCCACCAGGCTTCAAGGGCAATATCGAGAATTCAAGCTCCCAATCTGCTGCCTCAGTGGCTGCTACCCCTTATTCGTCTCATCCTACTTCAACTGCATCTTCCTCGTTTGGATTCACTCAAGATCAGTACAACCACATTCTTGAATTGCTTCAACAGTCCAAGACCTCTCCCAAGGCTATTTCCATTTCCACTTTTCCCTTTGTCCTAAATTCCCACTCCTCCAATGGAATTGGTAAGAATTCTCACCTTTGGATTCTAGATAGAGGTGCTACTGACCATATATCATTTGATATCAATTCTTTTGCTTCCCATAAAAATATCATTCATGTGCATGTTAACTTGCTTGATTTTTCCACACTCACTGCTTTAAAATCTGGTAGTAGAGTCATCTCTTCATCCTTGACCTTGCATAATGTTCTATACATACTAAATTTTCATGTTAATTTGATTTCAATTGCTAAACTTGTTTGTAGAAATCATTGTAGTGTTCATTTCAATGCTAATTCATGCCACATTATGCAGAATCATTCCAAGGAAATGATTGGTATAACTAACTTACAAAAAGGACTATATGTGCTTGATTCATCCAAACATCTTTCTTCCTGCCATTCCATTATTCAAAATCCATGTAATCTTTGGCACCTAAGATTAGGCCATATTTCTGACATAGGTTTACATAATGTTTCTAAAATGTTTCCTTTCATTCCTTATCAGAATAATGATATTGCTTGTGATGCTTGTCATTTTGGTAAACAAAAGAAACCTCCCTTTCTACATAGTACTACTCATTCCTCTGCACCATTTGAAATACTACATGCTGATTTGTGGGGACCATTCTCTACCATTTCCACTTTAGGTCACAAATATTTTTTAACCTTAGTTGATGACTTTACTATATATACTTGGGTTATATTTCTTAAGACCAAAGATCAAACTAAAACAAGTATAATTCAGTTTGTATCCTACATTGAAAACCAATTTAATACCTCTCTAAAGTTCCTAAGGTCAGACAATGGTACCCGAATTTGTGGCTCTGTCTGAGTTTCTTTTGTCTAAAGGTGTCATTCACCAAAAATTATGTGTAGAAACACCCCAACAAAATGGGTTGGTGGAAAGGAAACATCAACATATCTTGAATGTAGCTAGAACATTATTCTTTCACTCCCAAATCCCTCTCAATATATGGAACTTCTGTGTCCAACATGCCATCCATATAATAAATAGATTACCAACCCCACTTCTCAAATCAAAATGCCCTTATGAACTCCTATATCTTCAACCACCCTCACTTATTCACTTGAAAGTGTTTGGCTGTTTAAGTTTTGCTACAACTATTTAAACACATAGGACAAAATTTGACCATAGAGCTAGAAAGTGTGTTTCTGAGTTTTAGAGATGGAACAAAAGGCTATATACTCTATGATCTACAACATCATAATATATTTGTATCTAGGAATGTTGTGTTTTATGAAAACCAGTTCTCATTCCAAACCAACTCCTTACCTTCACAGCTCACCCCTGAACATACACACCCTCCTACCCTTGATAACAATTCTGAACACATTATTCAGCATATACCTACTACTGATAACATTAGCCCCCAAATTCACCCCTCCCCTTTAATTCTGGATCTCAATGACAACCTGCTACTTCTCAAAATACTAGCCCTATCAGTAAAAGTACTACCTCCATGATCGTTAAAATAGCAAGTGTACTATTTTTACGATGTAGTAATAAGAGGGGTTATCCCCAGAATCGATCTCGAGGACTGCGCGTTATTGTAAGTGCAGATGCTAATTCAATTAAACAAAAATTTCCTTGGGGTTTGATTTTTGAGAAATTATAACTAACAATAATAAAATGAACAAAATTATAAACTTGACTTAAGATAGATATTATGAAGCATGTTAGAGGAAAGTGTATGAATTGCACTGCAAAGACCCTCAATCCTTATTCTAGGAAACATTACTCTAAACAAACCTTACCGATTTTTAAGGTCATTTTTCCCTAATTCCTTAGCAGAAAAACCTTTGAGATTCTATCTCTACCCTAATTCCTTAGCGGTCAAGAAAGAATCGCAAGCATTATATTTGATCAAGAATAATTCGGTTATTACAAGGTATCCCCATTCCTAAGCAATATTTACTGTAATATTGTTATGCAAAAGCGTTAGGTTGGTTGGTCCGACCTAAACCCTAATCGTAAATCAATTTCAATTTGTCCGATCGAAAAAGCATTAAAAACATTGCATAACAAAAGATTAAGGGAAAAAGTAATATCTCATAGAATAATGAAAATCATAGTCATTACAATTGCAATTCAGGGACACCCCCCTAGCATTGGGGGGGTTTAGCTACTCATAGTACTAAAAGAAATTACAAAATAGTAGATAGACATTACAAGAATAACGGAGGAATTTTGATCTTCAATCGCGATGGCTCATGAAAAATCTTCATTCTCTCGATCACTTGATAGCATTCAACTTTCACGTAAAATCTTTCGTCAAATCCCCCCGTCCCTTTCTCTTTTCCAAACAGTAGCCTAAATAGTCACAGATCACATAATAGAACTAGGAAATGCCCAAAATACCCTCCAAAGTCACTTAGCACAAAAATCCACAAAAATCAGAAGATGTAGCGTCTTGGCCAACACGGGCCGTGTCGGCTGACACGGGCGGCCGTGTTGGCCCCTGGCATCTTGAAAGAAAATAATTTCGCTCCAGACCTACTGACACGGGTCGTGTCAGGTGACACGGGCACCCGTGTCAGCCCACTGTTTTTCTTTAAAACTTCGTTCTCTTGGCTTCTTCCTGACACGGCCCGTGTCAGGTGATACGGGTGGCTATGTCAGGCCACTGCCTTCACTCCCATTTCATTTTGAATCTTGTGATTTTTCTCGCTTTTTTGCTCTGATTCCTCCTGAATGTTTATATGAACCTGAAAACACTAAAGAACACAACCAATGCATAAACTGCGGTAAAAGAGATATACAACAAATAAACAATAACACAATATTAACTAAAATAAACAGTAAAATAACGTATGAAAACCACCGATCAAACTCCCCCAAACTTAAACCATTGCTTAACCTCAAGCAACAAGGTTGCATAAAGATTTTTCAAATCAAACGCTACATATCAAATGAAAGACTTGTGAAGGTAAGGTGTGTCGATACTCATACGTGAGCCTTTGTTCCGATCGGTTAGAACTAGTTCTCTTGGTAATCGTCTGTTTACGAAGGTATTACACAAACATATACCACGATAAAACCACGGACCTAAATCCCCCTTTCGGTTACCTCTACAACTATGCTTTGGGATTAAGTATTTTCTTCGGTTTTTTACCCCTTTCATTCGGATTATCAGATTAAGGCATTTTTATCGTTTTCCCTCACATGCACAAGATTGATCAAGACTTTTTCTAGGCACCTTTATTCTTCTTTTTTTTTCTCGCGCATTGGCGTTTCTTAGTCCACTTTGGGACGACAATTGAGATTTAACCGCCGTTAGGCTAAGTAACCGGGTGAGGGTTACCCAACTTAGAAGGACTAGTTGTCTTTATCGCCATTATTCACTTTTTTCGGTGCCTTAAGTCATTCTCTCAATCAACCCTATACATGCAATTTTTTTTAGTCATGACGGACTATCACTATGAATTAATCGGGGAATACTTCTCACACGTTGGACTCGTTTTCTTACTCCGGGAAATCTAGGGTGTTCGGGTCATTCCTAAGTTTTCAAACTTTTCCAATGTCCCTAGTTCTAACTTATTTTCCCTCGAACTTTATATATTTTCCCGACTACTTCACACATCACAAAATTTACAAGAAAAGATTTTCGGCTCTAATTCGAGGGTGATTCACAGTGGTTTCCATAAAACAACATACAAAAACACAAATAACAAGTCTAAACGAAAATGGAATAACCAAAAACAGTAAATCCTCCCCTAAACTTGAACCGCACATTGCCCCAATGTGTTAGAACAAGAACAAGAGAGGTTACTCACAGATATCCTTATTGAGTAGGCGGACGGAAATGCAGCATCAACTGCTACATCATAGCTCGCACCCGTAAGGTCTTATTTATTTCTTGCAAATAAAACAAAACAAACAACAAAAAGAAAGTGCTCAATCATTAAAAGCGTGGGTTACCTCCCACGTAGCGCTTCATTTAACGTCGCTTGGCTCGACGGATCACTCCCCTATGTTATGGGGGATACTTCAGCTTCTCTGTTTTATTGCTTTACCTTTTCGCAACAGAGCACCGGTAAGATTCAGAAATAAGGGCTACATTGTGATTCAACTCACATCCAACTTCCACATTCTTCCTTTGATGTTTTTTCTCTTCTTTCTTTGATGTTTCTTCCTCTTATTGACTTCTCAACTAGATTTTGGAGTCTTGATATGTGCAATAGATGACTCAGATGCCGCAACCTGATGGATTATTCCAGAGACTTTTTCATGAAGTGATTTTGAGCTTTTGCTTTTTCCCACTGTTCGGATCATTCCAACTGAGGGGTGATTACTTTCCTTTCTACCTTGCTTCTCGAGCTCTAACACCTTTAAGGTTATTTCTTCCTCAAAATATTTCAAGGTTAAAGTACCAGCCTCAATATCCACACTACACCGACTAGTCATCAAGAATGGTCGACCCAGTATGATAGTCATCTCCTCATCCTCAGGTAGATCAATGATCTCAAAGTCTACTGGATAGGTGAAGTTATCAATGGTCACAAGCACATCTTTTGCTAAGCCGTATGACCGCTTGGTTGTATGGTCGGCAAACTTCAGATTTGTTCCCGTTTCACTTATTTTTTGTATACCCAGTTTTTTGAAAATTGAGAGGGGCATGAGACTCACACTAGCACCCGAATCAATCAAGACTTTCTTAAAAGTTATGTCCTTTATTGTACAGGGGATTGATACAGAACCAGGATATTTCCGTTTGATTGGAATTCTCCTACCTTGTGATCCCCCACTGCTCTCTTCAATTATACTCTTTAGCTCCTCTCCACCAGGTTTCTTTTTCCCAATGACCTTCTTCATGAATTTCTTATATAGAGGCATTTGTTCAAGTGCTTCAAAGAAGGGCATATTAATCTCTAACTTTTTGAACAATGAGCTGAATTTCTCAAAGTCTTTTTCTTGTGTCTTCTTCTTTGTCACTCTTGAGGGGTATGGTAACTTGATCTTAGGTTTAACTGCTTCTTTTCTTTTCTCTTCGGTTGGCCTGGCTTCTTCTGCCTCTCTCTGACTCTCTCGTACTTCCAGATCCACCTATATACACCAATACTCATTGGCTGCCCTTTCTTCTTCTTCTGCAACTTTCCGGCTCCTTGTGGTGACAACATTGACATTCTCTTGATTCTTCAAATTGGTTATTGCGGTGCTTGGGAGGGCGCCCGGTGCTTGAGAATTTGCAACTTTTTGAGCTATATGACCCAATTGAACCTCTAGATTCTTTATGGAGGCTGTGGTATTCCTATAGATATTCCGGGTCTCTTCCTGAAATTGCATGTTATGAGCTGCCATCTTCTCAATGGCAATCTCCCATTGTGCTTTTTGGGGAGCCTGGTGCTGCTGTGGGTATTGGTGTTGATTCTGATTTTTCCAAAAGAAGTTAGGATGATTCTTCCACCCTGGATTATACGTTTGAGCGTAGGGATTATTCTGCCTCAGGAATTTTATCTCTTCAATTTGTTGCGGAGTCGCAACACAATGTGCAGTATAATGGGGTCCATTACAAATCTCACAACTCATGGGTTGACCAGTTTGAACTTGTGCCACATTTTGAGTACCCACTTTCATGGCCTTTAACCTTCTTTCTACCTCAACTACAATCTGGTCTTCCATCTTAACCACTTGCTCAGTAAGCTTCAAGTCAATTATCCTTTTTGGTTGACTCACACTACGGTCATATAGTTCCAAATGCTCATTTGCAGCAATAGCTTCAATGATCCTTTTGATACCAGTGGTTGTTGAAAAATTGGATGAGCCACCGGCAGCTGTATCAATGAGTTACTTGGTTTTCATCTTCAGACCATTTACAAAATTCTGCATTTGTTCAGTTGCATCCATGTTATGAGTAGGACATGCAACCAACAATCTCTTAAATCTCTTATATGCATCTCCGAGTGACTCTCCCTCCTTCTATTTAAAATTAACAATGTCATACCTTTTACGGATATACACAGAAGCGAGAAAATACTCGTTCACAAATGTTGTCTCCATCTCTTGCCAAGTGGTAATACTCCCAGCAGGTAACGAGTAGAATCACTCCTCAGCATCTTCCGCAAGAGTGAAAAGAAATATTCTTAACTTCTTTGCTTCCTCGGTGTGCCCCTCAATCTTGAGAGTGGTGTTCATAGTCAGAAATCTTTGCAGATGTTTGTTGCCATCTTCATTAACCTTTTCAGTGAAAGGTCTCCTCTCAAGTTAAGTGATGGTGCTCGGATGCAACTGTAAATTCGGCACATTCACCGGTTGGTTCACAATTGTTAACCTACCAGTCGGTGCATTTGAACCACTGTAATCGCCCAGAAGTCTCTCCGTTGGTTGATTTCCAGCCATAATCACAGTATCTCTATCCGCGTCTGAACTTGTTTCTGAACCTGAATCTGATTGCTCTGAATGAACAAAAACTCTTTCTTCTTCTGGTGTTTGAACTAACGGTTCTGCTTCTGCAGCTGTCAGTCTTGCTTGTCTACGCCTTGCGTGTAAAGTTCTTTCGATTTCTGCGTCAAAATTAAAATTAGCTGAGGGTTCTCCTCGCATAAAAATGTTAGACGCAAATTAGTAGTAATAGCAATAATCCAAAAGTTATAAAATAAAAAAAAATTAAAAATAAAAATAAAAATAACATAAAAAAAAAAAAAAATTAGTCACAGAGTGACAAAATTCGAATTGAATTAACACCAAAAACTTATTATTTGGCAGTCCCCAAGCAACGACACCAAAAACTATTTTTACGATGTAGTAATAAAAGGGGTTATCCCCAGAATCGATCTCGAGGACTGCGCGTTATTGTAAGTGCGGATGCTAATTCAATTAAACAAAAGTTTCCTTGGGGTTTGATTTTTGAGAAATTATAACTAACAATAATAAAATGAACAAAATTATAAACTTGACTTAATACAGATATTATGAAGTATGCTAGAGGAAAGTGTATGAATTGCACTGCAAAGACCCTCAATCCTTATTCTAGGAAACATTACTCTAAACAAACCTTACTGATTCTTAAGGTTATTTTTTCCTAATTCCTTAGCAGAAAAACCTTTGAGATTCTATCTCTACCCTAATTCCTTAGCGGTCAAGAAAGAATCCCAAGCATTATATTTGATCATGAATAATTCAGTTATTATAGGGTATCCCCATTCCTAGGCAATATCTACTGTAATATTATTATGCAAAAGCGTTAGGTTGTTTGGTCCGACCTAAACCCTAACCGTAAATCAATTTCAATTTGTCCGATCGAAAAAGCATTAAAAACATTGCATAACAAAAGATTAAGGGAAAAAGTAATATCTCATTGAACAATGAAAATCATAGTCATTACAATTTCAATTCAGGGACACCCCCTAGCATTGGGGGGTTTAGCTACTCATAGTACTAAAAGAAATTACAAAATAGTAGATAGACATTACAAGAATAACAGAGGAATTTTGATCTTCAATCACGATGGCTCATTAAAAATCTTCATTCTCCCGATCACTTGATAGCATTCAACTTTCACGTAAAATCTTTCGTCAAATCCCTCGCCCCTTTCTCTTTTCCAAACAATAGCCTAAATAGTCACAGATCACATAACAGCACTAGGAAATGCCCAAAATACCCTCCGAAGTCACTTAGCACAAAAATCCACAAAAATCAGAAGATGTAGCGTCTTGGCCAACATGGGCCGTGTCGGCTGACACGGGAGGCCGTGTTGGCCCCCTGGCATCTTGAAAGAAAATAATTTTGCTCCAGACCTGCTGACACGGGTCGTGTCAGGTGACACGAGCACCCGTGTCAGCCCACTGTTTTTCTTTAAAATTTCGTTCTCTTGGCTTTTTCCTGACACGGGTGGCCGTGTCAGGTGACATGGGTGGTCGTGTCAGGCCACTGTCTTCACTCTCATTTCATTCCGAATCTTGTGATTTTTCTCGCTTTTTCACTCCGATTCCTCCTGAATGTTTATATGAACCTGAAAACACTAAAGAACACAACCAAGGCATAAAATGCGGTAAAAGAGATATAAAACAAATAAACAATAACACAATATTAACAAAAATAAACAGTAAAATAACATATGAAAACCACTGATCACTCCACCAGTCATTTTCCTATTAGTAGTCACAATCCTGCTGATGAAAGTACACCTAGTACAGGTCCCCTACAAGACAAAAACACTTAATTATCCCTATTGATGATCTCCCTCCTTTACCCAATAGATCTATCAATCCTCCCACACCTTTATCCAATGGCCAGAATAACTCTTCTGACCCTCTCTCTCTTGTCAATCCCTCTCCTACATTGGAGACTGCACCCTCTCCTATACCTTTAAGACATTCTACTTGAGTATCACATCCCCCATCTTATTTGGCAGATTATCATTGTTATAATACTTGTAGTACTTCTTCTTTTAAACTTCATCAATCACATGTTGCATATCCTCTTTCATCTGTTCTTTCATATGAAAAATGTTCTCCATCCTATAAGCATTTTTGTTATTCTATTTCTTCAAATTCTGAGCCAAAGACTTACAACCAAGCCGTCAAGTATAACTGTTGAAAGCAAGCCATGGATGTGGAATTACATACTCTTGAGGCCAACCAAACTTGGACTCTGGTTGATTTACCAGTTGGGAAGTCTCCAATTGGATGTAGATAAGTTTACAAGGTAAAATACAAGGCTGATGGTTCCATTGAAAGATACAAGGTAATTCTAGTAGCAAAGGGTTACACTCAAATGGAAGGCATTGACTATTTTGACACTTTCTCTCTTGTGGCTAAGCTTACTACATTCAGAGTTTTGCTATCTCTTGCAGCTATTAAAAGATGGCATCTTGAGTAAATTAGATGTCAACAATGCTTTTCTTCATGGTGACATACATGAAGAAATGTACATGTCCACCCCACCTGGCCTACCTTGCTCAAGTGCTAACAAGGTCTGCAAACTACAAAAGTCCTTATATGGGCTTAAACAAGCCAGCAGACAATGGTATTCCAAGTTGTCTTCTTTCTTAATCTCTCTTGGCTATCACCAATCTCAGGTCGATCATTCCTTATATGTGAAAGTTGAACAACATAGTTTCACAGCACTGCTAGTGTATGTTGATGACATAGTCGTAACATGTGATTCCATTCAAGAGATCCAACTTGTCAAACAGCTATTGGATCATCAATTCAAGATCAAAGATCTTGGTCAGTTAAGGTTCTTCCTAGGTTTTGAAATTGCCAGGTCTAAAACAGGTATTTTTCTTAACCAAATAAAATATACTCTAGAACTCCTAGAAGACACTGGTTTTCTTGCTTCAAAGTCATCATCTGTTCCTTTTGATCCAAACATTAAACTTTCAGTTGATGAGGGCCAACCTTTGGAGGACCCCTTTTCCTATAGAAGATTGATTGGCAAGTTAATTTACTTAACTAATTTCAGGCCAGATATTTCATTTGTTGTCCAACATTTAATCCAATATGTCTCTAAGCCTCTATTGCCTCACTATAATGCTGCCACACGCATTCTCAGGTACTTGAAGGTTGTACCTGCCAAATGCATTTTATTTTCTGCATCTAGCCCTCTTAAGCTTTTTGGTTTTGCTGATTCTGATTGGGCTAGATGCCCTGATACAAGGAAATCTGTTACTGGCAATTGTGTCATTCTTGGGTCATCTCTATTATGTTGGAAATCAAAGAAACAACATATAGTTTCTAGGTCCTCTACTGAAGCAGAATATAAAGCCTTAGCTTCACTTACATGTGAACTTCAATGGCTTCAATATTTGTTTCATGATTTTCTCATTTCTTTTTCCCAACCTACTTTTGTGTATTGTGATAGCAAGTCAGCTATCTATATGGCACACAACCCTACATTTCATGAGAGAAGTAAACACATTGAGTTTGACTGCCATGTGATTCGTGAGAAGTTACAATCCAAGCTCATTCACCTGCTTCCAGTATCTACTAATGCCCAGCTAGCTGACATGTTTACTAAACCTCTACACTCTCCTGCATTAAACTCTATCTTGATCAAGTTGGAACTTTGTAGCATACATAGTCTAACTTTAGGGAGGCTCTAAGCTTATATAGATATTTCATTACTATAATGTAGATATTTTCATCAATACAGTGACACTAGTACAGCTAGGATTCACTTTTATTTAGTAGCTTATGTTTGGATAAAATAAAATATATATCCAGTTTGTGTGGCTTAGATGATATATATAAACACATTGTAATACCTTTATTATTCATTGAATGAGAATATCTTTTTTCCTTTCTTCTTCTCTCAATTGCACTGCATAGTTTGTTAGATTCTGTTACTTGCAGTTGCAAGTTTGTTACAATTTCTTCTTGAGTTCCTCACCATTAACAATTGTCATACCCTAATTTTTTACCCTTAAGATGCCACAATTGCATCATTAGCATAACATTCATCATTACATTTGTACATGTCTTTATGCATCAATAACCCATCACAAGTACAAGATATATGTGCCTACTTGTTTCACATGTTAGATGATCCCTTTTAGAGCTTAAGCAGAGGAATTATCAGAGGATGAGCATCATATTCAACATCTCAAGTCCCTATGAAGATCAAGAGCTTTCACTCATCAACAATCAAGTGCAAAATTGCATCATGACAAGCTCATCAAGCCTCAAGATCCTCAGTTCACCATAATTAGGGTTTTGATCTAATTCAGTACCTGGGTTGACTTTTGAAGCAAGGCATGAAAACCTCCAAATATGTTTCAAGGACCTCAAATGCCTCATATTAATCCCTTCATATGATTGTATTAACCCAAAGAACTTGATTCATAATCAATGCAAGAAGTTAAATTCATCTAGTCCCTAAACTAGGGTTTTAATGAAAAGTCAACTATACCTTTGACTTTTGACCAAGACATGATCTCAAGCCTTGGAACATGATTCAAGACACTCAAAAATACCTTTGGAGTCCATCCATGGTGTTCAAAAATCCCAAGGGTTTGATTTCATAAAGGATCACAAAGTTCAAAATTCATCTGATACAAAACTCATTTGTGGTCAAAATCAAGTTTGACTTTTGGGGTTCTTGGTCAAACATAGTCTCTTCAAGTCAAGAATGATGTTAATATGTGATTTGGATCATGATTGATCAAGAAAAATCAAGAAATATAAGGTTACTTATAAAAAGGGCAACATTGGAGAAGTTGAATTTTTTCTAAGTTATAAAATTCAATGATTTTTGCCCTACTTTCCAAGGCCATAAATTCCAAAACAAGTATCCATTTCCTTTGATCCAAAGATCAAATTGAAGAGCTTGTTACATACTACAACTTTGTCCTTGAGGGTGGAATCTCAAAAAATGCATAGATTTTAAGATATAAGGCCATGAAGTTGGAGGTTCCATGCTTTTGAACCTAAACACTTAGTGAAATTTTAGACATAATATGTCTTATGTTGAAGCCAACTTTAGGGCTATTTCTCACTATGATCCACAGTGATTCAAGACAAACCTTGAACATCAAAGTTGAAGTATGTTATCTCAGCTTTCCAAAATGACCAAGAACATCAAAATTCTTTACTTGAGCAAGAAGTTATGGATGTTGCAATAAGGCTTGATCAAGCTGAAATTCCAAGGCAAGTTTGCTGCATAATTTTGAGGCGCGATTTTAGAGCACTTTTTGTACACATTGTTGGCTTAAATCATCACAAGATCAATACCAAAATCATCACAAAACATCTGCTCTGCAAGAATATAACATAATTTTGCAAATTCTATCCAAAATGCATGTGAAACAAAGTTTAAAGTGATGGTTTGTCCTCTAGCATTGATTAAAATAGTGAATTGCTCAAAAAACCTCCACAATAAGCCAAGATTGATCAAAACACCAATGATTCATGTGCAATCTGAGGGATCAAAGTTCAAATGATCAAAATTTGTAGCCATGTGAGAATAAGAGCTACGAACCTTGGCACTCAATTAACTAGCTTCACATCATTACCTATTGGATCATAGCATGCATCCTCATCCAATTTCCTCTCAAATATCTGAACATTTTTCCTATAAATAGAGGCCCTTATGCTTCATTCTAAGTATACCAAAACATTGCCAATGCTTGTTTTCTCATAAATCCTCTTTCTTGCAAAATTCAAAGTTCTCAAAGAATGAAAACTTGGAATTCTCAAACCAGACCATTTCCACTCAATTCAACCATTCAAACACTTCACATAATCATCATTGAAGTGATCCATAACCTTTAATCACTTCTGTAACACCAGAATCAACATCATCATATCTCACTTGCATCAAGCTACAGTTTGAATCGAGCCAAGTGATCTAGGAGGTTTCAACTCATCCTAAGCATTGTAACACCATCCTTGAGGGTCAAGGAAGTTGTATGAATCATCAAATCATTTCTGTAACACCTCCAACAGAGAATTTGATTCTCACTTGCAAGGTAAGCCTCAAAATTTCAAACTCTATGATCCATGCATCATTTTTTATGTTTTAAATTCCAGATATGCTTGTTATGATGTTATGATCATTTTCCATCAGTTACTTGCTTTGTATCATAAACATATGAGATTCCCCATTAGGTTTTGCATATTTAGGGTTTATATGTTCATACTTGATATTTTGATGAACACTGAAAATAAATAAAATTGAATAGAACCATTCAATTCCTTGTCAAATTCACACAAGTTTCATCTTTACATCATCCCATTTGGTTGAAAATGAAGAATCTAGAAATTTGAAAATATTTATGAAGATGATGATGCACGAGGAAGACAATAATGGTGGTGGCGCGAATGGTTTGAATTTCTGGGACTTGTTTTATTATTTATTCAATTGGGTGTGGTTTGATACACGGATGTATCACCACCCCAGTGGTTAGAGAGCGCGTTATAAGTGTTTGTGTGCCACAAGGTCTGGGTTCGAATCCCCCTCGCCCCAGACCTTTTGTTGTTTTATTTGTTTTAGCATTTTCAGACTTTAACTTTAATATATTATACAATGCACGCACCCTTTACCACACACAATCAGTTGGCCTGGTGGTAAAGTTTTAATCCCCCACCCCAAGGGCGCAAGTTCAACCCTTGGTGGGAGCAATTCCTATTTTTTTATCACTATTCCTTTCAATTTTTTTCACAACTTCACACAATTATTTCACATAGCAAAATTGATCTTTTTGAGCCAATTTTTTTGCACACTCTTCATTTATCTTCCCTATTTTGGGAATCCATGAAAAAATGTTGAAAATAATATTTATTTAATCATTTTTATTAGGTTGAAAATTGATACATTTAAGTGTTTTATACCTTTAAAATGTCTTTCTTTTTATTCTTTCCTTAACCTAATTGATCATGATTATTTATGGGGATAATATGCTTTGTCTAAAGTCTTATTTAATGTACATAACATGCTTATCTTGACTTAAAAACCATTTATACCATGTTTAATTGATTTTTCTTTTTGAAAATACTTTTGATTAAATGTTTAATTAGGGTTTCTACTTTGATTAAACTCTTAAAACATCTTTGTGCATAGTTAGGGCTTCCACTTGGGTTTGGATTCTCCAAAGCCCTTGATTCAATCATTGTTTAAATGCTTTGTTCATAAACTGTCATTAGGGTTTTGATTACCCTCCTTCATTATTCATTTGATCTTTGATTCATCTTGAATACATGCTTGCTTGAACTTTCTTGTGTTTGCTTTCATAGATTAAATCTTTACTCACACATTCAAGTATTTCCTTTATAAACTCTTACCATGATGAACATATCTCCTTGTCTGATACAATTCCACTTATTGATATATCATGCTTAATCATTTCATGCTTATGTCATCCTAGATGACTATACTTGTTTAAAAACTTAAGTAAACTTACCTTGTTAAGTTTCTCTTGACATTTATTACACTTCGGGCTTAGGTCTGAATTACAATTACTCTGACTTCCTCTGATATGTAGGTATAAGATTGCAAGATCTTAGCGAGCACAGTACCAAACCTTGTTTAGCCTTTTCCTTTGTGTTTATACACAAAAACATTAGGATACCCTTGAACTATAACTTAGTTCAAACATTAGGTTCCCATGTGTTGAAGTTCAAACTATCAAATTAGCCTTCTCTTGGGCTTTATACAAGTAAGATAGCCTTCTCTTGGGCTTTATACAAGCAAGATAGCCTCCTCTTGGGCTTTGGACAACGAAGTTAGACTTCAGACTCAACTCTTCAACCAAGAGATGAGATTTCCCTTTTGGAGTCCTAAAGTCAACCATAGCCCCTTTGTGGCTTCAAACTTCAAACCTTCAAACTCCAAAGTCAAAACCCTATCCAACCTTTGGCTTCAAATTCAAAACACTTCCCCGGAGATGAGACATGAATCATCTCCATGGAAGATATGTATCTTCCATTCTCCACAACATAAATCAAACATTTCAAACTTTTTTTCCATTTAAGTGATGTAAGTGGCACACTTGTTGATTCAATATCCAAGCTGAAGTCCTTCTCTTATTATGGTACAAAAATACTTTCTTTCATTTAAGTGATGTAAGTGGCATACTTGTTAATTTTATATCTAAGTCAATGTCATTCTCTTAATATACAAAGACTCATTTAAAGGAAGATGTGGCATTACTCTGGATTTTCTACATCCAAGTTCAAAGCCTCTTTCCTTATCTTCTTTTTCTTTCTCAAAAAAAATATGTTTCTGGTGAATATATGAGATATCTCCCTTGAGATGACATTTTGTCTCTTCTCAAAAACCCAACAAACCCAATTCCACCCATTAGTAGGTGAAACTACGAACGCTCTGATTTCTCAACTTCCTTTTGAGAATACGTAGGCATAAGATTGTGAGATCTTAGCGAGCATAGTAATAAATAAAATCATTAGGTTCTTACACCTTTGTCTTAGTTTACTTTGCATTACAAAAAACACCAAAAACATTTCTCATTCACCCACTCAAAACCAATCAACCAATTCTCATCACACAGCAAGTAAAACAACAGTAACACAAATATAAGCGAGAGGTTCCTATAGGATACTATAGATACTTAGGGTGCTAGTACCTTCCCTTTGTATAACCAATCCCGATTCCCGATCTCTCAGAGTGCATTGTTTTTGCATTGCACGACACTCACGGGTTTATTCAAATTTTTTCCCCTTCCCTACCTTTTTGGGATAAATTAAAAATTCACATGTAGAAGGGCGGAGTCCATTTCGCGCGGATACAACAATTTAACTTCAAAACTTCAAGTGTTTTGCAGTGTCAGCCAAAAACACATGAAAAACCGGAATGAAACAAAAAACATGAAAAAGTTTAATGAAAAAATGTGAATAAAACACTTCATCAAAACATAAATAGTCAATAGAAGTGAAAGACTTCAAAGTCCATCATTCAAACTGAAATAATGGAAGAACAAATAAGAGTCACACATAATGGAAGAAATGCATCGTTTCAGAAGAAGAAGAAATAAGATCATAAAGTGATGGAAGAATAAGCAATAGTTGAGAGGTATTATCTGATATTAACGAAGAATATGAAACGTATGTTGAAGATGGAGTTTGAAGAAGGCAATGAAAATAGAGAAAAAAATTTGAGCGATAACGTTTTGGTTTGACTATTTCGAAGAGAGAGAGAGATCAAGAGAGAGATTTCAAGTTGTGTTTGAGTGAAAAAATGAAAGGAGGGAAAATGAGGAAGTAGAATAAATAAGAATGAAAAAAATTATATCGAGTTAACTTAGAAGAGATTTGTTATGTGAAAATGTACACATGATAGGCTACAATAGAAGGTGATGAAGATTAAGTTTTAACATTAGTTATTAGAGATTAATTGATGTGCACTGACAGTGTAAAAAGTTTTACACTGTCAATGCATCACCATCATCGGTTTGGATGACTTTATAAATTTTTAAAATAAAGTCAAACCTCCTATAACATCCAACGGCTATAATTCGCTGACAGTGTAAAACTTCTTTACACTATCAGTGCATTTAAATTAAATCCTAATTATTATTACAAAAATGTCATTTTATTAGCGTAATTTTGTGAAAGTGAAAAAAACAATTATAAAGTAATGTAACAACTCAATTTTAATGAGTTAATAAAAGTTTAAATAAAAAATATTAAAAGTTTAATAAATATTTTAAAATAGTTGACCCGTCAAAATATACGTACTCCTCTTCCTGTTTGGTGGGCGTGCTGTCTATGTTGCACTGTTACAACACATTTCGAAATCGGAGTGGAAGAGAACGAATAGATTAAAAATGGAAGCGCTTGTGTGCAGAAAATTGGGCGACCCAACGGTCGCCTTGGAAGCCGATAACAGCTCAATCTTTATATCCAAGAATCACCCAATCCCTCAGTTGAATTCTCCTACATCGGTCAGAGTTAGGATCAAAGCCACAAGCTTGAATTTCGCCAATTATTTGCAGATTCTCGGCAAGTATCAGGAGAAACCACCTTTGCCGTTCATTCCTGGATCCGATTTTTCAGGCATCGTTGATTCCGTTGGCCCCAAAGTTACCAATTTCCGTGTTGGAGATCCTGTTTGTTCCTTCGCTGCTCTTGGATCGTATGCTCAGTATATAGTCGTTGATCAGAACGAATTGTGAGATTCTGTTCATCCTCTTCTCGTTTTATTAATACAGTTTGGTTCTATGGCAATGAAATTTGACTTTGATTAAATTAATTGTGTAATTGACTTTAGTTAAAATTGACCTGGTGTTGGTGTCACATTTGTGATTACGATTAATTTATTCATTTTTTTTCAAATTATTACTAATATCAACGTGATAGTGTTTGTATTGGGCTTTCTGGTATCCGTCCTTCATAACATCTTAAAATGAGTTGATCAATAAACTTGAGTGTAAAAGTTGAGTTTAAAAATTAGAAATGCCGGTCTCAAGTTAAAATCAATTCTTATGAAGAACTAGCAAACATAGCAACATCTATTTTAAGTTTTTAAGAGACATGGACTTAAATTCCATGAAATACTGACTCTTACACTAACACCGGGACCCGATATGATACTGACACCTCTGACACCGACAATGTCAAAGACATAAGACACTGACACCGCTACATATACAATAGTATTTGAACTTCATTCTATTATTAAACCGTTAAAAATATTCTAATCAAAATAACCTTCTAGATATGTCTGAGATTTATCTTAAAAAATGTATAAGGTGTGTTGAAGTAAAGAAAAAAACTAATTATTTTTTAAACACTTGTCTAAAATGTTTGATACGTGTTGTATGAGTGTCAAACGGGTGTCGGGTACTAATTTAAAGAGTCTCCAGGCAAAGAAAATAAATCTTTTATTTGAGGATACTTGTCTGACTTTTCCGACACTTTTTTTACTTTTCCGACACGTGTCGTACGGATGTCATTCAAATGTCGGACACTGACGCGTGTTGGAAACCGTGACACGCCTATTCTTAGAGGTGTCCGTGCTTCGTAGCTTAAATTTTTATTTCCTCAAGTCATGTTTGTAAAGTTTTTGACTTTGAAGGTTTCGCGTGCCGGAAGGTTGTGATTTGGTTGCTGCTGGAGCACTTGCTGTGGCATTTGGCACTTCTCATGTTGCACTTGCTCATAGAGCTCAGTTGAAATCTGGTCAGGTATGATATTATGTTGTTTTATTTCACTTGTTGTTTGGTAATGTGTGTACTTTCTTTTTGTTGTTGGGATCGAGTGAGTTGCGGAATTGTTTGTAGGTATTGTTGGTTTTGGGTGCAGCAGGAGGTGTGGGTCTTGCAGCTGTGCAAATTGGGAAAGCATGTGGAGCCATTGTCATTGCTGTTGCTAGGTACTCTTTTGCTTTTGTATTTTTGTGTGCATAATTGCATTATGCTTTGAGTAGGGTTCAGTTTGGATTTGCTTCTAGGCTTCTTGCTCTCATGAGTTTCTTAACTAAAATTAATTTATAGATCTCTATTTTCAGAAAAGTCTTTGCAAAACTATAGTTGTTTCATGGATAATGTTAAATGAGAGAGTTTCTGAACAATATTGAGATGTGTAAGTTAAGTTGACTTCAACTTATATAATGAGAAGCATTTTGTTGAGAAGTCTCACATTGAATGTGATATGACATGAAAATTGTGTTTATGAGTAGAGACATTTTTCACCTTACAACTCAATTTTATTAGAATGAGTTAGCCCAATTAAAAAAATCCCAACATGGTATAAGAGCCTATCAAGATCCAATAAACCACCCTCTATAAGCCAATCGGGTCATGTTCCATATGTCTAGTCCTAGGCGTGCGGCGGGGGGTTGAAAAGTCTCACAGTTTATGTGATATGACTTCCATATGTGTTTATAAGTAGGAGGCATCCCTCTCCTCAAAGGTTGGTTTTATAAGGGTTATCTAGCCCAATAATAAAACCTTAGAGTTTCATTTAAAAATACATAGTTTTATTGCATGATTCTTTTAATGTTTTTTTAAACGTTTGTACAAACATGCTCTAGATCTCTGTATTTTAATATCTAACTTGGTATCCGTTGTAGTTGAGTGTTTCTTGTTTTGCATAATCTGATGTCAGGGGAGCTGAAAAGGTGCAGCTCTTGAAATCACTTGGTGTTGATCATGTGGTGGACCTGGGTAATGAAAATGTCATTGAGAGTGTCAAAGAGTTCCTCAAGGTCAGAAGGCTTAAAGGAGTTGATGTCCTGTATGACCCAGTTGGAGGCAAGCTTACCAAAGAATCTTTGAAGGTTCTGAAATGGGGAGCTCACATTCTAATAATTGGGTTTGCAAGTGGAGAAATTCCTGTCATCCCTGCTAACATAGCTCTTGTTAAGGTACATCAAAAATGAAGTTTCAGATTATGCAATTATCTTGTCTTGCTTGATCACTAAATAACCTCATGCCTGATTGCTTGTTTCTTGATCTTATCATGCTTTATTCACATAGATTTTGAATTTAAAATTACATTAATATAAGAATCAATTGGGAAGAGATATGGAGGGATTACATCTCCCATCAATATTGATTTGATCTCTCTTTCCTTTAAGAAAATGATGCTGAAAAATTCCTTCTTAAATACTATTCTTACTTTATGCTATGTATCTAAAGCAGCACAAAACCCAAAGCCAAACAAAATGTCAATATAATATTGTCCTTTTCTATCTCATCAGTCATCACTAAACAACTGACCTATGGTTCTATTCCAAAATTGTGAGTTGTGATATTTACCTGCTAAATGAAACTTTAGGATTATAAAATACATAAACACCATTGTGATGAAATTGCTACGACACTTTTATGGCTAAAAATATTACAAATAGCAGAACTAAACTAGTGTGATCTTTGGATCTGCAAACGTCTGTTGAGTCCTTTCTTTTCCATTGCCCTTATTGCATATTTATATTAATTATGCTATAGCTGGTATTAATTGTTGGTTATTGTTCTTTTATTTTGGATTACGATCACTGGCAGAATTGGACAATACATGGGCTTTATTGGGGTAGTTATAAAATACACCGCCCAGCTGTTCTTGAAGATTCTGTCAAAGAGCTACTGTCATGGTTGGCAAAAGGCTTGATTTCCATTCACATTTCTCATTCATACAGCTTGTCAGAGGTCAGAAATTCCCTTGTCTTAGCTGTTCTAATAATTTGTCTATTTCTTTCTCTTTTCTCTAATTCAATGTACATTCAAAGTTTGATCTATTTGTTGAAAGAAATGTCACTACTGCTATAGCTCTTTGAAGGAAATTATTTGCTTTAGAGATTTCACTATTTACTACATCTAAATCAGCATGATTAATGGTCTAATTCAGGTTCAGCATTGAGTTTAGTTAAAATGGGTGGATCTCATAGTATATCGTTCAAAGTTAGTTTTCTTTGGGTTCTATTTGATCAGGTTAAAGTTAGTGTGATTAGTGGGAAAATTGGAAAGGTTACACATATTCTTGCAATTTAGATATTAAACTTGAAGACAACATTTATCGAATTACATGATACACTACTTTTGACATCGGATAATTGTAAATATGATAACTTTATATTATCCATCTATTCTTGTTAGTTTTTGATGTTTTAGTGAATATTTCATTGATGAAGTTCGTGTTATTTATTTATTCACTATTTAGTTTAAGTTTGATGCACTGTATAACTGACCGATAATAATGGTTGTATTCATCATTATATTTATCTTTTTGAGAACTGAAAAATTAAATTTTCTTCTTCTCTTTCTCTCTCCGAAATGGACTCTCAAATACTTAAGGGGATCCAAACTCAGAAATTTGTACCATTTGTCTAATTAACTGTACATCTCTGTACTTCATTGATGTTTAACAGAGGGCTAATCCTAAATGATGGTGTGATTTTTTGTCATTGCAGGCCAACCTTGCCTTCTCAGCCATTAAAGAAAGGAAAGTTATTGGGAAAGTAATGCTTGTATTTGATGAGAACACTACAAGATCTAAGCTATGATCTTGCTAAAACTATGCTATTTAGTTGATGAAATACTTCTCGGCACTCAAACATCAGATGTTCATATGGGAGACCAAAGAGATGCTAAAATAAAAAGAAACCAAATAAGGAAGGAGCAATAACGGCCAAAATGCTGTATAACAGCAATGTTATTTAATAAAATGCAATAAGGTGCTAGCTTAGGAAGAGTTTAGTGTTGTAACTTAAGGTACTGAGTTTAAACTCTTCTGTCCCTGTTTCTTAAAATAGAATAATGATAATATGAATCACATGAATTGCAATATGGTCAACACACGATTCATCTATCTTTTTATATTTGTTAAAAATTTAAGAGCCGTATAAGCATTTGGTTTTCCTAATGATGAGCTTTACCATGAATAGTTGTGAATTATTCTCAATCATGAATCAGTTTACAGATAAAGCGACATGTTACTTACAAACAACTCCCTTGTTGCCTATAGTTAGTTACTATGAGAGGAATCCCAACACCTCTAAGTTTCACATGTTTTATATTACAATTCAAAACGAGGATAACAACATCGAGTCGTGTTACGAAGAGTGTGTTTTAAGGTTGTTTTATAGAAAATAAACTGTCATCATTCTCAGAACCCGTGGCATATGTATCCCCTATGTATGCGCTGGACGTGGTTTTAACGCTAAAAAATTTTCGAACAGTAATTAAAAAATGTGTGGTACAGTTTGATTCGATTAGCTTTTAAAAATAAAATAAAATCAAACCTAAACCAAACCAATGTGGTTTAGAATGATTCGGGTAATTCTATTGTTTAAAAAAAATCATTAAGTCATACATACACATATTAAAAACAATATGTATTTAATCTTCGTGTATTACCATAAAATAAAATTTATAATTTTTATAATAAGTTTAAAAGTTAATATATAAAGATGAAGATCATTTCTTAATACACCACTCAAGTTTTTTATACACCACGTAAAATTATTTTTTGCCCCCCAGTTCCGGATGTGCACATCCGGACGCACCGTTTTTTAAAAAAACGTTGCCTTGTTCCAGATGTGCAAATCCGGAATGACAAATTACGCTTATTCTCGGATGTGCATATCCGGAAAAATGGTTGAAGCTTAAAAAAGGTATAATAATAATATATTTAGTTTAAGAAATAATAATAATATGTATTTTCAAAGAATAACGATCAACAGTAAAACATTACTTCTTTAACGTTATCCGAACTCCCAAATCTATTCTCGAAGATTGTAGGACAAATCAAGATAAACAGTAAAACATTACTTCTTTGACGTTATCCGAACTCCCAAATCTATCCTCGAAGATTGTAGGACAAATCAAGATCAACAGTAAAACATTACTTCTTTGACGTTATCCAAGATAAATGGCAGCAGAGTCGACACAAAGTTAGTGGTACTCCTATTACGACTTGCAGAACCAATTGATTGACTTTGGGTCACAAAATACAGAGGAATTGTTTCTGCTCAGGTTTATTGCAAGGAGATAATTCAATATCTCTTTAAAATAACAGGGGATCCTTAGAAGGGAAATCGGCCCGCTGGAATGATAAGATAATTTTGTTAGATTTGTGTATTCCTCATGATAGAATAATTCAGAGAGTGGCGTGTGGTTTTCTATAAATCAACTGGGTTTAAGTCTAAAATGATTATATTTTACAAGTTCGCGTTGGTTTTTTCTAAATGATACATATTGATTTCTATTGATGTATATGTATATATTATACCTTGTATATTAATGATACAGTTCCACCTGCTTATTATGCACACATGCTAGCTTTCCGCCCTCGATACTACATAAGTGAAGTCGAAAATTCTGATTCTGGTTCTGCAAGTGGTAATAGAAGTACCACCAACTTTATGTCGACTCTGCTACCATTTATCTTGGATAAAGTCAAAGAATCTCTCCGCTGAACTTTATGCTAAAGATGTTCATTTTCGCATGGAGCTTATTCAAGTACATTTAAACTTTCATGATGCATTCATGATGTTAAATGATAGTTGTTTATATTCATGACCGTAAATCTGTTGTTAACTTTATAGAATGCTGAAGACAACCATTATATTGACGGAGAGACTCCAACCCTAGAGTTTGTTATAACTTCTGATGACATTACTGCTACTGGTGCACCAGCCACATTACTTATTTTCAATAACGAAAAGGGTTTATCTTCGAAAAATATTGAGTCCATCTGTAATGTTGGAGAGATACGAAGAACAAAGTTTTCTATTGGAGAGATACGGAGAATAAAGTTTTCTATTGGAGAGATACGGAGAACAAAGTTTTCTATTGGAGAGATACGAAGAACAAAGTTTTCTATTGGAGAGATACGAAGAACAAAGTTTTTTATTGGAGAGATACGAAGAACAAAGTTTTCTATTGAAGAGATACGGAGAACAAAGTTTTCTATTAGAGAAATACGAAGAACAAAGTTTTCTAACCCCTTGACTCAAGATCTTCATCATGCTGTCAAGACCTTCTCGCTCCCCTGATTCGAATGTATATTAACTTGCTATGATATATTAACGTATGCGACCAACCGACAAAATCGATTTTTTTAAAAAATAAAGTTATGCTATTTTCCGGATCTGCAGATCTGAAATTTTAAAAAATAAAGTTATACTATGTTTTCGGATGTGCACATCCGAAACACATCAGCATTTTTTAAAAAAACAGTACGTCCGAATGTGCACATCTGAAATCTGGGAACAAAAACGAAATTTCACGTGATGTATAAAAAACATGGGTGATGTATTAAAAAATGGTCAAAGATGAATTGTGTCTTATACTTTTATCTTATGTCTAAAGAAAATATAATATATCTTATGTCTAAAAATATAATAAATTTGAAATATTACATTGTGTAGTTATAAGTGTGACAAATTTGAAATATTATATTGGATACTTTTTATTATCAATATTTTTATATACAAATGTAAATTATTTTTTTTTAATCTTATCAACAAATTGAAAATGATAACAAAAATAATATTTTGTTTTTTTATATGCAAATTAAAATAAATATCAAAGTATATGATAAAATATTCGCATGATAAAAGATGCGCTAAATACTTGTTGTTTTCTCTATAGAATTAAAAATATGAATTAAAAGTATATATTAATAATTTGTAAAATTTTGTAACACAAGGTATAAGGCGGCTTGCTTTGATTCGATTTGTAAAATACAAAACACAAACCGAATCAAACCACACGATTTTATTAAAAAATAACTCAAATACATCCGAACCAAATACGATTTTTTACGGTTTTGATTTCATTAATTCGATTAACGGTTTTCTATTGGACCGGGTCAATTTTGAACTGTCCTATATACAACTATATCAATATCGAAACTATATCATTATCTATCTGACATATTAAACCAAATTTGCTTATCAATTATTTGTGAAAGTCCCAATTAACCTCGGGCTCATGCAGAGTTTTTAACTAGTAATCCTAATAATTTGTACTTTGCAACAAAATTTCAAGGGGATTGTAAGTAAGGTACCACATTCAGCAAGAACATTATTTGCTTAGCAATTGCTATCAGTATATCTCAGACAATAATTATTTGGTCAGCAATTGCTATTCCCTATCAATGTATCTCCTTTTCAATTTCTTGCTTTTTTACAAGATATTTACAATCGAGATGTACAACCATGTATCTCAAGATCTTCCAATTGAGATAGGGGCATATACAAGCCATGTATCATATTTACACATACAAAGACAGGAGTTTAGGGCCTGAAATACTTCAACTGGGTCTGATTTAACATTTTAGGAAACGAATATATTCCTTCTGCAACATTTCTCCCCCATTTACTTGATCAAAGCTGCATCTGTAAAAACTGATACAAAAACAGTGGGAAGTTGTATGTAAGGATGAGGAGAATGATGGGAAACAGGTTCATTTAACGTCTTAAAAAGGCTAAAAGGAAGTAGATAAAAGACATGCACTAATTTGTGTTATTCATCTAAAACAATCTTCCGAGGTTTTTGGAATTGTAACACGCAATCATCAAGGAAAGGGAAAAGGAAGCATACAAAAAAAAATTATGCAGAAACAATGAGTGTAGAAGCTACCGACACTTTCTTTGATAATACATTACATGCGTGGGCTTGAGACAAGAACTAACTTCATTGAAATAACTTAGTAAAAAACTTCATAATTATTTTTAATAATAATTAAATTTCATGATTAATCTAATGTGTTTCATCCAACAATATACTTTCTATCAATAAATAAATAATATAAACTTTTACGTTAAAATGTCCCAAGTGGCTCATTTAGCAAGTCCAGAATAACAGTATGATGGCAAACAGACATACCTTCCATCCATGCCAGCAATTAAGGACGGTGTTCTGAGATCCAAATGCCACAATGAATTTAGCCATTTTCAGGTAAGTGGAACTGCGCAAATGACCATTCTGAGCTAAAATATTTTGGTAAGACCCTACAATGTTTCCAGAGAAAAAAAAAGGTAAGAACAAAACATTAATGTACCATAAATATTATGCAATTTTCCCATAAAAGTAAACTAAAAAACCATGAGTTGATTTAGAGAACATCCTTAAATATATGGGTTATATTAGAGAAGATGTTAAGAACATGCGTACGAGGAGTTGATTCTCAAAGGGATAATGGTGTACGTGGATAACTCATAAACCAAAGAATAATTAAATAAGTAAATAACAAACCATAATGTTGCATTGATTTCATATAGATTTATGCAAGGGAAAAAAGTGTTTTGTATGTCATATATCTAGTGACATAGGGTGCCCCATCACGGGGGACTGGAAATGGGGGTTTTATCTTTTTTTCATGTGTTACCTCATTTTATACCTAGCACTCTACATAATAAACAGGAGACTTCATATAGCTGATAAAATATGAATCAAGTAAATAAATCAATTTTTCTACATAAATGTTTAAATATGCAAAAAGGTCCTCCGCAATAGAGGACACTTTGATTTTAATCCTACAAAAATTATTTCAATATGATCATGCAATATTAATCATTTATAAATTGGTCCCTGGTCTATTTTTTATTGCTAAAGTGCGCATAAAATACCTTACTAATCACCTAATTAACTCTATTAATCATTTTAATTATTTTTTAGTAACTTCTTCATCGTAGATCTTCATCACCCAGCCTAAACCAAAATAGGCACACAAAATATCTAAAAGGTGCACACACAAAAGAAAGAATTATACCTCTCATGAAAGATAATGATGAATTGGGGGTTGGCACCAGTATTTGGAGAAATCAAGGGATCTAAAGCAGTTGAAGAATTCTGATGAAGCAGTGCAGGTCCCTTGGACATAATTTGAGTGTATTACACTATCCACCCCAAACACTCTCTCACTCTCAAGGTTGAATATATGAACAGTGCCTTTGTCACTTGATGCTGCCAACCATTGGACATTTGGAGACAGAGATATACTGTTGATTTCAGCCCTATCCACCCCTCTTCTTACCTTACATGAGAGAGAAAATGGATTATTAAACACAAAAAAAGGAAGCAGATAAAAAAGAATAAAACTAATTACTATAGAAAAGAAGTTCCACTTCCAACGTTTTGTGGAGAACCCAGGAATATTGAGGTGTAAATGCTGCTTGTCAAAAAAAATTGTATATAAACACAAAGATATTCTATAAATTATTCTTGTAAGGAGACTTCTAAAAGTTCCAAGAAAATTATTATATTTAATATTTATGTAAGAATGACCAAAAAGCAGGGCTGTGCAACACAAAAAGACAATAAAAGTGTCTAACTAAAGGTTACTCGATTTCTCACTTTCAAACAATTATTAGAAAACGGAAAAATTCTCAAACAAAAATAAAGCATTACAAAAAAATTCATTTTCCAGTCAATCTATCTCATACTACACAGATGTGAAAATAAAATGCATGATGATTAAAACAGCAAGTTAGGTATAGTAATTGTTTATCATGATGATTAAATACATGGTACAGTAACCTACTTCTTGTAAAGAGGACCCGTCCATTGTATTGAAGATTTCTAATCAAAGTGCCCTTCACACTAGCAGTCGCAAGACGGAGCCCGTCCATTGTCAGAGTCAAGCATGCAATTTGGGAATCATGAGCACTGATTGATTTTGTCACATTCCAGTCCAAAGTGTTCAACTCGAACCTGTCCTTTGCAACGACCAGGACAAGCCAAAACACAATGTATTCGAATGGTATTGAAAGACAGCACAACCCTCTAGGATTTGCCACTGTCTCGATTTGATGAAGAAGCTTCAAATCAATTAAGTGATAAACATATATTTTGTGCTCGAGAACAACTACAATTCGATCACGTCTTAATTTCACTCCACGAACTTTCAGATCTAAATGTGAACTCACCAATCGCACCTGCTCTGATGATCATCCCAAATCAAAACTTTATTGGGTGGATATTGGGAATTAGCTACAGCACCAACAAGCGCTAGGATGATTGCTACGGAACAGCATCTCTACAATTTTGAATCCACCAGTTCTTAAATCACGTCGGAAAGTTTCTTTGAAAGGTTCACAGTTATAGATGCGAAAACCCGTGACTTGTTCCAGCAGCAAAGCAACCGTAGTCCTGATTCCATGAAATTGAGAACAAATTAGATTCATCACTGTCGTTGATGTCTGCATCGGCCATGAAAGAGAAGGGAGGCCCTACTATTGGGGTGTTCACAAGGCGTATTCATAGGAGATGAAGGGGTATCTGCCATCATTTTCTGCACTCGATAACAACAGTGAAGTGTCACAAGGTGATTTGTTTTGTACCAAACAAGAAAAATTCTGATATTACTTAAAAAGAAATCAATAATCAGACTCATGCTCCAAGTTGCAACCCGCGGAATGAAAGTGGCGGGAGGGAACTGTTGTTTTGTCAGGCACTATTAATGCAACATTTAAATTGCTCACAGTATTTGCATATATTCAAGAATAGCCTAATGTCTTGTTACTAACTCAAACAAGAAAAGAAGTGTAGTCCACAAAAAGTGTTTAGAAATTCAAATTTCAGAAGTTTGGAATGAGAGTAAGATGTTATTCAAGATTCTTAAAATGATAAACTGCAGATATAGAGCATTTTCATTATGTATTTCAACATATATTATTTCAACAACATAAAACTTTGTCCAATCTGGATGACATGGATCAGATATGTCCAAAAAAATCAGAGCTTTTCCTACACATATAAACCTATTCACGAGCTTCAACACAATTTCTTCAATTAAACAAAAAATAGTAAATCAAATGACACGAGCTGTATGCCCTCTTTGTACTCTCCACAGCTCAGTCTTTCCTGACTCATTTTCTTGGAAACATCATATATGTATATAGTAAAAAACAGCCTGCTTACTCTATACGGCAATCAAATGTTTAGTGCAGCACAGTTACTTAAATTCATCGGTAAGATCATTATTCATATCTCCCGTGAATTGGGATAGCCTATAGTTGCAACTCCTACAAATATTCTACAAGTTTTCTGTTTTCATGCATCAGTTCCCGCATCACATGAAACCCTAGCTAAACATATCACTTAACCTAAAAACCCAAGATTCTAATTAGACTTTTCCAATCAACTAAGCATATTTGATGCTTCTCAAAGTATTCAAATGAAGTAGCCAACGTGCACATACAACAGATAAATGTAAAGCAACCATAACAATAACAATAATAAAGTCTTATTATTTTTATAGTCAATGCTGTTTCCCAATTGCCATGGATCCAAAGTAAACGAGGAGGCAAGAGGGTACCGCGGGTAGATATCACTCAGAGCAACTCCAATCAAAAACAGCAACACTTCACTCTTCCCAGCAACGATTTTTCACTTCATGCCAAAAACTACAATCATAAACCCCAATATCAGAAATTGACTTTAACAAAGAAAACCAAGAACCCTAGCAAAAATTGGTAAAATCAATGAATGAAAAACAAAATTGCCAAAATCAAATTGAAAATGGAAAGAATAAGATCATCAAATCAAGAACTAAGAATAAACGTAATCTGTTACTATGTGCGAAGAATTCGGGATCGGAATGTTGAACGTGAAGAGTCTGTTCGTAATTCCCAAATCCCTATTTCTTTGTTTCTCTATCAAAGATTAGTTCTCGCTGTTTCGTTACCTGGATTTATTTTGTTTTGCTTCGCTTTTGTTTATTTTTTTACGGAGAAAATTATGAATTTACACTTTGATTTACCTGGAAATGTAAATATAAGAAATCTAAAATTAATATTAAAAGATTAAATATAAACATGTCCAAGAGGAGATAAAATAAAATGTCACGCCGACCAAGAAAGACAACTATAAATTTTTATAATAATAGTAATAATATTCTCACATTTTTTATTGATAAATTATAAATATATATATATATTAAAAGTATAAATTTGAGACTATTTAGTGATAGTTTAATTCAATAAATTAGATGGCAAAATTCCTAAATTTCTGTTCAAAAAATCTCTTTCCTTCCCATCATATACCAATTTTGTCATATTATCTGTATGCCTATTTTAACATATTGTATTGTATAATTTTAGTTTTTTCATCTAAATAGCACTTATGTCCATTGGATTTCAGGACCATCCCGAAACTTTGAGTAGTCAGGGCGAAATTATGAATTTATTACCTTTTTCTTAATTCATAATTTTTTTCTACCAAATTTATAAGTCATATAATTATAAACATATAATTGTAAAAAAAAATTAAAATTAATATTTAAAAGTTTACATCAATTCAAAACTACAATAAAATTATGACAAAAATAGTTAAAATATATTTATCAATCCGAACATATATCAGTAGCATTCAAATTCCCACACTAACTGCAACCTCAGACTATTAATCTTTGAATATCAACCTCCTAACATTTTTTGCTGCAAAATCACCAATAATCCGATCAAAATAAAGATTCTTTAAAAAATCATTTTCAATTGAAATCAAAGCAAGACTATTTAATCTAATATGTGACATTGTCAATCACAAATAAGATTTTAGCGATTTTAATTTTGAAAAACTCATCTCAACATATGCAACAGTAATATGAATAGTTAATATTATTCTATAAGGTATCCATACGTTAGGAAAACAATTGAATGTGGAGAGAACTCAATATCATAAAACATAGATTTTGATTCAACTGTTAAAATCTCTCTGATAACTTTTAATTCTTCATTTCTCGTCAGAAAATGACTTATATCTTTCAATATTAAACAAAAATCCAAAAATATTCACGTACGTGCTATATTGCTTGTGTAAGATATTGGATCGAACTCTAGTGATGTCCGACTGGGATGTTGTCAGCAGTGATAACTTTCAGGTTTCGAGAAGAGACAAGCATGAAGTCGAAGATGGTTCGCATGCTGATGTTTAAGTGTTTACATACTATAGTCGAGGTTAGTTCTAGTATGTATTGTCGAATTGTATTGTCGAATTGGACCTTGTGTTAAGGATCCAATTGTTTAGTTAGCTTGTTGTGTAAGTTAGCTAGTTAGTATATAAATAGGCTAGATCTCTCAGGTTGTTGAGAGAGACCAATTATGTTATTCATTTGTAATCACCCTAACTCTCGCGACACTGTTCTTCTTCTTCCTTTTTTTCTGCAAACGAACGAAACTCCATCCGTGGCTTTACTCCGTTCGTTCGTGGCTTTACTCTGTTTGTGGCTTTACTCCGTTCGTGGCTTCCCTCCGTCCGCCATTGTTGAGTGTTTCTCTGAGGTTTTTACTCTCCTTTTTTCTGGTTTTCTCTCCATTAATGGAAATGTCTAATATTCTCCATTGTTGATTGTTTCTCTGCTGTTTCTGGTGAGATAAATTTGTTGTATTATTAGTTGTTGATGTTAGGTTTTCATTTTTTTATTTGTAGAAGTTTGTTAGTGATTAATTGGAAAAGTAATTAATTAGAAAAGTGATTAATTAGTAGAAGTTAGTGTAGTGATTATTGTGTAAAATGTGATTAATTTGTAGAAGTTAGTTTAATGATTAATTTGTAGAATAGTGATTAATTAGAAAAGTCAATGTAGTTAAGAGTGTTGTAGAAGTTAGATTATTGAGGTTGTTATAGGGCTATTTGTAAAGTTAAAGTGAATATTTATCGGAAAATTTTAGTGATGTAAGAATTTGGTTGTTCTTGAAAATGATAATGAAATTAGTAGTTAATTGAACTAGTGATTGAATTTATTTTGAGAGATGATGAAAATAATTATAAATTAATTGTTATTTTGAGAGTTGATTGAAAATGATAAATAGTGATTGAATTGTTAATTGGATTTGAATTGATGATAGAACTTTGAAGTTACTTGAACTTAAGCATTGAAGTTGTTTTTTTTTTTTACAATGTTGAGTTGAAACATTAAGTGTTGATGTGTCATTATCCCATGCTATTTGATTTAATGATGATGTTTACTAAATTTGTTTCTTGAAACTTTGACTTGTTCCTCCGATATTTCTTGTTTGTCATATTACATACTAAATTTGGCCTTGTATATGTGGTATACACCATCAGTTACTAACTTACTTTTATTTGCTATAGGGGTTACTTGTGAAGAGTGAATTCGGATCGTTTTCAAGAATCTTACACTTTGTGGTTCAGTCCAGAAGTTGCTGACTTCTATATATACAGGTACGTAGTTGATGGAAGGTGGTATCCGTGAAATACCTATGGAAGCAGGTATTTTTGGGTTTGCCTATTCAGAAACAATTGCTAAAGAAGACTTTGATCAGATATTTACGCATTCTGAATTAGGCGTCGGTGTTATGAATTCATACATCAGGTAATCCATCGATTTTATTTATTTAATGATCAATTTATTTACTCATTTCAATGAATATTAGAATGTTAATTATAATATCATATTTATTATAATCCATTTTTATTTCAGGTTCTTGTATGAAAAATGATGCTTCCGTGTCCAATTGACTGGAAAATACTCCTTCTTGTCTCCCAACTGTGTCAATGATACGTAAGTGATGCGATTGTTCTAAATATTCGCGTGTGTATTTCTTTAATTATGTGAGATTGTTCTAAATATTCATTTATATTATGATAGATCCAATACAAATACTTCCGATCACAACGACAAGCCTCGGGTACCAAAGAGCAAAACAAACAACATTACATGGATAAGAGTGGAGGTATAATTTTGTTATTATAATAGAAATGCTACTTGATAACACAAGTCATCTATGATACATATTAATACCTTTTTTTCTATGTGTAGGTGTCCTCGGCAGCGTAATGGTATCGATTGTGGTTATTTTGTCTTGAGAATTCATGAAAGAAATTATCCATTTGGAACAAATAGAGATTCCAAACATGGTATGGATTTATATATAAGTTATGATTTATTTTAAGATTTATTATCGGATAATTTCATCTAATTAATTACTTTTAACTAAATCATGGCATATTATGTTATATGTAGTATTTTGATGAATTCAAGTGTGCCACCTACACGAAAGACAAATTGGAAGAAATAAAGGAGGATTGATGTCAACACATGGTTGAAATGAGAATTTGTTGAATAGTTTTAGAAATTGTGTTAGGTTTATGGAAGGTGTTGTATATATAGGTGATGGAAATGGTGTATAAGGTTTCGAATTGCCGCATGAAATTGGTGTTGTATAGTTTGTATTGAGTTATATATATGTAATGGTTATTTTGGTGTTGTATATATAATGGTTTTACGGTTTATGTGTTGAATTTAATCGTATAAAGGCCTATTGTTGAATTATAATGGTATAAGGCCGATGTGTTGAATTATAATGGTATCAAAGGCCATGTGTTGAATGATTATGGATTTTGTTAAATTATACAGGTTAAATGATACAGGTTTAATAATTGATTTAAAAAAAAAAGCTTTTAAAAAACATTTTTGTAAAAGACAGCGCTTTTTAAAAAAAACGCTGCCTAAAAGCGGGTCATGGCGTATACATAAGACAACGCCTTTTAAAAGCGCTGCTAAATGAGGCATACGAAAGCGCTTTTCTTTGAAAAAACGCTGCCTAAAGGGGGTCCTACGAAAGCGTTTTTCTTTGGAAAAGCGCTGCTATATGGGGGTCCTACGAAAGCGCTTTTAAAACGCTGCTAAAGGGGGTCCTAAAGGGGACCTAAGACAGCGCTTTTCAAAGGAAAAAAAGCGCTGCCTTTACCTATATCAGTGCCACCTTTGGCAGCGCTTTTAAGCACTGCTAAAGGAAAAAAAAAAAACGGCTGCTAAAGGTCTTCTTTGGCGTAGTGTGGATACGTTCAGCAAGCTAATTCTTGATCTTGAAAGTATTGATGTTATCATCAATGACGAAGATCAAATGTTGTTATTGTTATGTTCTTTACCTAAGTCGCAATGCTCACTTCAAAGAAACCCTCTTATATGGAAGAGAGTCCCCTGACCTTTGAAAAAGTTCAAGCAGCCTTGTATTCTAAGGATTTGAACGAAAGAAATGAGCAGAAACACTACTACAAAATGTGCAAGCAACAACGTCAGGCTTACAACGGATTGCCTATACACCGTTGTAATAGATGCGCGCCTTTTTTTTTAATCTCGTTAAAAGGCTTTTAATGACGGTTAATATTCAAAACCGTGGTGAAATATGAGGCCTTTCACGACGGGTATATTTTCAAACCGCCATCATAGGTAGCGCATGGTCATGGGCTTCAATTCCCAGTACCAACATTTATGGTTTTTTACATATTTCAAAATGCCCACATCCTTTCACCACTGGTATGTTTTCAACCGTCATTATAGCCAATAATTTAGTTTTAGGTCTTGCACTTCAAAAAATCGGTTTTAGGAAAAATCGTCTCCTTTTTTAGATCTGTTTCTTGCATCTGAAGTAGAAAAATCGTGCGGTCATTAGTCCCCTACTCTGGAAGAGTTACGGGACTTCACCCTCAAAACCCCAAATTCATCTTTTTTCTATTTTTAATGAATTTTTTACTGTTTTCATAGTCTCAAAAAAATTCTAAAAAATTCTCAAAATTCTTATTTTACCTAATTAGATTAAATTTCCGTGTTTTTAGATTTTTCTGAATTTATTTTAATCATTTTTTCCTATTTTTTCAAAATGCTGACAGACCTTTCACAACAGGTATTTAAACCAACCGTTGTAATAGGTAGCTTTTTTTACTTATTTTTTCAAAATGATGACAGACTTTTCACCACGGGTAATTTAAACTAACCGTCATTAAAGGTAGTGTCTTGTCATGGGTTCAAGTCCCCAGCACCAGCATTTTTGGTTTTTTACTTATTTTTTCAATTCTCATTACCAACATTATAGGTGGCGCGCATATTGAGTTTATTCATTATCCTTAAACAATCTTGGTCGTCCATTTAGTGATTTATCAACGGCCAAGACACTACTATTAGTGATCCGCGTGAAACCTAAAACTCAGACGAACTACATCTTCTACCTCCAAACATCATCTTTTAGTTACGATACTCTATTTCTCCACTAAACCAAATTTCAGAACTCGAGTTAGCAATGTTAGGTATTGGTGTTCTTTTTAATTATTTTTGTTCTTGTTATTCTTTTTTATTATTGTTGCTCTTGTTGTTATTATTGTTATTATTGTTGTTGTTTTTTGTTGATGTTGTTGTTCTTGTTGTTATTATTGTTATTATTGTTGTTGTTGTTGTTGTTCTTCTTCTTCTTCTTCTTCTTCTTCTTCTTCTTCTTGTTCTGATTCTTTTTCTTTTTCTTTTTCTTGTTCTTGTTCTTGTTGTTGTTCTTGTTGTTGTTGTTGTTGTTGTTGTTGTTGTTGTTGTTCTTATTGTTGTTCTTGATGTTCTTACTGTTGTTCTTGTTCTTATTGTTGTTCTTGATGTTCTTCCTGTTGTTCTTGTTTTAATGCTGCAATTTTTTTTATTTTATTAAAAGACATACAACAACGGTTTTTTTTAAAATAACCGTCATTATAGGTAGTTCTAATGCTATATTTTTATTTTATTTTATTAAAAGACATACAGCAACGGGTATTTAAAATAACCGTCATTATAGGTAGCGCATTTTCCATTTTTTTTACAACGGTTACTGGGTCGTCATTGTATGCCGCATATACAACAACACTCTACATAACAACGCCTTCGCTCGCGTCATTATATGGTCATTTCCCAACCGTTGTTAAATGGGTTTTTTGTAGTAGTGAAACCATCATCAATTGGCAAAGGGTTTTCTGTTAAAGGAAAATTCTCGAAGAAGGATGGTAGGTTCAAGAAGAAGAAAGGTAAAACTCAATAGAAGTCTTATGCTGGTGATATTTTCTAGGATTAAGTGTTATCACTGTAATCATGGAGGTAAGGACAATGGTAATGCAGCTATTGTGCAAGATGATTATGAATCATATAATGTCTTTGTGGTGTCGAGTAGTGACTCTTGCAACGAGTGGAATATGGATTCAGGACGTACTTAGCATATGACTCCAAACAAGAATGTGTTTGAAGAATTATGTGATCAAGATGGTGGATCAGTGTTGTTGGGAAATCATCAAGCTTGCAAGATTGCAGGTATTTGATCTGTGAGATTCAAGCTCCATGATGAGTCAATAAGGTTATTGACTGGGGTCAGGTATGTACCTGATCTTAAGGAATTTGATTTTTCTTGGTGAATTCGACAAGAAAGGATATGTCTTTAAAGGATAACGAGGTATCCTGAAAGTCATGAAGGGGTCGAAGGAAGTATTGAGAGACGTGAAGAAACAAGGCTTGTATATCCTTGAGGATGAGGTTGTAAGTGGATTAGCAGATTTTGCATCCACGAAACCGGTGTCGAAGACAGAGTTATGACACATGAGATTGGGCCATGTCAGCGAAAGAGGCTTGGTCAAACTAGGGGAAACAGAACCTGCTAGGTGGTGACAAAGTCGAGAAGTTGGAGTTTTGTGAACCTTGTGTATTTAGGAAATCCTGTAGGGTGAAGTTTAACAAAGGTAAACAAAGAACACATGGATCCCTTGATTACATTCATGTTAATCTTTGGGGACCTACAAGGAATCCTTCACATTCAGGTGCAAGGTATTTTCTATCCGATGACTATTCTAGAAAGTTATAGGTATTTATTCACAAGACTAAGGATGAAACTTTTGAGAATTTCAAAAGTTGGAAGGTTCCGATAGAAACTAAAACTAGCAGAAAGGTCAAGAGGTTGAGAACCGACAATGGGCCTTGAATTTTGTAATTAAGCTTTCGACAGTTACTGTGTCGAGTTTGAGATTGCAAGGCATAAGACTGTAGCAGGTACTCCCTCAACAAAATGACTTAGCTGAGAGATTTAATTGAACAATCCTTGAAAGGGTTAGATGCATTCACTACTACGAAAAACCCATTTAGCAACGGTTGGGAATGACATATAATGACGCCGGTGAAGGCGTTGTTAGTAGATTGTTGTTGTAAGTTTGTCGTTTCTACAACAGTCTGGAAACCGTTGTTGTACTCTAGAAGCACACATTATATTGCAACGGTTAGGTATTTCAACCGTTGTAATATCAACTAACTATCACAACGGTTATGAGTATCAACCGTTGTCATATATATTAACTATCACAACGGTTATGGTGTCTCAACCGTTGTGGAATGTACCCTTAGTTTATTAAATACAAATGTATATTGCTTGTTTTACCATACACCTAATTAAAGAAATACAACCATTAAAATTGGTAAAGAACTATATAATATGAAAATTAAACTGTTCTTGAAAACCAACTTAAACACACCACTGTTTTTCGAATTGCATCCATTTCATTCGGCATATTTTATGTTCCTTAACATAAAATGTATGGTTCAATGGTCGGTTTCCTTCAATCCATCGATATCTTTTATTATAGTTTACTTCTTCATCGCCAAAAATCATCGCGATTTTATCATCATAACAATCATGATCTTAACAATCACGATGATTAGTGACGATGATGAGGTAAACTATAAGAAAAGATATCGATGAATTGAAGCAAACGGACCATTGGACCATAAATTTTATGTTAAGGAACATTAAATGTGCTGAATGAAATGGATGCAATTCGGAAAACATTGACATGATAAAGGTTGGTTTTCAAATACATCCTAATTTTCAAATTATAAGTTTCTATATCAATTTAACTGATTGCATTTTCAATAAAAGGATAGTGAAACAAACAATATACATAGTATATAATAAACTAAATTTCATATACAATATCAGAATGAATTCATATATATGTACCTTATCAGAATGAATTCATATGTATGTACCACCATCATCATCACCATGTGAAACAAACCCTAAGAAGTGGGAAGCAATGAAGAAAATTAGTTAGTATTCAATTTAACTATATACAATATACATAGTATATATATAATAAACTAATATTCTATATCAATTTAACTTATTGTATTTTCAATAAAAGGATAGTGAAACAAACAATATACATAGTATATAATAAACTAAATTTCATATACAATATAAGAATGAATTCATATATATGTACCTTATCAGAATGAATTCATATATATATGTACCACCATCATCATCACCATGTGAAATAAACCCTAATAAGTGGGAAGCAATGAAGAAAATTAGTTAGTATTCAAAACAAAACAACCAAAAGTTGAAACAAAACCCTAAGAAGTGGGACTGTACCATTACAATGAAGTTCACCTTGCTTGTGAAGCATTGAAGTCGAATCTGCACAAAATGAGAACAATCAACAAAAACAACATGAAGCAAACGAGATAATGGAAACTATCTAACAAAAAGATTGAAGTAGAAGATTACCTTATTTTCCATAAACAATATGTACATTATGCTTGCTACCGCCAGCATCATCACCATGTTCATCTAGTTTTAGATTCTGCAAGAAGAAATACAAGGAGGAAGAAGCTTAAATCAAAAGCTTCATACTTCTTGTATTTCTTTTCGCGGATTCTATAAAAAGATGAAGTTTGCTGCCAAAAATAGGTGCTAGGGTTTCGCTGTGAAGGAAACGGCGCTACTATCAAAAATAGAAAGTTAATTCCTTTATATAGGTAAATATTTCACAACGGTTTTCTAAAATAACCGTAATGATAAGTATATATATTATTTTAATAATATCACAACGATTATTTATATTAACCGTAGTGATAACCCTTCTAATTGGTACAAGGTTCGACTCCAGGCAACAACATTTTTCTATAATTACGTAAAATAGAAAAATGTTGTTGCCTAGTATAAGGGATATCGCTACGGTTATTATTACTAACCGTTGTAATATTATAACCCTTGCTCTTCCCGGAGTAGAGAACACTCTGGCCATAATGATTTAAATTTTTCTCCGTTTTTCAAAAAATATCGTTCCAGAATATCAACCATTTACAAGTTATCATCATTGCAAGCATTAAACTATCAGACTTTTCATCTTCAACCTCATCTATAAATAGACAACTTTACATTTCTTCATAATATATTCTTCGTAACAATGAGTTCTACAAATGAGAATGCTAGAATCACCCATGAGGAACGTTAGGCGCCAATAGAGGAAGTCTAACCAGCGGCCAGGGATGCCTTAAGGGTGAGGAAGGATAAGAAGAAGAAGAAGAAGAAGAAGCTGAAGAAGAAAAAGATAAAGAAGAAAAGGAGAACAGTTTATTATGATTTCGATGAGGGGAGTGAGGAGAGATGTCTGGATTATGAAGATGCATTTGCAGCAATGGGCTCTGACATTGATTAATATATGTAATATGATTATCAATGTACTCTTTTTAATGGAATCTTAATAAAAATGTTATTTTATATATGCTAATCTCTTACATTTTTATTTTTAAAGTTATATATATTATTCTCTTGCACTTAAAAACACTAATAAAAGAAATAAAATATATGTTTAAAAGAAAAACAATGATGAATTTTGAGTTTTGAGGTTAAATCCCCGTAACACTAACAAAAGAAATAAAATATATGTTTAAAATACAAAAACATGACAAAAAATATAGTTGCTGGGAATCGAAGCTTGTTACATGTATTACAACGGTGTTTTAATACAACCGTGTTTAAAATGTAAAAATATGGAAAAAAAATGTAGTAGCTGGGAATCGAAGCTTGTTACACAGCTTGTATTACAACGGTTCTTTAGTACAACCATCGTTAAATATGGCGTTATAAATTTTTTAACGTATTACAACGTTGAGATACGAATCTGTGGTAAGCCTGGCATCGTTAAATGGGTTTTTCGTAGTAGTGATTTTGGTTAGTGCTGGATTAAAGAAGGTGTTTTGGGCGAAGTCTGTCATGGGAAATAGATGCAACAACAGCTTATATGATAAATAGATGTCCCTCGACTGCCATGGGAATGAAGACACCTGAAGAAGTTTGGTCGGGTCAACCACCATATCTCGACAAACTGAGAGTATTTGGTTGTTTAGCCTATGCTCACATTAGGTTAAACAAGGTCGAACCTAGAGCTCTAAGATGCATGTTCCTTGGATATCATGAGGGAGTCAAAAGCTATAGGTTGTGGTGCCTAGAACCAGGTCATAGAAGATGTATCACAAGTCGTGATGTAGTTTTTAATGAAGTTGATATGGCGTTCAAGAAAATTGGTGATGCTGGTCAAAGTGTAGAACTCTCTAAAGAGGAGTTGGAACAGGTAGAGATTCCTATTGTGGTGGAGCATAGTGATGCTGGAGTGCATAACCCAGATGAAGTCGAAGAAGAAGAGTAAGATGCTGAAGAGACTGAGGAAACTGTCGATGATTTCCTACTGGCAAGAGATAGGTCGAGAAGAGTCATCAAGCCACCTCAGAGACATGGTTATGCAGATATTATAGCTTTTTCCTTAATCTCTGCAAGTGAGGTACTTGAGGAAGAACCAAGAGACTACAAGGAAGCTGTGAGGAGTCGAAATAAGACTGAATGGCGAAAAGCCATGGATGACGAGATGAAATCTCTTCATGATAATAACATTTGGGAGCTTATTAAGAAACTTGTAGGAGCAATGTTAGTCAGTTTTTAGTGGATTTTCAAGGTCAAGGAAGGAATCGAAGGAGTGACGTCGAAGCGATTTAAGGCAAGGTTGGTTGCTAGGGGGTTCAGTCAGAATGAAGGTGTCGACTTTAATGATGTGTTCTCACCTATTGTAAAGCATAAATCTATTAGAATGTTGTTAGCAATGGTGGCAAAGTTCGACCTTGAACTTGAACAAATGGATGTGAGGACAATCTTCCTGTATGGTGATCTAGATGAAACGATCTTAATGCAGCAACTTGAAGGGCATGCAGAAAATGATCATAAAGATTATGTGTGCAAGCTGAATATGTCTTTGTATGGCCTGAAACAATCTCCTCGATAGTGGAACAGGAGATTCGACAAGCTCATGGCACACATTGGTTTCGCTAGGAGCCATCTCGATCACTGTGTTTACTTCAGATTTCGACCTGGAAACTCACTTGTTATTTTGTTGCTTTATGTGGATGATATCCTCATAGCTAGCAATAATGTCGAGGATGTAATGAAGGTGAAGGTTGAACTCAGTAAGGAGTTCGAAATGAAGAATCTGGGAGCTCCCACCAGGATTCTTGGGATTGACATCCAGAGAGATAGAAAGCAGTCGAAATTGTTAGTTCTGCAGCTATGCAGTATTTGTGTTAGCTAAATTTTGTTAAAACCTATATGATAGCTTTATGTCACTAAAGTTGTTTTAACATGTGCTTGTGTGTATCTGCCAGTATAGTTTAGTTGCAGGTTGTGGAAATGTCAAGTGTGATGTCTTGGCATGTTGTGCTGCACTAAGCTAGTATGAGTGCATGGTTATGTCATGAAAGATTCAGACATATTGGACCGCACTAAACCTGAAGGTTAAGGTTCTGTGATGTGATGTCAAACACGACGTCCAAAGTAACATTCTGTTGAGATTGTTTTGGTTTTATTTGTTGCGTATTTTTTAAAGACTGACGTGTGTTTACATTCTGTTATGTGGTGAGAGAAAATCATGGTATGTCGTTCTTATAGCAGCAATATGTTTAATAGGACGTGATTACTTGATAAGAAGAACAGGTTAAGCAAGAAGTCTTATTGTATGCTGAGACATGTTGAGATGAGAAGTTCTCATCATCTGGAGCAACATGTCGGATAAGATGTCCTATGCTGAATCATTCGACATCGCGCATGTGCTGAGCTGGACAGTTAAATTCTGTTATGATTTAACAGATGCAGAATATTTTGGGAATATTATGTTATCCTATGTGGCGCTGTTTTATAGGTCTGGAAGGTTCAAGTCAGAATCAAGAAGAATATTAAAGAATAATGACTTTCTAATTATGGAGATAAATTAGGAAGGAATTGATTGAAGACCTATTATGAAGCAGAAGTTTCTGCTGATTTGTAGCAGCTTATTTGCTGCGATTTTGAAGGCCCAAATCCAGTTGGGAATAGGTTATATATAGATGCTCTGTAACCTAGTTTTGGTAACGATTCCAAGATGTAAAATTATTAGGGTTTCGTTCTTGTGAACCACTCTCTAGGAGAGTTGGTATGGTTGTACCACTCAACATGTGAGTTGGACAGTTTGTGAGTGTGATCCTCGAAGCTGTTAAGTAAGAGAAGTATTGTTCTTGGAGGAAGCTTTTAAGTAACTCTAAGTTGTGTCTTGGAAGTGTATCTTCCGTGTTGACTTGTTGTATAGGTAAAGAGCAGTTGATGCAGTGGCGGGTTGTCAACTGCTAGACATCATTGCGATGATTGGGAGTGAGAAGGGTTTCTCATATCTAGAGAGGATCTAGGTAGAAGGGTCATTGGGTAGTGATTAAGTGATAAGCTGTAAACGGGTAGTTTAGCTTTGAATTGATACTGCTGATAGTGGACTTCATCCCTGGCTTAGTAGCCCCTAGAGTAGGTGTGTTAGACCGAACTGGGTTAACAATTCTGTGTGTCTTGCTCTTATCTTTTCAGTACCATGATTATTGCAATATACCTTGGCCTTTGTGATCATGTCAGACCAGATGTCGAACGGCATATTCTAGGACATCTGAATTCTGCACATGTACCAGAATTTCAATTGGTATCAGAGCAGGTCATTCTATTCTGTATCTGGATGAGATCCGAGGGAAGATACTTTCTGGTTCATGGTCAAGGTAGAAGCTTTCTACTGAAAAGTTGTTTGGACTTGGAGAAGTTCATATAGTTGTGAGAATGGTCCCTAGTACTGGAGGATGGACTGTTCGTGATAGGCAGTGGCATGTGCTGAAGGCTTGGAGTTTTTGGTTGAAAAGCTGTTGTGTTGTGGTTATGTGTGGTTTGATTTATTTTCAAACCTATGTTGACCTATTGCACATGGAGTGGCATGGGTTATTATGTTTTTCCTGAAGGCTGTAGAGGAGTTTTCTGGTGTGTGTTCTGCTGCATATATATATCTGATGGAAAATTCCTGGTGGTTCATATTGCTGAGGGAGATTCCACAACATCTACGAAAGAAGTGGCTAGTTCTTTTGTTGATGTGTCTTATAAGATGTTCTGACATCTTATTAGGGCAAGCAGGATTTGTTTCCTTGGTAGTTCCACTGCATGAGGTTCTGATTGAAGAGCTCTAGAAGTGTGGGATTCTGGAGTTATGATTGAAGGAAGATTGTAGTTGTCCTTACTCGTTTTCTGTTCTTGTGTGATGTCACATAGCATTCCAAAGTCGGGAGCATAGGGATGTATTTGTGATGGTTGAGTCTTGTATGACTTCGTACATGGGTGAGTGGCTTCATCATGTATGCTGAAGTCAGATTGAAGGGTAATATGAATTATCAAACTCATGCTCTAGGGGTTTGATGATTTCTTGTTGATTAAGTTGTTGAAGACACTTGATATGATGCTCAAGTCCAATCAAGGCAACTGAGTCATGTTCTGAAGTCTTCTAGTTATTCTTCAGACTAGGAGGTGCTTCCTAGGAAGCATAGGGGTGAAGACCGTAGAGGTGATTTATTTTCACCTTTCACAAAAACAGCAAGGAAGGATGCATCTCTCTTGACCCTAAGAGTGAATCCAATTTGTTTGAAGATTTGTTGAGGTAAAGAAGACTTGTTCAGAGAAAGTCTTAGTTACTTGAGTTAAGAGTGGCAGCCTTGGTATCTCAACATTGTCATTGAAAAAGATACTTGCAACAAGACTGAATACTTTATAAGTGTTCATGACATGATCTGGTGGAGCTCAGCTACAACAGTGAAGTAGGGCTATTATACAAGGATTTAAGATCAATTATTGTTTATGGAGTTCACAAATATTTGATTGATTATCCTTGTGATTCAAGATTGGTGATGTTCAACACGATGTTTGGAACATCTCATCATCAGAGTTTGTGCAGAATCATGGGAGGGGTACTGCATAAGCTTTAGCATCTGTTATTTCTTGGGAGTTGGCCTGAGGATTTGCTTCAGTCTTGTGTGACAGGAGTCGTGTATTTCTGGAAAATTTCCTGGCAAGAAGCTGGTCTGGATATTGTTGATGCTGAAGATGGAGATGGAAGACTATGAAGACATCATAATCTTGATGGTTAGATCAGTTTATTTCTGATCTAGGTGCTTTAGAGCATGGTTTTTTTTGAAAGTCGAGGATATGTGGCTGTTATCTCTGGCTTTCTACTGACGGCTCTACTAAGGGAAGTGGCATTCTTTGGTATAGCTATGGGGTAGTCTTGAACTACTTATTCTCTGAAGACTCAGATGTGGTAGGTTTGAAGTCTTTGGGGTTTCTGAGCAGGATGGAGGTTGTCTACTCAAACTTGATTGTTGAATCAAGTCTATGAGAGCATGGAAATCTATTTCTGCAAAGGGAGGAGGTTCTTCTGAGTGGCAGAAGGAAGAGCTAAATTTAATAGTTGGATGTCATAATGTTCTGACATCTAGCTTAACATCAGAAGTCTCAGTTGGTGATGTGGCACATCAGCTTAAGATAGGATGATCTACAGGAATGAAAATTGAATGCTTCATAAAGATTTCTCTCATGGCAGTTTGCTGGAGCTGCAAGAAGAATAAGATATTACATGACTTAGAGATTCTAAGTGTGTTTGATAGTAAGCAAGTGGAACATGTGATTTGAAGATCAATTTCAATGGGTAGATCAGGATATCTTTGTGAGAATTTTGAAAAACATGAAGAAGACAATTTGTGGCAGTTGGCTTTTTCATATGAGGATTCATGAATGAGGTGATCAAACTGTGGCATTTGGTTGATCTCAGAAGTGGATTCGAAGAATCAAGATAATCAGAGTGTGGCAGCTGGTTATGATTGAGGATTATCTTGGAATAAGTTACTCTTGGGCAGAAGGGTGATGAGTTGAAGACTCAAGGAGATTATTCTTCTTGAAGGTGGATGAGAGTGTATTTCTCTAGTTCTTTGGATTACTATGCTTTAGTAAGTCCAGTTGGTGGAGCATATCAAGAATCATGGTGATGATGTCTTGGTGTGTGGGAGATGTTCTAACTTGGTGTTGGAACATTATCCGGGATGGATATCCTTGGTGAAGGATGATTTTGCTCTGGTTCTGGAGCTTGGTGTCTACTTTATGCCTAAGGAGCGTCTACATAGTCATACGGGAGAATGATGAAGTAGAAGGTCTGTTTTGGATGAAGAATGTAGAGAAGACTGAAGCAGATCAGGTATTGATTGCTTGAAAGTCTGAAGGTGAAGATACTCATCAATTGATCAGGAGTATTCCAAACTATCATACGGGAGAATGATAGGGAATGATTGGCTTTGGAGAGTTGGGTGAGAGAATACTGTTCCTGTGTTCTTGTGATCTTCTGTGATGTGATGGGTTGTGATGTGATTTTTGTGGTTTTGAAGTTTTATGGATTTGAAGTTTTTGTGGCTCTCTGGTTGTTTGAAGGAGAATGGTGATCCTTATGTTCCTCACGTATAGCATGATGTAACTTCATGTGTGAGTGACTACTTTTTCTTGTCAGAAGGGATTGTGGTGCTAAAATGAACGTGCTTCAGCAGGTGGCTGGACTGGGAGTGAGCTCTTGAAGACATGAAGATGTGTCTTATGTTTTCCATTCAGGTGCACTAGTTATCCACGTCAGGGGGAGTAATACTACTGTTTTTTTCCTGCTTCTGGTTGATTTCCCTTAAATGCATAGTTGCTTGGTTTGGCATATTATGGCTAAAAAGGGGGAGAAGTAAGTAGTAGTAGCCAGTGTCCTTGGTTGTTTCCTTGAGAGGAAGCTGGCTGGAGTCAGGGGGAGATGAGTGTGCTGCTGACATATGATGGTCTATATGATGTTCTAACTTCTCTGAGTTAGTGTGAGTGGCTGTGTGAGGTTGTGTATGTGTGCAGATGAAGATTGAGTATTGATCTGCTTGTGTAGGTGTTGCAGTGCTGATAATTGTTTTATCAGCTACTGATGTGTGTGACTATCTTCTGCTGCTGATATATTTGATATGATATGATGGTTTTAGCCAAAATTTGCCAAAGGGGGAGATTGTTAGTTCTGCAGCTATGCAGTATTTGTGTTGGCTAAATTTTGTTAAAACCTATATGATAGCTTTATGTCACTAAAGTTGTTTTAACATGTGCTTGTGTGTATCTGCCAGTATAGTTTAGTTGCAGGTTGTGGAAATGTCAAGTGTGATGTCTTGGCATGTTGTGCTGCACTAAGCTAGTATGAGTGCATGGTTATGTCATGAAAGATTCAGACATATTGGACCTCACTAAACCTGAAGGTTAAGGTTCTGTGATGTGATGTCAAACACGACGTCCAAAGTAACATTCTGTTGAGATTGTTTTGGTTTTATTTGCTGCGTATTTTTTGAAGACTGACGTGTGTTTACATTCTGTTATGTGGTGAGAGAAAATCATGGTCTGTCGTTCTTGTAGTAGCAATATGTTTAATAGGAAGTGATTACTTGCTAAGAAGAACATGTTAAGCAAGAAGTCCTATTGTATGCTGAGACATGTTGAGATGAGAAGTTCTCATCATCTGGAGCAACATGTCGGATAAGATGTCCTATGTTGAATCATTCAACATCGCGCCTGTGCTGAGCTGGACAGTTAAATTCTGTTATGATTTAACAGATGCAGAATATTCTGGGAATATTATGTTATCCTATGTGGCGCTGTTTTATAGGTCTGGAAGGTTCAAGTCAGAATCAAGAAGAATATTAAAGAATAATGACTTTCTAATTATGGAGATAAATTAGGAAGGAATTGATTGAAGACCTATTATGAAGCAGAAGTTTCTGCTGATTTGTAGCAGCTTATTTGCTGCGATTTTGAAGGCCCAAATCCAATTGGGAATAGGTTATATATAGATGCACTGTAACCTAGTTTCGGTAACGATTCCAAGATGTAAAATTATTAGGGTTTCGTTCTTGTGAACCACTCTCTAGGAGAGTTGGTATGGCTGTACCACTCAACATGTGAGTTGGACAGTTTGTGAGTGTGATCCTCGAAGCTGTTAAGTAAGAGGAGTATTGTTCTTGGAGGAAGCTTTTAAGTAACTCTAAGTTGTGTCTTGGAAGTGTATCTTCCGTGTTGAATTGTTGTATAGGTAAAGAGTTGTTGATGCAGTGGCGGGTTGTCAACTACTAGACATCATTGCGATGATTGGGAGTGAGAAGGGTTTCTCATATCTAGAGAGGATCTAGGTAGAAGGGTCATTGGGTAGTGATTAAGCAATAAGTTGTAAACGGGTAGTTTAGCTTTGAATTGATACTGCTGATAGTGGACTTCATCCCTGGCTTGGTAGCCCCCAGAGTAGGTGTGTTAGACCGAACTGGGTTAACAATTCTGTGTGTCTTGCTCTTATCTTTTCAGTACCATGATTATTGCAATATACCTTGGCCTTTGTGATCATGTCAGACCAGATGTCGAACGACATGTTCTAGGACATCTGAATTCTGCACATGTACCAGAATTTTAGAAATTATGCTTATCTCAAGAGACATACCTACGAAAGATTCTTGACAAGTTTGGTATGTCGAATTCAAAGCCTGTTGTGACTCTGACAAATCCTCAGTTTAAGCTTAATACTACTCAAAGTTCGAGTACTGAAGCTGAAAGAATCTATATGAGTAGCATTCCATATGCTAGTATAGTAGGTTCTTTTATGTATGTTATGGTTTGTACGAGGCCAGACATAGCATATGGAGTGAGCCTTGTAAGCAGGTATGGCGAATCCTGGAAAGGCGCATTGGCAATCTTTGAAGTGGATTCTCAGGTACATAAATAGGTCTCTAAAAAGTGTCTCGATTTATGGCGGAGCCTATAGTGATGATAGTAAATTCGAAATCAAAGGATATGTCGACTCTAATTATGCAGGTTGTATGGATTCCAGAAAATATATTTCTAGATATGTGTTCATTATGTTCGGCACAACAAATAGTTGGAAAGCGACACTTCAGAAGGTTTTTGCCTTATCAACCACTGAAGCAGAATATATTGTCCTCACTGAAGCTATGAAAGAAGCAGTATGGCTTGAAGGTTTTGCAAAGGAGATGAAACTTCAAGGTCGAGTTATCACTGTTAAATGTGAGTCAAAGTCCAATACACCTGTCGAAGAATTCAGCCTATCATGAGCGAACCAAGCACATCGATGTAAGGCTTCACTTCGTTAGAGAGATAATCGAGTGTGGGGAAGTCCAAGTGCTGAAGGTTTTGACCGATGATAATGTTGTTGATACTGTAACACCCCAAATTTCGTAAGAATATTTATTTAATTCATTTAAATATTATATTCGTGAATTCCTGAGATTTTGGTGTTTCGTGTCGATGTCGGTGTTTTTGTGAAGTTTTGGTTATTTAATTAAATAATAGTATATATTATGGAAGATATTGTATTATTATTTATTTTAAATAATAGTAGAGGAATTATGGGTATGGAGGACTTTTGAGGAGAATTAGTGAGGGCATTATGGAGAAAGCCCAATTTTGAGGCCCAAGGGTTAGGTTGAATATTTAAGGAGGATTTTGAGAATGGGGTTCATTTTTGGTTAACCGTGAAAAGAAGGAGAGCTCTGAGGAAAAAGGGAAAAAGCGAGGAATTCGTGAAGGTTTTCAAAGGCTCAAGAGAAAACACATCAGATCGACAATCTAAGGTATGGGGAGTAATTGCCTTTCATTGTTTTCATTATAGGATTCGATGTAATTGAAGTGGTTGTTTTTGTGTTTGAGGGTTTATGGGGTTTTGTGACGAATTGATGTTTTGAAGGTATTTTGTGAATCGATTATTAAGGGTTGAATTTAATCGGATAAAAAGAGACCTTTGGGGCAGATTTCCCCATTGTTGTAGGTTCAATTTGGTGGTGAAGGGATTTACGGGGTTTATAGGAAGCTTGAGAGCTTTGAAGGTTTATGGAACTTAAGGTTTCCGTAGGGTCCCGAATCAACCTAATGGACGTAGGTTTTATGTCGTTGATCTCCGTGATGCATTAGAACTGTTATAGGTATGTTTTTGGGTCATTAGGAGTTGTAATCGCAGGTACCTTTGAGGCTGTAGAGCTACTGATGTGTAGCAGCGATTTGCTGTAATCGCAGGTTCGCTAAGCGAACCATCGCTTCGCTAGGCGAATGTTCGCCAAGGTTCACTAGGTGAACACCGTAGCGAATGCGCGATAACAAGAGTGTAAGTGCTGAGATGATTCTGGAGTGGAAGTGTGGGATTTGCTGGAAGTCTCGCTAAGCGAATGAAACAGCGAGTAGCTTCGCCCAGCGAATAAACCAACGAGCATGACAGATGGTGGTTTTTGGTGTCTTAGTGGGGTGTCTGTGGGATTCGCTGGCTGCTTCACTAAGAGAAGGTTGTAGCGAACAGGTTCGCCTAGAGAATCCTGGAGCGAACGTCTGTTGTTTCGCGAAATTTTGTTTCTGTTGCTGTGCTGTTCTGGTGTTTGATGTTGTGATATTTATGATGTTTTACCATGATGTTAGTGACATTAAAGATGGTTATGACGTGATGATTTCGTGATGTTTTGACGAGTACTTGATGAGATGAATTTCATGAGAATATTGATGATTATGAACTGTGTATATTTGATGTATGATGATTACTTGACGATATGAATTACTATGACGTATATTGATGACCAGGAGTTGTTTATGTATGATGTACGATGATAAGACGATGACGCATGATGTTTTGATGAATAAATGACGACATGACGAACATGATGTTTTGATGAATGATGATGCACATAATGATGTTTTGATGATGATGATTATTGACGTTGTGTATCATGCATTCATATGCATACTCCGTGACGACGTTTCATTCCCATTGTGCGGATATGAGGTATTTATGACATGCTCCGGTTCTAATTGCGGAATCGATCCTATTGACGGGGATCTTTGGAGGGTTGATAACCTAGTGTCCATCTATTATGATGATTGGTACCACATGCATGAGTCTTGTTATGCATCGCAGTTTATGTGGCATTGATGAATTTGTGATATGGTGCTTCCTGATGCTTTCCTTGATGACGACCCTGATGATATTATATGTGAAGATAATGCCATTTTATGTATATCTTGTTTTATAATGATTATTATGAATTGTGATTACTCACCCTATCTGTTTGAATGTTGCCTCCACGTGGGTAACATGCAGGTGATCAAGTTTAGTTGTGGATGCCTTCGAGGACCTTGAAGTTATTTGCTTTTGGTTGATTTAGAGGGGCTTGCTCTGATAGTGTAACATCGGGTTGGGGTCCTTTGAGTCGAACTATGTTGTTTCCTTATTTTGGTGTCATTTGATGACATGATTTTAAATGTTGAAAACCTTTTTAGATTATTATGATGTTTGTTGAAACCTTTTAATTGAGAATTTTGAGTTCCACTGCCATGTGAAGGCTTTTGAGTTATTTTGAGGAAAACCCTTTGTTTACAGGGCAAGTGTATTATTTTGATTTAAATGAGAAATGTGCACCCTTTGAGGTGATTTTGATGCTTTACTCTGATATTTGAGTTGTTTCTGCTGCAACATTTATGGAGGTAGAAAAGGGTGTTACATTAGTGGTATCAGAGCAGGTCGGTCCGTCCGGCCAGGTTGTCTAATGTTGTTTGTTTCCCTAGTGTGCGACATGTGCGTAAAAACACTGTCGATGCTTGTTTTGTTTTCCATTTGCAGGTTGGGAATGAAACAAGTGGGGGAGAAGATGGTGCTTCTCCAAGGTGTTTCGAGCGTGGAGCGGTGGCTAAGTGTGGGGTTGGACGCTGCAATAGTTGGTGGAGATAGTTTATACCGCCTCATGATATCGGCTGTTATTGACAAATTGAGGAATTGATCACCCTTAATCTCTTGTTGATAATAGACGAGATCATGTTGGATGGGATAGACGTGTCATGCGAGCTTGAGTAGTGTGCGCAGTGAATTGTTGAGGTTAAGCCGAGTGCTTAAGGATTGTTTTGATGAGTCGATGCAGACTAATAGGCTTGAAGATGAGGCGAATTAGAGTTTCTGGCCTGTCGGTCAAGTTGGAAATATATTAAGGAGAACAATCAAATATTGTTGATTTCTGCTTTTGAGGGATAGAGAACAGGGTGGTGGCTAGTGATACGCCGGTGGTGTGTAATTCCTGATGATCACCTGAATCTAATTTCGACGAAGGTGAAGAGTTGTTTGTTCTGTGAAGCAAGTGGGTAAGTCTGTGAAAGATGGTGCAAAGGTGTTATGATGTTGGATTATTGGAAGGCATAAGGGATGCGGTGGTGTGTGACTATTTGGAAGTGTTCCCATGAGATATCAGTGATTTACCACTGTAGTGTGGAGTGTAACTTGCTATCGACCTGGTACTTGATGCGAGCTCGATGTCGGTGTTTGCGTACATAATGTATGTTTCTGAATAAGTGAATTGAAGGAATAGCTGGAAGAATTGTTTGAGAGGAAGTTATTCGATTGAGTGTTTCCCTATGAGGTGCCCCTGTGATGTAGGTGAAGAAGAAAGATGGAAGTATGAGGTTGTGTGTTGATTATCGGCAGTTGAATAAAGTGAAGATCTAGAATAAGTGTCTGCTTCCGAGGATTGAGGATTGGATGGATCAGTTAGTAGGTGCCTGTGTGTTTACCGAGAATGATTTGAGGTCTGGTTATCATCAGATTCGTGTTAAGTCTGATGGTGTTCTGAAGACGGCTTTCAGGACGAGGTATGGTGACTATGAGTATATTGTGATGTCGTTTGGTGTGTCTAATGCATCTGGTATTCATGGAGTATATGGATCGGATTTTCTTGAGTATTTGGATAAGTTTGTAGTGGGTTTTATTGACGATCTTCTGATAGACTCTAAATCTGAAGAAGAGCATGCTGAGCATTTAAGGACTGTGTTGCAGGTGTTAAAAGAGAAGAAGTTGTAGGTGAAGTTGTCAAAGTGTGAGTTCTGGTTGAAGGAAGTGAGTTTTCTCGGCCATGTGATTTCAAGTGGTGGAATTGTTGTTGATCCTTCTAATATTGATGCGGTGTTGCAGTGGGAGCCGCCAAGGTCTGCTACTGAAATACGAAGTTTCTGAGATTGGTGGGTTACTACCGCAAGTTTATGGGAGTATTTCTAAGTTAGCATTATCTTTGACTCAGTAGACTCGAAAGGGTTAAGCTTTTGTGTGGGATGTAGCTTATGAAGAGAGTTTTGTAGAATTGAAGAAGAGATTAATGACCGCTCCAGTGTTGAATTTGACTAATCCGAGTAAATCTTTTGTGGTGTACAGTGATGCGTCGAAGATGGGTCTTGGTGGAGTATTGATGCAGAATGGACAAGTTATTGCCTATGTGTCATACCCCAAATTTTGACCACTAATATTTCTCATCACTGTGAAAATCATCATCACAATATAGATGAACCATCATACCTCATTAGTCTCCCCAAAGATGGGTGAGCATCCACTACAATCAAACTTAGGGTTTCAAGCCCTCTCAAAGCTCTTAGACAAAGGATCAATCAAGGAATGACATGATCTTCAATTTGTCTAAACCTCTCAAACATCCACAATGGATCAAGAGGACTCCCACATCAAGGATCAAGCACAAGGCTGCAACATTCCAAGTGGATTAAGCCTCAAGATCACCAGTGTCACCAAATTAGGGTTTTGGTCGACCAGGGCCTCCAGATGGAATTTTTCCTCTGGGTATGAGCCAATGCTTCAAAGCATAACCCAAAATACTTTAAGGGACCTTATAAACCCAATCATCAAGTCAATTTAGCCTCAGGGGATGCATTAATAAAAAAATCAGGAATTAGGGTTTCTTGACCTAATTCACCCCTAAGTGGACTTTTGGGACAAAACATGAGCCAAGACCTCAAGACATGATTTGAGGGTACCTATTAAACCACATTGATCCATTTATAACAATGGATTGATCCAAGAAGCATGATTCACAAGTTTCAAGTTCATCAGAACCACAGTTAGGGTTTCACGGAAAAAATCAACTGTACCTTTGACTTTTGACCAAGACATGCTCCCAAGCCTTGGGACATGATTCAATACATCCTATAACACCTATGAAATCAATCCATCAAGTTTTATTTAGGTCAAAGACTTGATTTCATAAAGGATCGCACAGTTTGGAATTCATCTGATAAAAAGTCAATTGTGCCCAAAAGTCAAAGTTTGACTTTTTGATTTTTGATCAATTATGGTTCCCTAACCCTAAAATGATGTTAATGTGTGATTGGAATCATCATTCATCAAGAAAAACCAAGAAAAGTGAGATAACTTGTAAAAGGGGTAACCATAAAAAACTTAGAAATTTTCTAAGTTATGGAACAAAATGGCTAGGGTACCAACTTCCAAGGATCATAACTTGAGATCCAAGCAACCATTTGGGCCGATCCAAAGATGGATTTGTAGCTCTCATGGCATACTTTAAAAGTGTCAACTACACCTCATTCCAATTCATCATGGATTTTGAGTTATGGTTGGATCAAAATGGCTGAAAACATGAAATGTCACTTTTTCCAACACTTAGTGAAATTTTCACTAAGTCAGAATCTGTTTCACTTTTTGCCAAATGTAAGGGTCATTTTTCACTTGGATCCAAAAAGTGTCAAGACAAACTATGATCACACATATGTTGTATCATATGAGAGCTTTCCAAAATGGCCAAAAACCCCATGAAATTCCACTTGGGCTAAGAGTTATGACAGCTGCAACATGCCTTGCTGCAACTGTCATGACAAGGCAGAATTTTGTAATTTTGATCGATTTGGCAAGATCAAATAATTCCAAGCCTTGTCATGACTTTGGACACATCTAAGGATCAAATCCAAGAGGGATGATATGATCTCCAAGCCTCCAAAGTCTTTGGAACTAAAAATAGCACGCCAAACCTAAAAAACCCTAAAGAGGGGACAAGACTCCAATTTTGTTTTGGAGCATTCAATGGATGCACCAAGGTGGCATGAACTGAGCCATTTCCAAGTGAATGAGTTAAGGATGATCTCTGAACTAGGGAACCAGCAGTCTGTGCTCTAACCTCTAGTCAATGGCTAGAGGAGACTTGGATTCCTATTGATCAACATTTTCTAAACCTCTACTGCAGTTGCCATTCCCTATTCCTTGCAAAACAAACTTGCTCTACTATAAATAGAGCTCATTTGTGCTCATTTTAAGTAGACCAAAGCCATCAAACAGATGCTTTTCTCAAAATCACTTTCTCACTTCTAAATTTGCCTTCCAAAGCAAGTCACTATCGGGTTTTGAGTTTGAGAGCTATTCCAACCAAACCAATTACACACACACACCTCATAAACATCATATAGAAGTGATCCAAACACTTAAACAACAACTGTAACACTGATTTCTCATAATTACCAGCCAGTTGTTCAAGGTTTTAACCAAGTTGCAGCTGAGATGCCATGAAGTGATCAGCCATTTCCAATCAAGTCCAAGCATTCAAACACACTCCATATGGTATAGGGAAGCTGTTCAGATCATCACAACTCAACTGTAACACCTCCAACTCAAAAATCACATTGCTTTTGCTGTCACGACCCTCAAGTAAGCCTAAACATGGTCATCTCTTAATCTATGCATATTTCCTCGCACAATACTTTTGCCAAATGTTCATAATCATGCATAGAATGTTTTTCCTCAATTAATTGCTTTGTTTGAATCGTGTATCAAAATTCTCATCCTTCATGCAAATTTTAGGGTTCTTGAGGTTTTGTCTTGATTTCTTATTCCATGTCTAAAATAAATGAAATTAAAGACCATAGACATGATCGTGAGGTGAAAACGAGCAGATTGATATGTGGATTGTGTGATTTTATTAAGTATTCAGTGAGATTGGATAGAAAATGCAAATCAGGCCAAACACAGAACACGCGCGTGTTCTTGCCATGTTCTTGGCGCCTTTTTCACAAATTCAAATATTTGAATTTTGTGATTTTATTTAATTGATTCAAAAATTAATTTCTCTCTGGGTTTTAATGATTTTGAGTTGATTCTTTTTTTAATAATTCACAAAAATGTTAAAATATTTTATTTTTCCAAAAATTCCCAAAAATATTATTTATTTCATATACTTGATATTTTTGCAAATAATTAATCTTTTGTTTGTTTTTTAACATTTAAAATATTTTTTCCTCCTTGATTTTCCAAATTTAATTGGTTTCCAATTATTTTGTGGATATAAACATGATTTTTCAAACATTAATCCAAGATCACAACTTGTTTTTCACACATGTTTGATAATTTTGATCATTTTAATTGAATTTTTATTTAATTAAAATCCTTTTTGAAATTAATTTAGGGTTTTGATTTTGATCACCCTAAGCAAATCATTTTCAAACACTCATGGGCCTCTATTAGAGTGTAAGACCCATCCCCTTTGTTAATACACCACTTTTTGGGTCTCATCCATTGTATAAGTCCCGCTGTATTTTCAAAAACAACGGCGCGATCGTCGCCTTTTCAAAATCATCTGGGCCTACCCTCGTGTTATAAGCCCCATTTCTTTTCTTTAAATTTCTTTGGGCCTCTAATAGAGTGTAAGACCCAACCCCTTTTTGAAACCAAAATGATTTGGGCCTCAGATATTGTATAAGACCCACTGTGTTTTCAAAAACCTCGGCGCGATCGCCGTTGCCAAACAAATCACCCTGGGCCTCTCCTTGAGTTGTAAGCCCCATCTCTTGTACAAAAATAAATCATTGGGCCTCTAATAGAGTGTAAGACCCATCCTCTTGTACATAAAAACTTTTTGGGCCTCACATATTGTATAAGTCCCTCTATACAGTTTTCAAAACAACAGTGCGATCATCGTTAAAACTTGGGCCTCTCCTTGAGCTGTAAGCCCCAACCATCTTTTCAAAGTGCTTTCTCCTTTGATTTTGAATTGAAATATATGTTGTCATAAAAACTTTCTTTAATTTCTTTGTTGAACAACTAACCAAACAACATGGAAGCTCTACAATGGGTAAGTGTTTATCCGCTTTCATTTACCACTTTCATATGTATATAACTAATGTATTGTGGGGCTGCTTCACTGTAAGTCTTCTTTCACATCCTTTTATATACTTGTCACATATCCACTGTGTAATACTAGTATAGTTATTTAGAGTTTTCCCCGACAACTACGTCTAGCACTAGGTAAAGCCTTATTGGTCACTCTTAAATACAAACAAAACTAGATCCCCCGTAGGATTCTAGATACAGTCTTCCCTCCTCTTGGGGTTAAACAATATGGAACAAAGAGAAAGGCAGTATTCTCGATGAACCTTTTCTCAGACTGTCACCCTTAGAAATTGTCAAAGAAACTCTAACTCCCCAGAGATGATCTTTTCTCCGTGAATGGCATCTCTTGAGTTTCTTCCAAATCCTCAAACTTTCCTGGAATGATCTCTTCTCTGTGAATTGCATTTCTTGAATTTCTCTTGGTTTGGGGACCCACAGGCTTCCTAAAAGCATCCCCGCCTCCTCTTGGGCGTTGTACAAGGACCCTTCGGCTTCTTAGAAGTTCTCATGCCTTCTCTTGGGCTTAATACAAGGACCCTGACGACCTCTTAAAGGTATAAGACAAAACTTAGTCATCCTTTGCTAGAGCAGTCTATCCCACGTCAAAACTCCGGCCATTGTAGGGTTGATACTCATCCCTTAATGCCCGTGCCTCCTCTTGGGCATTGTACAAAAGATAAAACTCTAGACTTGGACAGACTAAAACTCTTGAGTCTCAAAGACATTCTCAAGTTCCTTTTAAGGAAAAAATACCGATCACTCTGGATCAATCTCCAGCGGAAACCCGGTCTCTTTCATGAGAGTTCCCCACACTTGGACACGCTTTGGTATCTCAATAATCCTCAGCATTAAGTCAACCTCCTCTTGGGCTTTGTACAAATGATTCTCCCCAGCGGAGCTAACCTTTTCAGATTCTCTTGTTGAGTCAACTTTTAGCCTCCATCCCGGGCTTCGTACGAGATAGCAAAACTCTCTCTTGTTGAGTATAAAAGATTCTCTTGTTGAGTCAACTTTTAGCCTTCATCTCGGGCTTCGTACGAGATAGAAAAACACTCTCTTGTTGAGTCAACTTTTAGCCTCCATCTCGGGCTTCGTATGAGATAGAAAAATACTCTTTTGTTGAGTATAAAGATTCTCTTGTTGAGTCAACTTTTAGCCTCTGTCTTGGGCTTTGTACAAGACAGATAGTAAAACACTCTCTCGCTGAGTATAAAAGACTCTCTTGTTGAGTCAACCACTTTTAGCCTCTGTCTTGGGCTTCATACAAGACACATATAAAACACTCTCTTATTGAGTATAAAAGACTCTCTTATTGAGTCAATCCCCTTTTAGCCTCTATCTCGGGCTTCGTACGAGACAACAAATCACTCTCTTGTTGAGTATAAAAGACTTGTTGAGTCAAACAACCTTCAGATTCTCTTGTTGAGTCAATCACCTGTTCAGACTCTCTTGTTGAGTCAACCTTTTTTAGCCTCCGTCTTGGGCTTTATACAGGACAAAGTACTCTCTTATTGAGTCAAACTATTTCAGCCTCCATCTTAGGCTTTATACAAGATACGTTCTCCCCAACGGAGTCAAAATCCCTTTTAGCCTGAATCATGGGCTTTGTACTAGACAGAAAGGACATTTTCCTCCAGAAAAGTCAAACTTCTAGCCTCCTCTTAGGCTTTGTATAAAGAAAACCCTGGTTGAGTCAATCAACCTTTTATCATCAAATTTGTGCCTTGCTCACAGCATACAAACATTAACAACGCCTCTGTAGAGATGACACATTCTCTCTCAGTCAAAACCCTTTAGCTTCACATCTTGGGCTTTGAACAAGATACAAACCACCTTTAGCTTCATGTCTCGGGCTTTGAACAAGACACCAAAATAATCTCTTTCCTCCCATAGAATAGGAGGAACTACGATCGCTCTGATTTCCCTGTTTCATTAAACGGGAATACGTATGCATAAGATTGCAAAAATCTTAGCGAGCATACTAATCAAAAACCCAAAATCTCGTACCTTCATACATCAATCGAAAAGCATCAGACCTAACACCTCGCAAATGATCCAGACACTTGTATTCTTAAGAAAATAACCCTAAAGAAGAACCCCCTATTTTGATAGCATCTGTAAACCAACAATTTTGACTGTTTAAACTCAGTATGCAAGCAGGGTTAATTGGAGACATCTATTTCCCTTCCTTAATCAGCTTCACAGGATAAAAAATGAATCGAACTGTAGTACCAAAGCGATAGTGATTCGAAACCACAAAAATCACGCTACACTATGCTTCGAGACAATTGCGAGTTCATGAGAGGAATTATCCTACACATGACTTGGAATTGGCTGCGGTGGTGTTTGTGTTGAAGATTTGGAGACATTATCTGTTTGGCTCTAAATTTGAAGTGTTCAGTGATCATAAGAGTCTAAAGTACTTATTTGATCATAAGGAATTGAATATGAGGCAGAGGAGGTGGTTAGAGCTGTTGAAGGATTTCGATTTTGATTTGAGTTATCATCCAGGCAAAGCAAATGTAGTTGAGCAGAAAGTCATTACATATGTCGATGCTTATGGTGAAAGAGTTGGAATTAGTTGGACAATTCAGAGATTTGAGTTTGATTTGTGAGAAGACTCCTGACAGTGTGAAGTTGAGAATGTTGAAGTTGGTGAGTGGTGTTCTGGAAAAAATCAGAGTGGGGCAGCAATCTGACTTAAAGTTTGTTGACCAATTGACTTTGATTAACCAAGATAACGGAGATGACTTCTGGATTGATGATAATGGTGTGATGAGGTTTCGAGATAGAGTGTGGGTTCCAGATGTTCTAGAGATCGAGGAAAGTGTTCTATGAAGAAGGATATTGCAGAGGTCATTTATGCGTGTTTAATTCGTCAGAAGTTGAAGTTTGAGCATCAGAAGCCTTAGGTATGATGCACCCGTTGAGTATTCCAAAATGGAAACGAGATAGTATGTCCGTGGATTTTTGTGTCGCGGTTGCCAAAGACTGGGAAAGGGAGTGATTCTTTGTGGAGTGATAGTGGATGAATGAACTAAATCGGCTCATTCTTACAGATAAAGATTGATCACTACTTGCGGAAGCTAGCTGAGATGGGTATTGAGGAGATTGTGAAGTTACATGGGGTATCTTCGAATATCGTGTCGGATAGAGATCCGAGGTTTACATCGAGGTTTTAGAAGAGTTTGCAAGATGCGTTGGGTACTAAGTTGAGGAGGAGTTCTGCCTATCATCCGCAAACGGACGGTCAGACAGAAAGGACTATCCAATCTTTAGAGGATTTGTTGAGGGCTTGTGTGTTGGATCATGGAGGATCGTGGGATAGCCATTTACCGTTGATTGAGTTCACGTACAATAATAGTTTTCATGCTAGTATTGGAATGACGCCCTATGAAGCTTTGTATGGGAGAAGGTGTAGGACTTCGTTGTGTTGGTATGAATCGGGCGAGAGTGTTGTACTCGGACCTGAAATTGTGCAAGAGACGACTGAGAAGATTAAGAAGATCCAAGAGAGGATGAAAGCTTTGCAGAGTCGTCAGAAGAGCTATCACGATAAGAGGGGGAAATCACTTGAATTCCAAGAGGGAGATCATGTGTTTTTGAGGGTGACGCCAGTGACTGGTGTGGGTCGAGCTTTGAAGTCTAGGAAGCTCACTCCACGTTTTGTAGGTCCATATCAGATATCGCAGAGGATAGGAGAGGTAGCCTATCGAGTTGCTTTACCGCCGTCACTTGCGAATTTGCATAACGTGTTCCGTATGTCTCAGTTAAGGAAGTACATTCCGGATCCATCGCATGTGATTCAATTTCAGATGGATGATGTACAAGTGAGGGATAATCTGACTGTGGAAGCATTGTCTGTGTGCGTAGATGGTTGAGAGACGAAGTAATTATGGGGTAAAGACATAACTTTGGTGAAGGTGTTGTGGGGTGGACCAGCTAGCGAAAGTTGGACTTGGGAACGTGAAGATCAGATGAGGGAGTCATATCCGACTCTATTTCCTTGAGGTAATTTTCAATGGCGAAAATCCTTTAAGTGAGGGAGGATTGTAACACCCTAAATTTCGTAAGAATATTTATTTAATTCATTTAAATATTATATTCGTGAATTCCTGAGATTTTGGTGTTTCGTGTCGATGTCGGTGTTTTTGTGAAGTTTTGGTTATTTAATTAAATAATAGTATATATTATGGAAGATATTGTATTATTATTTATTTTAAATAATAATAGAGGAATTAAGGGTATGGAGGACTTTTGAGGAGAATTAGTGAGGGCATTATGGAGAAAGCCCAATTTTGAGGCCCAAGGGTTAGGTTGAATATTTAAGGAGGATTTTGAGAATGAGGTTCATTTTTGGTTAACCGTGAAAAGAAGGAGAGCTCTGAGGAAAAGGGGAAAAGGCAAGGAATTCGTGAAGGTTTCCAAAGGCTCGAGAGAAAACACATCGGGTCGACAATCTAAGGTATGGGGAGTAATTGCCTTTCATTGTTTTCATTATAGGATTCGATGTAATTGAAGTAGTTGTTTTTGTGTTTGAGGGTTTATGGGGTTTTGTGATGAATTGATGTTTTGAAGGTATTTTGTGAATCGATTATTAAGGGTTGAATTTAATCGGATAAAAAGAGACCTTTGGGGCAGATTTCCCCATTGTTGTAGGTTCAATCTAGCGGGGAAGGGATTTACGGGGTTTATAGGAAGCTTGAGACTTTTGAAGGTTTAGGGAATTTAAGGTTTCCGTAGGGTCCCGAATCAACCTAATGGACGTAGGTTTTATGCCGTTGATCTCCGTGATGCATTAGAACTGTTATAGGGATTTTTTTTTGGGTCATTAGGACCTGTAATCGAAGGTACCTTTTAGGCTGTAATCGCAGGTTCGCTAAGCGAACCATCGCTTCACTAGGTGAATGTTAGCCAAGGTTCGCTAGGCGAACAGTGCAGCGAATGCGCGATAACATGAGTGTAAGTGCTGGGATGATTCTGGAGTGGAAGTGTAGGATTCGCTGGAAGTCTCGCTAAGCGAATGAACCAACAAGTAGCTTCGCCCAGTGAATAAACCAGCGAGCATGACAGCTGGTGGTTTCTGGTGTCTTAGTGGGGTGTCTGTGGGATTCGCTGGCCGCTTCGCTAAGCGAAGGTTGTAGCGAACAGGTTCGCCTAGCGAATCCTGGAGCGAACGTCTGCTGTTTCGCGAAATTTCGTTTCTGTTGCTGTGCTGTTCTGGTGTTTGATGCTGTGATATTTATGATGTTTTACCATGATGTTAGTGACGTTAATGATGGTTATGACGTGATGATTTCGTGATGTTTTGACGAGTACTTGATGAGATGAATTTCATGAGAATATTTACGATTATGAATTGTGTATATTTGATGTATGATGATTACTTGACGATTGAATTACTATGACGTATATTGATAACCAGGAGTTGTTTATGTATGATGTATGATGATAAAACGATGATGCATGATGTTTTGATGAATAAATGACGACATGACGAACATGATGTTTTGATGAATGATGATGCACATAATGATATTTTGATGATGATGATTATTGACGTTGTGTATCATGCATTCATATGCATACTCTGTGACGACGCTTCATTCCCATTGTGCAGATATGAGGTAATTATGACGTGCTCCGGTTCCAATTGCGGAATCGATCCTATTGACGGGGATCTTTGGAGGGTTGATGGCCTAGTGTCCATCTATTATGACGATTGGTACCACATGCACGAGTCTTGTTATGCATCGCAGTTTATGTGGCATTGATGAATTTGTGATATGGTGCTTCCTGATGCTTTCCTTGATGACGACCCTGATGATATTATATGTGAAGATAATGCCATTTTATGTATATCTTGTTTTATAATGATTATTATGAATTGTGATTACTCACCCTGTCTGTTTGAATGTTGCCTCCACGTGGGTAACGTGCAGGTGATCAGGTTTAGCTGTGGATGCCTTCGAGGACCTTGAAATTATTTGCTTTTGGTTGATTTAGAGGGTCTTGCTCTGATAGTGTAACATCGGGTTGGGGTCTTTTGAGTCGAACTATGTTGTTTCCTTATTTTGTTGTCATTTGATGATATGGTTTTAAATGTTGAAAAGCTTTTTGGATTATTACGATGTTTGTTGAAAACTTTTAATTGAGAATTTTGAGTTTCGCTGCCATGTGAAGGCTTTTGAGTTATTTTGAGGAAAACCCTTTGTTTACAGGGCAAGAGTATTATTTTGATTTAAATGAGAAATGTGCATCCTTTGAGGTGATTTTGACGCTTTACTCTGATATTTGAGTTGTTTCTGCTGCAACATTTATCGGGGTAGAAAAGGGTGTTACAAATATGATCACCAAGAAGTTGCCAAGTTAGAAGTTTTTCCACTATATGCAGTTGACAAAGCTGTATGATAAAAGCTAGTTTATTCCCTATTATTGGAGAGTTTGTTCCAAGGTGGAGATTTGTGAGATATTGGATCGAACTCTAGTGACGTCGACTGGGATGTTGTCAGTAGTGATAACTTTCAGGTTTCGAGAGGAGACAAGCATGAAGTTGAAGATGGTTCGCATGCTGATGTCTAAGTGTTACATACTGTAGTCGAAGCTAGTTCTAGTATGTATTGTCGAATTGTATTGTGGAATTGAGCCTTGTGTTAGGATCCAATTGTTTAGTTAGCTTGTTGTGCAAGTTAGCTAGTTAGTCTATAAATAGGCAAGATCTCTCAGGTTGTTAAGAGAGGCCAATTGTGTTATTCATTTGTAATCATTTGTAAACCCTAAAATGAGAAAGTGAATAGAAAACAATTTCCCAAAAAATCCTATTCTCATTCTTTCTTCTTTATTCTTTCTTCTATCTCTTTGTTCTAACCGTTTCATTGTTCATCCAAGAGACTTCGTTTCTCAATCAAGAATTTGTTAATTGGTATCGTTTGTCACAACAGCTCGAATATTCTATTAAGTGAGCCAATTGCTTGATCTACAGTGTTTAAAAAATATTGAATCCTAAAAGACTCCTCAACAGACTCAAGATTCGATTGTGTGCATTCAGATGGGTTTTCATCGTAGTGTTTCTTTTTACGAATTTGACGTTTTTGAGTAAACACACATTCAATGTCCATTTCATTTGCAATTGTTTCAGCATTACCAATAGCCTTTGCAAAACCATATTCTCTATAGTTTTTGAAGTGAGTAATCAAACCTTTTACTAACTGTATAGCCACATCAATTCGCATGTCTTTTTTGTAAACTTTTGCTAATTTCATTAACAACAAATAACAACTCAAACCAGATAGTCATAGCTAGTATAAACTCAAAGTTTCCAATTCCATGATGTGCTAAAGATCCAGCTTCGTTCTTATCTTGATTTTCTCCATTAGCACAATAATTAATGTAATGTGTGGATGAAAAATGTCTACCAAGGATATCTTTATGACCATTCACAATTGACACAACTCTTTTAGGATCATTTTTAGCAATTCATCCCTTAAATCACTTCTAAAGTTATTCCATGTTTTTGGATCTTAAATATCTAATGGAATGAGATCAATTAGGTTGTTCATTAGCAAGATCAAGAATATTCTTATTTTCAATATTATCTACATTCAAGACAATATGTTCTTCATTATTTCGGTTTGATTGTTCATCCTCAAAATTTTCAACGTAGAGTCTAAGTTATCTGGACTCAAATCATTTTGAATAGAAGTTGTAGAATGATTGCTAAAAAATTATCTAAAGCACCTTTTTGAGATTTAACAACAATTTCAAGTTGTTTCTTTCTTTTCCTCTTTGGATGACCGAAAAGTTGTTTTCTAGACAACATTTCAACAACTCAAAAAGCGCAAACAACAAGCCTATAAATATAATGAATAAATAATAGCAATACGTTATTAAACAATAACATCTGATTCTTTATTGTTGGTTTGACTCTAAACCACTACTTGATGGCCGAACGACCAAAACAAACCCACGCTTGTACTGCAGACACAAAAAGTATCAATATATGAAGTATGGATTAATAAAGAAACAAACAAACAAACTAAACTACAAAACGTGTACAATACCATAATGTAACAAATTGATGAAACTACAACCAACGGGATCGGTAAAAAAATATACTCACATAGCCGATAAGTAATCTCCTCAAATATGGATAGAAAAAAGGGAACAGAAGAGACAAGTAGTACAAGAGTTTTTTTCTGTCAGAATGTTAAAAGTCTAAATATCATTTTCACTAATTTTAGATTTTCTATTTTTATAGTGAATCACATTTATGTGAAGATTATTTTTTGACACAATTTATGAGAATGTTTTTTTTTGTACAAAATGAGAATGATTTTAATATATTAATAATTATTTTTTTATTATTATATATGATATGTTATACTCCCTCCGTTATTTTATTATAAGTTATTATTGATTTTTCACACGTATTAAGAAATGTAATAACTGTAGTATGGAAAAGAGAAATTATGAAAGATTTTACAAAATTGTCCTTATTAATTGTATTGGAAAGATAAATTTAGATAATTGAAAATAAATATTTAAGGGTATAATAGAAAAAATAACATTAATGATTCATTGGTGTTATAAAACGACTTATATTGTGGTATAAATTGTTTTTTCCAAAACGACTTATAATAAAAAAGAATGTAGTATTTGATTCAATCTAAGGTTAATTTTTTTATTAGATCTTAAGCGTATAAAAAAATATTAATATTATATATATATATATATATATATATATATATATATATATATATATATATATTAAAAAAATATTTGGTGCCCCTAAATAGCTAGTGTCATGTGTCACCGCTCCTCCCGAACACCCTCGACATTTGGAGAGCGATAAAAGTGAGGAGATGCAATCAGGTGATCCCAAATGTAAACTCTACAATTATCCAAATTCAAGCACAAATTGTAACTACAAATAATCATTATAACCTTACCTCTAATATCGACATTCAAGATTTTTCTCTGCTTAAAGCCTTTAAGGTTAACATCAACCATCCACCTGCTCCAGTGATTAAAGAGATCATTTGAAAACCTCTTATACTTGAATCGTTTAAATTCAATTGTGATGAAGCATACGATTAAGAGACCACTCACTCTAGATGTGGTGGTATCTTTCGAGACAACAAGAGAGATTTCATTTTATCTTATTCAGAGAAAATCAATTTCCCTTCCTTATTTCATGTAGAGCTCTGTGGTGTCATTTGGGCAATCCCTATTGCCAATGAGAGAGGTTGGTCTAGGCTCTAGATAAAGACAGAGTCCGTTCTGGTTGTTCAAGATTTTACCAACCCTTCCATCATTCCTTGGCAGCTCAGAAGAAGTTGGAAATTTTGCCCACGTGGACACCAATGTCTGTACCCGTACCCGTATCCTATGGGTACCTTAGTACCCATACCCATACCCGTTTACCTGCATTTCTAATAAAAAATTATTGATCAATTATAATTTATCATGTCATTTTAATTTTTAACAACATTTTAAAAAAATTGAGTATGTTATTGTTGAGTTAAGAAATAAACAAACATTTATATTAAAATGCGTAGAAATTTAATATTGATGTATTTAATAAAATTTTTAGATTAACATATGTACATGAAAATAAAAATATAAAATATATATCGTGCGGGAATGGGGTGGGTTTGGTACTAAGATACCCGTACCCGCACCCATATCCGGTTATTTTAGTAGGTAATTGCATGTGCCCATGCTAATATCTATTTTGCGAATTTTTACTCTACCTATTGTGAGTAAATTTTGAGGGTGTCCACTGGAGATGGGTACAAGTGTCATCCCATATATGAGCAAGAATATGAGCAAGAAATTAACCAAAGGTGAAATAAATGGCTTAGTTGATTGATTCTAAGTGAGGGCATGCAAAAATATGATTAATCAAACTATATTACTAAATTGAAGTGCTTACATCATTACAAAAATTGAACTTCTTAAATTGCTAATAAACTGAACTATTTAATTTAAACAATTATAATTCAGTTTAAAATCGATTCATAATCGATTTCTTTTTATAAATTAGTTTAATTATATGAATTAGTTTCTCATAAAAAGAAGAAGAAAAACGAGTGAGTGAAAACAACAATTGTAGCTATTGTGGTCATTCTACCATTTTCTTATGAGGAAAATGATTTTTAAATTATTTTTACACTATCAACCATTGACAATAATGTATCTCGCCAAATCAAACGGTAAATTTTAAATTACTTATATAATTTGACACTTTAAATTATTTTGATTAAATATACGTGTAATACTTTTTTACACTTGGAATACACTACTATTAAACTCTTTTCTTATTTGATTGTGTTGCTTTGAATGTAGAAGTCATGTTTTGGTTATATATATATATATATATATATATATATATATATATATATATATATATATATAAAAGGTAATTAAAATGGAGGCAATTAAAAATTTAAATAAAAAATATTATATTTTCAACAAAAAAATTCCAAAAAATAAAAATAAATTAATTTTTATGAAGATAATTTTTTTCTGAAAATAAAATGTATTTATTTCAAAAAATAATTTCTTTTTGTAAATAAAAATAAATTATTCCGAAAAGTAAAAGTATTTTTTTTTTTTCATAAACAAACCAAAACCATTTATAGCCTTTAAGGATTTAAAATTTCTATAAATAATTAAAATCAGTTTATCCGTTTGGACAGAAGAAGGCACTGTCTGAATGTGTTAACGGACCATTAAGCTCCAGCAGAGAAGAGAAGAGAAGAGAAGCTGAAAAGCGATTTTGAGATTATGAAGAGAATTGCGGTGAATTGTAGTGTCACACATCCTACTCCTACTCATACACCTACTTATACACATTCATATAATAACCGTTCTTCTCGTCTAAAGCTTTTCGCTTCTTCATGGCTTCCAAATTATTATGCTACTCATCACAACAACAACAACGCCTTCATTGCTTCTGCTTCTTCCGTCTCTGGTTCAGGTCCTCATTCTTCTCCTTTTCATTTGTTATAGAAATAACTTATACATAAGCACGTTTATGATAAGCACTTATTGTTCATGTTGATTTTCATTTCTGCAGAGCAGTTGTTGGATATGGGATCAAAGAAGAAAAGGAAAGAGATAGCTGGAATAGATCAGGATGAACTAGTGGATCCAAAGCTTTTAGCTGATCCCGACAGTTGTTTTTGTGAGTTTAAAGGAGTGCATATACACCACAAGATATATGATTCTGAATCCAATAAATCCAATTCCCAGGAACAAACCAGCAAAATGTGTTTGCCTATGGTTCTGTTACACGGATTCGGCGCCTCGGTTTTCTCTTGGAAAAAAGTTATGAAGCCTCTGGCTGAGGCTACGTGTTCCAAAGTTCTAGCTTTTGATAGGCCAGCATTTGGATTAACATCTAGGGTTAACTTATCTTCTGGAACAGGTGATACTAAACCTTTAAATGCATACTCCATGGCATTCTCAGTGCTTGCTACCTTGCACTTCTTTGATTTATTAAAAGCGGAGAAAGCAATTTTAGTAGGGTATGTGAATATTCTAAGTTTTTCACATGGATATTGTTTTGCGATTTTAGTCTATTTTCTTAGAAGCTTCAAAAATGAATTTTTAGGCACTCAGCTGGTTCAAGTGTAGCAGTTAAAACATATTTCGAAGCTCCTGAACGGGTTGCTGCTATAATTTTGATTGCCCCCGCAATTTTTGCTCCACTTACTACACCCAAAGTTGTTAAAGAGAATCAACCAAGACAAGATAATCAAATGAGAGAAGACAACGGTTCTATCAGAAAAAATCCAATTGTTGAACTTTACATGTCGTTGTCTAAGGTTATCAAGTACGTTGCAATGACCATAACAAAGATGATGAAGCCGATGATAGATATACTCAACTCTTTGTACAGGAAACTGTTATCAGCTATCCTGCTTTCTCCCCCTGCGATAATGCTGGTAATACACTTTTCCATGCAGTACTATATAATCTTTGTTCTGATTACATCAACTTTGACGGTTCAATCATTATTGGAAAGTTAAATAATCCAAGAGAAGCATGGAATTATTGGTTCAATTACAATTACATTATGAGAACCTTTTGATTGAATCAATGTTCCTTATATAATTCCTTATTTTCAAGTTCATATGGTCATCTATGTAAGGAAAAAATCTGATTATATTGTTTCTTGTTGAATACTATTCTATGCATTTAGTTTCTATCTTTAGTTTGAAAGCAATTCTTAAGTTGACGCCGTCTATAATTTGTCATGACTCATGACCACTGAACTGATGACCCTTTTTTTCATACGAATCTCAGGTAAGAATGGCAATTGATAAGTTTGGTACTGCTGCAGTTCGAAATTCATGGTATGATCCAAAACAGGTCTCTGAGCATGTCCTTAGTGGTTATACAAAGGTAATCTTACAACACTATTTATTTTACTATTCTGTAACAGTATTCTCTTTTATTTTCGTTAGTCTGTGCTCACCTAGGTGTTAACATTGAATGCAGCCATTGAGGGTTAAGAATTGGGATAGGGCACTAGTGGAATTCACTGCTGCAACGCTTCTAGATGAAGAATCTAACACAAAGCCAGCACTTTCTAAAAGACTTAATGAAATATCTTGTCCTGGTGATGACACTGACCCTTAATGAAATATCTTTTTTGTTGTGTTTAGATCTAACGTGCTCCATTGCCCCTAGTTGAGCCCTGATTATAATTGGTGACACTGTTTGATTGTGCAGTTCTGATTGTAACTGGTGATAGTGACCGAATAGTTCCTTCATGGAATGCAGAGAGACTTTCAAGAGTCATACCAGGGGCATCACTTGAAGTAATTAAGCAATGTGGCCATTTGCCTCACGAAGAAAAAGTGGAGGAATTTATTTCAATTGTTGAAAACTTTCTAAGGAAATTAGCGGCCGATTCAAACGAACAATATCTACAACCCGCAATGTGAATTTCGTACTACTCAGGCTTCCCGTTTTACTTCACAGAAAATCCATATAATACAAAAAGACACTAATGCGATTGATCAGATGGAGGAAGATCATTTGAAGGTGTATTGATACATACTCATTAAATTCATCAAGCATGACAAGACCAGCTAATGAAAGCTTGGAAGTGGAAAAGTGCCTAGATTACATTACATTATAGTGCTAGCCTACTAAAGTCCTTGAATGATCTGTATCTTCATTTATAACATAGGCCGTGTGCCGATATCATAGAGGTTTCTAAATTGTGTATTTAAGTATGTAATTATGTATTTAATTTCTGGAAATGGATAACTGCAGGGAGTGAAGTTGAATATCCGGTCATTCCATTTACTGAGTTGCTATTTTTATATTATATACAATAAAGTATATTTAAGGGCTTGATTTCATGCAATTTTTAAACGACCGCAGGAGATGATCCTGATACATGATTTTGATGCTAAGTTAACTTTCTTTTAGTGCCAAAACTAGGAGCTACTGAAGATAACAACTTTGGAAGACAATATTGCAAATTTGATTTATATAAGCGATAAAACATCTTAATGTTTCGGACCAATGACTGAGTAATCTCTCTGCAATTTCATTGACAGAATTCCAATTTTAAGAATGTGAAACTATATACAATAGCCATAACTGGTTTGCTCTGCTGACTGGCTGTGTGCAGCCACATTTGAGCTGATTTTAATGATTGGTTGAGGAAGGAGGATCGGTTTATAGGTTAACAGTAGTATCTCCTAGGACTGCAGGACATCAAATCCTGACAAGAAGTCATCACCAAAAATTGCAGCACCAGCTGCTAATGCCTCGACACTTATTTCCATTACAACACCTGGAGGCACCGTTTGACCAGTTGCTTCCATGGATTGTGGTATGTCTGTGAAGCTTGGAGGCAAGTCTGCATTTCTTGAGAGAAGAGTGGGAATATAACCAGCGTAAGTGGGTGGGGATGGTGGAGGAGGAGTTCTAGTTCTATGTGGTTGATAGCTTGGTCCAGCTGCCACTGCATGGTAGCTTGGACCAGCTGCTGTATGATAGCTTGCTCCATCTGGTCCAGCTGCTGTATGGTGGCTTGGTTCACCCTCATATTGATCAGAATAGTTTGTAGTGGCGAACGGCACTAAATAGGAGTCTGGCATGTTTGTGTGTTCATAATTTTCTGGCTGATAGATTGGCTCCTGCGGCTGCTTCTGCAGGTAAGCTTTCCTTAATCCTTTCTCTGCAGTCCACTGAGTATTGTTGCCATGATCTAAGAGCACCGTTCTTTCCTTGCTACCTACTGTGACACAACTTACAGTTTCAGATCACATAATAAGAATTTTACAAAGAGCTAGAGGTAAACTTAAACAAAATATATAACAATTGACTGAAAATGACTGACAATTTATGATTTCGCTAAAAGAAGGGGGAAATGAGATGCTAACTGCAGAAGAGTAGCAAAGGTGAAGCAGAAAGGCAGAATTGTTTTTGGTGGGTTATGAAATAATCACATACCTGGTTGAGAATTTAGTCCTTTCTTACCATCCGAAATATGAATCAGAATATCAATAAAACCTCTTGGTTTGCTGGAATTCTTCTTTCGCAATTGGTAGCTCCGAACCCCCTCTTGCTTTGCCATTGAAGCCTCATTATTCTTCACTTGCTTGAAAAGAAACTTCTTCAGACCAATTGTTGCCGAGCCATGAAGCTTTTCCTTGAATATGGGGTCTATACAGTAAACTTCCACGTTTAGTGCCAAATCTTGGATGTTTGGCATTGAGTCATCAATAGGAACGGCAAAATTGGTTTTCCAAACAGGATTTGCATTTCCAGAATCAACAACTTTGGTGCAGTATTTGCTGTTATGATCAATCCACCCAACCGCATACCATTGACGCTTCCAAAGTGAAGTTGAATGCTGCAGACCATAAGCAGATTTCAAACAGAACTCAACCCATATAATCCCCATATAAGATGCAGAAAGAAAAAGAGAGACTAATTGAACATGTAACAAGAGTTGAAAGGATCTTGTATCCTTTAAGCTTCTTTAAACATGGGTTACAGAGAAAAAGAGACTAATTGAACATGCTTTGCTTCATTTTAAAGTCTTCTTTTCTTTGATTCATAAAATCCTTATACCTAATCACTGCTCAAGGGTCACCCTTCTGCCAAATTATCAATCTTTTCTTTCCCTGTTGAGTTTATCATAGGAAGACAGGAATCTCCCCATGTTTAGGTGTTTTTGGAGTTTATATGATGATGTCTTATATAAAAGACCAATTTAACATCATTTTACATCAAATAAAATATATTAGTTTAATGACAAAAAACATCTAGAATACTTGTGAGATGACACTGAAATCTATTTAGGATATGATTTGTACAAACATTTGTTCTTCCAGAAGCATCAATATTTCTCACATTTACATAATTACAGTGAAAGCATGACAAAAAAAATCTTGTAACTAAACATTTTCCTTGTTCGGTTGAATATACACCAGCCAATAATGACACGACAACAATCTTCTTTTTTCTAGCTGATACAGCGAAACACAACTCTATATTATTGTCCTTGATGATTTGTAGTGTCTCTCAATTAGAGGTGGAATCAACAGCGGCTTTTGGGCTGCACGCATGACAGTTTGCTCGCCTTCTGGGTTTGTTGATGAAGCAGCTCTCGTGTACATCATGGTAGTAGAGTCCAAAATGTCACTACCAAATCCACAAGCCTTAAAAAACAACCTGAGAAAAAGTTGATAACATCAATTGCTGTTCAAAAACGAATAAAACTATGCACTCTGGAAGTATAATGAGCAACCTCTCATCCTCTGAGCAAAGGGCTGCTATGTCATAGATTTCTCTATTTGTAAGCATTCTGCAAAATAGATCATATTAAGATATTTGGAATTTCATCTATTGATCTTTCACCAAAAATTGGAAGAAGCCTTATACAGAAAACACTTCAATATTCAACTCCAACAAGGTTTATGTTCACGAGATCAGAGACGATACATGAAAAGTCATCAACTTATACTTCAAATTAAAACCATAACTGATATTTTCAATTTGACAGCATTTAATGCATATTTTAGATTCAAACACACAACACAACAACTTAGAGACCTATTAGTGCTTCTGATTGAAAGTGTGTCTGACATACACGCGGTTGCTTGAAATTATTTAATTTTCTCAAGTTATTTGCAGTGTCAATGTGTTAGTGTTGAGTCTGGTGTTCGTGTCAGGGCTTCATCGGTAGAGATTGATGCGAATGAAGGCCCGCTTGCAAACATCAAACCAAAACTCAACCAACAAAAACAACATTAACTTTAAGAAAACTTAATGAATGCGATTAGAATCTCATCAACAAAAGGTTATATTTCTCTCTGCTATGCTGTAAAGTGAAAGTGTCTAGTTCAGGAATCATGCAGATTATTGAATCATCAAAAAAGAGAGGCAATTAGTGTTAACATACCTCACAATTTTTTTAACAATAATTTTTCCAATTCCCATTCTCCGCAGGGATGGAATAACCTGCGAGACACTGAAGCACGTTGAATAATGCACGTTAACTATTGTAAAACCCAAAATTCAGTGTCCCAAAACCAAGAAAACCCAGAAACAAAAGAACCAAAATAACCATGCCCAATAACCAAGTTATCAATTTTAGCTCATGGGCTATCAAGAAAGGATAAAAAGTTTATTTTTTTATTCAGTATAGGCAAGTGTTACCATGAGATCGTAAATAGAAGCAGTGAGACCATAATCAGAAACAGCACGGCCAAATCCAACCAACAAATCGCGGCAAGGAGAAACCGGCGTCAAGAAATCCACCATGGAAGATGAAGATTTTCCCAACTCATCAACGATGTTAGGTTTGCAGAAAACAGAGACAAGAACATCACTGTGAGAAAGAGCAACGCGGAGTTTGTTGATATCAACGGGTTCAGGGTATCTGAAAATCTCTGAAAAGAGTGGTTGCAAGTGGAGCAGAGGTGCTGGAGATGTTGGGGATCAACGTGGCGTGGGTTAGTGGAAATGTAAACTGGGAGAAGCGGGGTTAAGAGATTCTTTTCTTTGTTGTTGTTAAACTGTGAGGTTTTGGTGATTCTTGTTCTTACCCATTTCAATTCCATTGATTTTGAACAGAAAACCTCTGTTATGTGCATGGGGGTGTACGCTGCTGCAACTCCCATTGCCACCATTTTTGTGTTAGATGGAAGGATGTAATAACTGAAAGTCAGGTGCTACTTCCAATTCCTTGCTCCACTCTTCATTTAATGTTATCCAAAAATTGGAGTAACAAGTTTACAATTTAAAAAATAATATAAAGGAAATATAAGCAATCTTGTAAAAATCTTCTCAAATACTGAATTACTGTAAAAACCATCTCAAATATTACATTTGATTAAACTTGATAATCTAGTGTTTTGGAAAATTCTTCTTTGTCTTTTTTTTTTTCCATATCTCCAATTTAAAGGTAATTTTGATCTAAAATTTATCTAATGCAACTAATAATATCACATTGTTGTAATCCAATTACATAATTATTGTATTAAGCATTTGTAGGTTATATTTGATTCAAATGATGATGTCATTTGGTTCTATTACAATTATTTTATTTCTAAAATTTAACTTTATGGCATCATTTCTGATCTCTCTCTATCTCTTCCTCTTCTTCTTCCTTCTTTCTCTTTTATAAATCTTAATGACGATCTTCCAAAAAAACAAATTCAGATCTGTTATCAACAATATCGTTTTTGAAGCCCTAACCGAAGTGATTGTAGTTTTTTTTTGTTCTCTATCGATTTGTATAGATCTATCTCTAACGTTTTGATTTTTAGGTTTTTCATAACATCTCCGCAGGTGGGTTATGCTCTGAATGTTCAATGATATGTTAGCTTACCCCGATTGGATGCAAGATTTTACCTTGAACAGTATGGTGGTAAAAATGATGTGTGGAAATTGCAGTATGTATTGGGTTTTAAGAAGATGTTGATTATAAATCACTGATTTCAGCTTTTATATACAGGATGATATTTTCTCTTCTTTGGATGTTCCATGGCGTTGTGGCTCGAGGAAGGTTTTCATTACCTGCACCCTCTGCTCCGCTTAATCGACATGTATGCCAATGTCATTTTTAACTGAAATTTGAGACAAATTTTTTATTGTGAGTTTTTGTTCTGTTATTGTGGATATCGGGCCATTACACTTTAGAACCATGAATATTTGTATTGTTTTTTGGCTATCATGGATAAAACTTCAAATTTAGTTTTTTGAATCTTTATTTCATCTCTCTTTTATCAATTACGATTATCATGTTTTCCTCCTGTTAATGATTATTATGACAAGTAAATACAATACTAATTTTCTATATTGTTAGAGTGGGAACCGTGTCATGCCGTTGTTGCAACGACATTGCTTATTGTGTTTGAATTGCTCCTTTGTAAATATCTCGAGAGCTTATATGGTACTTGTCTACTCTATGCCTTTGTGCTTTCATAATCATTAATAATTTTCAAATATTTTAGTCAATTTAACATGTATCTCATTTGTCTTGCACAGTTGGTGGCTTTGCAGCAGTAGAACTGAAGATTGTGTTCCTTCCTTTATTAACATTTGAAATCATTATTCTCATTGACAATTTCAGGTAATTT
>JALAZF010001117.1:0-161406 GCA_022829125.1 Lathyrus tuberosus
TTACACTCTGATTATTTGTTATCGCTTTAATTACTCGGGTTAATCCACCACCAACACCTAACCTTTATGTCCACATATTGCGAAGTGATACTCCCCATACCTTAGAATATTGTTTCCTTCGACCTCTCTTGAAGTTTCGCCGGAATTCTCTTATGGCCCTAGCCTCCCTTCTCACTTGTTCTTTTAGACCAGTGTTTTAAAACACCGGACCGGTCATCAAACCGGTGAGGGTACCTGGGTCACTGGTTTATCGGTCGAAACCACTGGGTCATTGGTCGAAACCGCGATGACCAAACCGGATTAAACTGAATTAATCCGGATAACTCGGTTGAATAAACCTGTCATTATAATAGGAATAAAATCGGTAAAACCGGTTCGAACCGGATGATTCAGTCTCTAAAAAATATAACTAGCACTTAAATTTTTTTGAAAATATCATATCATAAATTCACATGTTCATAATTTAAATTCAAATTTTAAAACAGAGTCTAATTGTAAATTTTAAACAGAGTCTAAATTAAACAGAGTTTAATTTAAATTCATAGTTTTAATGTTAATAGGAAATCAGTTTTAATGTTAATAATTAAAACAATACAAATATTAACATTATTCTAAATAATAAATTTTCCAAGTCTATATATATAATGGAAATCAGTTAAGTTTAAAATTAAATTATATTTAGTTTTTTAATCTGTGTTCTTAAATTTCTAATACAAATATTTGTATTGATGGTTTTTCAATCAATATAAATACAAAATAGTAAAAATAGTTTTTGTGGATATTACGAAACTTAATTTGTGTATCACTTGAATCAAATGAGTGATTACTATTATTCTTGGAGAAAAGTTCCTATGTATTTGAGTAAAAAAAAATTTTTTAAAAAAATTAAAAAAAAAAATTTTAAAAAAATTAAAATTTTTTTAAAAAAAAATAAGCAGTTGAACCGCCGGTTTGCGAAAACCGCCGGTTTGCGAAAACCGCCGGTTTTCCCCGGTTCGCACCGGTTCACACCGGTTCCCACCCGGTTCGAAGACATAGTTGATCGAGCAAGTGAACCCAGCCGGTTACCTGGCCAGGTTCCCGGATCCAACCGGGTCCGACCGGCCGGTCCGGTCCGGTTTTTAAAACTATGCTTTAGACCACCTTTGCCTTTTCCTCAAAATAATACGATTAATGAGTTCCTTTCATTATTCTCTCTTAATATACCCCCTAAATGCGCTCTTCCCATTATATCCTCACTTAATTCTCCTCAATTGCCCGCTTTACCCTTCATTCTTCTAATATTATTTAAAATAAATAATAATAGAAATATATTCATATCATTATACAATAATTTAATTAAAATAACCAAAACTTCACAAAATCACCGACCTCGACACGAAACACCAAAATTCACGGAAATCTAAGAATATAATATTTAAATAAATTAAATAAATATTCTACCGAAATTTGGGGCGTTACATCTATACTAAGCCATATCATTATTAGTTGATATAGACGGGGTTGCCATCACCCGCGGTCAAGTAAGACATGGGCGTTGCGGTTCCTCCATTTACGACACTCAGATTTTGTAAAATCCTTCCAGTCGGGATAGTCTCATTGATCATTAACTTTGTTTAGATGCCATTTACCGAGGTCAACTGGGGGATCTTGGATGTTTTTATGCATTCTAAATTGTAGTTTGACACGATAACTGTTGCTGCATCTCGACAGTGGTGAATCTGATGATCGACACACATGCAGTCCAAACAACTACACCTTCCTCTCTGACTTCATGTAGGTGTTCCATGTTTAGATATAGACGTCAAATGAACCGAAGAAGATAAAAATATTATATCATAAAATTGTTGATATAAAATATAAATTGATTTGTTTAGAGGCCTTACATCTCCAGGTGTTAGGTGATCCAACAGATTGCGGTATTGAATGATACAATGTCTAGGACATCTATTGTAACTCATACCCTTAGTCGACCATCTAAACAACAAAAAGTTCAAATTCAATTAGTTAGACACAATAATTAGTTAGGTGAAATAAACTAATATTAAGTTATTAACTTACTTTTGTGCATACAGGAATGAAAAACTGTTGTGGTTGACTGGCGCTAGGGATGGCAATCTAGACCAACCCCATGCTTGGAGCAAAACGATGCATCCAGAAAAAGTATATGTGTTTTTTCTTTTGCACACTTACTCAAAGAGCTATACAAATAAGACAGACAAGTGGAACCCCAATTATATTCTCTTATTTTATTTAGGTTTCTCAATAAGGGTAAATACATAACGTGCATAGAAGAACCAGTGCCTTCGGGAAATAAAAATAAACCAAGTAAAAGCATAAGATAACACCTGGTTTTTATTATTTTCATTTCTTCGGTAGAATCTCCATCTAATATTAAATCGTTGTACCATGATTTGAGACACGAAAGTAAGATACCCTGTCCTCTTGAGCTCTCATCCAGCATGTCGGCAACCCAAAAGTTCCTCACAAATTGAACCATCAAGGTTTGTTGGTCCATTGACCACCTTACCATCAATACGCAAACCGAATAACATGTACGCATCCTCTAACGTCACAATACATTCACTAGTTGGAAAAAAGAAGGTGTGTGTTTCTGGGCGCCATCTCTCTTGCAAAGCTAGTATAAACTTTGCCATGATTTTGCAAAGCCGAGGGTAGAATTAATTCATCGGGGGGCAACGTATTCATGGGCACGAGGACGAAACTTAGAGACATCCTACGAAAAAATAAACAGAGACATTTACACATTGTCAATAAACAAAATAACACGTTCACATTTACACATTATCAATAAAGAAAATAGCACTTACATAATTCTCGATATTAGCGACAATGCCTCTATGCGTTTCACCAATTGTTAACAGAGACATTATAGCTAATTAAATGTTTCTGATACTAGTGACACTCTAGACTTGATTAAATATTTATGATATTATTTCTCTGAAGCAATGTTTATGATGATGTATCATTTTATACCTTTAGCTTATTTATATAGCAACATAGGAGTCACATGTGAACTAGGCATGCAACATGGTGGCGCCACATGAATTGGCGATAGAGTTCAATCCTTATGAAGAGTCGCCAGTCCATTTGGAGACTCCTAGGAATTTGAACTAGCTGATCACGTAGCCTGAGACATGTCTCATGCATGCATAGAAGGCTGACAATCACATGGCGACACTGTGTGCTCAGACTGCACCTTGTCTCCATGTGAATTGACACCTCCTTTCAACATATGTACTCTGTCGCCAATTCATCTAGAGACCTCATTAAAAGCTCCCATGCATATTTAACCATCCCCGTGCATTTTCATCTGAAGCAACCAAAAATAGTATGTCTCTAACAAGAATTCTCTGATGTCATCTGCACCGAGATACATTGTTAACGCCCACTACAACAGAGAAACATATGTCTCCGATGACACTGGGTTTGGTTTTTAAAACACCAATGTCGTCCGATTCACAATCAATAGAAACACAAGTTTCTTGCATTTCAAAGATAGATTGGAATCGAAATTAGGGTTTGGTCATATATCACAAATATTATATCAAAACCCATATTTTTTTTAAACCAACCACGTTAACTTTTATCCACCTAAAGTGAGAGATGATGAAGATGAAAATATCGTTATGCGGTATAATTATACTCCCTCATACAAGAAGGCGTGGATTGCCAGGACAAAGGCTGTTGAACAGGTATTTGGCAACTGGGAGAATTCTTACAAAGAATTACCACGATTTTTGGTAGCACTTGACATACTCACCGAGAACTGTTGCAACTGACATACCACGATTTAGTCTATATGGGTTGGTCCGTCAGGTCCAAAAAATCATAGGACTTGAGATTTAAAATTAGAGCTCATATTTTCAAAAAAAAATTAACCCAATCTTAGAAAATCCGCTACCCATTAATGGTCGAGCTCAGGTAGTAATTTTCAAGCCCATATTAGAAATCAGCTTTTTTTGCCCAATCCTAAAAAGTCCGAGCCCACCAAGGTCAGTCTGTTTAGGGCCGGGTAGCCCATTTTGACAGCTCTAGAATCAGCAACATTCGACATTGAAGAATCTGGTCTGACACTTAGTAAAATTTTCAAGAAATTTGGTCACTCATCAAAATTCGACAGGTCAAAGGGGTTCGACTAAAAGTATATTCAAATTTCAAACTGAAATAATTGTCTTTTGGTCTTATCCAAAACGCCAAAGACACGTAGAGATCAATCGAAGAATTGTCAAGCATGCAAAGATGATGTGTCGGATGAAAAGGCATTTGAACGTTAGAAGAACGTTAGTTTCGTAGTTCAGGATTCAGAATGGTAAAAGTTATTGTAAACTTCAATGCACACTCAAAGTACCCATACGCAAGTGAGAAATAAGTTTTTTGAAGAAATGTATTTGCTACCATTTTTTCACTTACACAAATAAATTTATTTTCCATTTAATTTACTTTTACTTATTTGTTTACTATTCAAGTCACTAATTTTGATCTAGTTGAAATCAGTTGTTGCATTTACTTTTAAAACTTAACTATTTTCTTTTGAAATAGTCAACATTCATTGCAAACAATCCGACAACATTGATGCACACTTTTTCCCCCAGAAATTGAGCACAAACTTGTCTCAGGATTTACTTGTTTGATTCTTCATGCAATAAATTTAAATCTAAGTGATTGTTAAAACATATGTGAACAAATTGGCACGCCCAAGAAGACTTGTTTTGTTTGTGCAAGTTTTTCTTTAAAAAAGTGTTTGCATTTTTGTTTGTTCTATTGTGAATTTCTCTTACATCTAATTATGTTGTATGTATCTAGACTTTTATGCTCTTGAGGAGTAGTAAAACTTTAGTCGAAATGGTTCATCCAAAGAACATGTCATTTCCCATAAATAATGCTCTAGATGCTGAACAATTTTTCGCATCAACGGTTGGAACGACAAAGAATACTAATCCCATATGGACTAGCAAACCTATCCTCAATCCAGTAACAAGTGCTACGTCGATGCTGTGAGAAGTGGTTTCGTTGCCCGTAACAACAAGTGTTTCGAAGAATCCCAAGCCTAGTCACGCTCTTTTAGGAAACCTTGGGCCTTCTTATATGCCAAGTTTCACAATGCCACTCAGGTCGATGGATTTCCCTTACAGTATGCCAACTGCAATGATGACAAGATTACATAGCAACGCTTCAACGTACGCAGATGATAATGCAACAATAGCCTCTCCTTTAAATTCATACACGGCGTTGACGTTTGCCATTAGAAATCCTAGTAGAGCGACATAATATGAAGGTATTGCATTTGCTCTCCCAAACGCGTCTGCTCTGACAAAAATTCCATGTTTTCCATAAGACAACAAATATATGAAAGTAACCACGAGATGGTTAATATGCGTACTTAGAAAATTGGTACAATGTTCAACCCCTAATTCAGAACACTAACCAGAGTTACCAATTACTGGACAATCAGGCCCAAGCACAACAAATTCCTCAAATTATCCCTAAGTTCACCAAGTTTGTAAGAGACACAAGTGAATCGACTATCCAACATATTGCTCGAGACCAAACTGAAGCAGACGATATAGTGTATTCTCTAGAAAAAACACGTTTTTACATGATTCAAGACACTCCCTCCTCATTCCATACATAACTGGAACCAATTAGAGAGAGTGTTTCATGAATAATTTTATATGGAACAGTCAAAAGTTAGTCTTAAAGAATTGGCAAACGTAGGGTGCAAGGCACCTGAGTCAATTGATGATTATTTAAATATGTTCAGGACGTTAAAAGCAATGTGCTTTACCCAAGTGCCTGAGCATTAATTGCTCGAAATGGTTGTTAGGGGTCTAGATTATTCTATTAAAAAGAAACTAGACACCCAATATCTAAGAGATATGGCTTACTTGGATGATAGCGTTCAACAGGTCGAACACCTAAAAACTGAGAAGGCCAGAACAAACAAATTCCATAAAAAAGAAGGTTTCTATATAGAGGCAGATGAAAGAGACCAGAAGTATGATGTAGGATACGAGGTGGTCGAAGAAAACGACGTAAATATGGTAGAACTTAAGCCAGGACCACCCTACGTTTGTAAGCTAGTCAAACTATCCGACGAAAATAATCCGGTCAAACCAAAAAATGACAAGTTTGTCGCCAAAGCATACACCTTCGACGTAACTAAGTCTGACAAGACTTTTGTCCTCTTAGTTGCTGATGGCCAAATCATAGTCCCTAAGGGACTAAAAATGCCACTTGTAGAGCAACATAAGAAAATAGGGTTTTGTAAGTTTCACAACTTTTTGGGTCATAGAATCTCTCATTGTGTCCTTTTTAGGGATTTGGTGCTTGAACGAGGGAAGGCTTAAGTTTGATGATAAGGCTAAAACCCCAATGTAAGATAATTCTGACCCTCTGCGAATCAAGGATGCAAACTATGCTGAGCCACTTGAGTGCTTAATGGTCGAGGCTAATGAGAGCTCCTGCATGGAGATGGAGGTCTCTGAGTCGAGATATACTGAGAAGGTCAAGGCAGTTTATCCCACTGCTGAGGAGGAGCTTATCGAATTCCTCAACAAATGCAAAATGAGGGGATCAGAAATGATGTTGTGCCCTAGGTGCAGTGCCATGTTTGATAGAAAGGCTACTGAAGGCCTTGAAAAAACTAAGCATCAACCTTATAAGGGGGAAATGGCCCCAATCGAGGCAAAATATGCCTTCAACAAAAGAGTGTCCCTTATAGGACATAAAATGTGGCCAGAAGTCCCAAAGAAGGTCGACCTAAGACCTATACGCCAGAGTCGAAGGCACCAATGGGGAAGTGGATACACCCCTACAACAAAACAGACACCAAACAAAAGAATAGAGAGGTGCTGACTCTAAACACGACTTAGAAACACCTAGAAAACCCTCAGGCCACCAAGAACCATCCTTAAAATCTCAATTATAAGGGAAAAAACCCAATGACCCGAACACAATGGCGCAGGTATCAGCGCTAAAAGAAAGTGTTCCAAGAGATGCAAGGTTCTAGTAGCAACCAAAACCCATATTTGGGCAACAAGATGTCCAAAAGGCCAATCAAAGAAAAAGTATTCCCGCCACCTTCACCTGTCAACCCTAAAGTCGAAATGGAGATAAGGCCAGTAAAGGAGAGGGTGAACCCACCTTCAACTGTAGAACCTATGGTTGAATTGGCAAAGAGGACGGTAAAGGAGATAGTAAACCCATCTTTACCTTGTGATAAAGAAGATGGGAACGACGAAGATTAGGAGATGATAGCAGGTAATTTCTCAGAATCAGAGGGTGACTTTGATGTCCTTTCTAATTTGGTACCAGTGTTTCCAGTCAAATATGACGTGATGACTGAAGTGAAGGATGCAAAAGAGGAGTTTTCTGCATAAGAAATGGATAAGAACGAGCTAGTATATTATTATGTGATGAACAAAGGATGTGTCAAAGAGCAGAATGACTTTTTTAAGAAGTCGGATCTAGAGATGAAAATCCATTTAAAACTACTCTTCATCAAAGAAAAAGTTGACAATTATGGTGTCAACAAAATCCTGGTTGATAATGGTGCAGCAGTCATTCTATTGTCACATTTCCCTATTGAGAAAGATAGGGAAATTCGACACTGACCTAAGGCTTCATAACATAGTATTTTCTAATTATGAAGGCAAGATTGACCATTCCCTGGGGGAAATCCGGGTAGATTTGGTTGTCGGAACCATAGGTAGACTAACATTATTCATGGTAATCCCATCCAAACCTAATTATAACTTATTGCTAGGAAGGGAATGAATGCATGGTGTTGGTATTGTCCAATCATCTCTCCATTAAAGGATATCAATATGGAGGAAAGATGAAATCGTAGAGAACATGGAGGCAGATCAAAGCTACTACATAGGAGAAGTGAACCATGTAAGTAGGAGAACTTTTAATAAGAAACTAGTGAACATAGCGCCATGTCACCAAAGGACCAGGGGTTCAGGCCTCAGGAGAACGTGTTCCGCTCATTAAGACTCAACCTAACCCATGGTTTCATGTGGGAACCAGAGTACTAGGGGACCAAAGATCATAGGATGGTGACATATCCCCGACATGGTGGGTTGAAGATGATGCTTACTATGTCTGAGTCGGGTGCTTGGACTAGGATTACGACATATATGGCTGAAAATCGGAAATAAATTGCCCAAGAGGCCAAGTTACAAGATGAAATGACCAAAAAGGCCAAAGATATAACTGAGTCAGATGCATGGACTCGAATTACGGCCTACTTGGGCGACAAACAAGAAAAGATGGCCTAAGAGGCTAAGTTACACCATAATTTGGCTTTTGAAGCCAATTCGGTGAGAGTTGTAGATTACTGTGAGTGCAACTTTCCGTTTGATGTGTTTTGAATTATGTCAAAACTAGGATAGTTTAGCGTTAATGTATATTGGACGGTATCCTCTAGTTCTAGATAAGCATCTTAGCATTAGGAAGCATTAAAGTGTTTGGAAAAGGTTCATACATCATAATTGCATTGAAAACAAGGTTTTTGTGAAAAATACTATAGCATAGGTCGACACATACGTGTTTAGGTCAACCTATAGAAGTCTACTCTTCAGCATAGGTCGACACATAGCATGTTTAGGTCGATACACATGCCTAAATAATGAAGCATGTAGCCATTGTCCATGTGCTGACTGACATAGGTCGACACAAGGTCGAGACAAGACCTTTATAGGTTTACCTAAGACCTTCATAGGTCGGCACATTTGCTTTGATAGGTAGACCTATAGCTTTCATAGGTGACACATGCAATGAATTCTTTCAAAAATCATAATTTTTTCCGTTTTTTTTGCATTCCTTTTGCTTCCAAACTTGCATACTTATAAATATTTGATATATGCATCATTTCTAATAAGGTTCTAGAGTAAAACCTACATGAAACCAGGATTTCAAAGCATACTCAGTATCTTCAACCTCTCTTCTATGCATAAACACAATCAAACTACACATAATCATTTTTTGATTGGGTGACCATCTAGATTAGGGTTGATAACGTTGAATTAGGTTATTGTACCGAGAATATTGGGTTGAGTTCTTTGAGTGCTTCAAATAAGAAAACCGAGTTGGGATTTTCCTTCAAGATCATTGAAGATTTGAAGGTTTTGGACAAGATTACGCAATTTGGATCTGATTGAGTGAAAGCCTTGGGACAAGGGGTGCCTTGTAAGGGAGTAGCGTCAGACGGTGGATCGTGTTGGTAAATCTTGGGTTTCAATAAGTGTGCGCTTGGGATTAATTCGACCGTGTGAAAGCCTTAGGACAAGAGGTGTCTACCAAAGAAGTAGAAATAATTGGTGAATCGAAGTGGCATTGTTGGTGACTTGATCAATCTTTAATCAAGGGTTTTGGAGATGGTAGAATCAACAACAAACCATAGAGTTTGTAGGGTTAGAGTTCTCCATATCTTGTATATACATTTTTTTGCAAAGTATGGTTAATTGCAACTATCTCAATTCGATTTCGAATTAGAATTGAGGGTAGACATACCCATAGCAATGCTTATTGGGGAACTTTCTAAAAAAATCCCCTCTCTCTCTCAATTTGTGTGTTAGCAAATTATCAAATCCATTGTTGTTTGATCAATTCATTTGGAAATTAATTTTTAATTACATTTTGAAATTGACTTTGTTGATATAATCACAATCCTTTTGATTGTGATTGGTTATTGATCAACAAAACAAATTAAATTTCCAAACGATATCAATTGCACACAAAGTGTTTGATAAATTGCCTTATTGTGTTTTTGTGTGTTTTGATCATTAGGAATAAGCTCTATGTGTAGCTTTGCATTCGATTATTTGTGAATAATTGTTGTTGGGAAATTTGTATTCATTTTCATATGATTATGTACCTTTATGCATATCCAAGCTTTTAGATAGAGGTTCGGTTAAACAATTCGATTCGGGTTGTTTCCGTTGTGCCATAAAACTTTTAAAAACCATTTTTGCCAAAAGTTTGATTTTAAATTTGTGATCAATTCACCTCACCCCCTCTAGATCGAAGCCTGTCATCTAGCAAGTGGTCTCACGAGCTCCATTAATTCCATGCTTAAGATTTGTTTTTGTTTTAAAATAATGGCTACCGAACCTAAGGGAGCATACAATATAGCACCAATTTTCACCAGCGAAAATTATAGCTATTGGAAAGCTTGTATGCGTACTCATGTCAACTCCGTTGACAATGGTATATGGGACGCCATCAAAAATGGTCTGAATGAAATTACCATGACTAACGTTGAGGGTGTTACCGTACCTAAACCGGAAGCACAATGGAATGAAAATTATTTGAAATTGTGGTCACATGATTGGAAAGCAAAAAATATTCTCACATCCGCTTTAGGTGTTGATGAGTATTACCACGTTTCTCATTGTGAGACCGCCAAGGCTATGTGAGGCGCATTAGAAGTTGCTTATGAGGGTACTAATGATGTCAAACAAGCTAGAATCAACAAATTAAATCAAGTTTTGAGCTATTTTGTATGGAGCACGGTGACACCATTGCGCACATGCAAAAACGGTTCACACATCTTATCAATCGATTGAATGTGCTACGTAAGCCTATTTCTAATAAGATTGCTACTAACAAAATGTTGAGATATTTAAATAGGGAATGGAAACCCAAGGTCACCGCTATCAAAGAGGCGAATGATCTTAAAGTATTTGATCTCACGACTTTGTTTGGCAACGTAAAGTAGAGAAGAAGTTTATTGTTCTAAAGACTTTAAGCTTAAGGTCCTCCCACAATGAGCAAAGTGATTGTGAAAGTGAAGATGACAAGAATTTCTATAATGAGGATATGGGGTTGTTTGTAAAAAGATATCATAGATACATAAGGAAGAATGATGTTACAGACTCCAACAAAAATCTAGTTAAATTTAGAAGGCTAACAAACTCTTCAAGGAATGATGAGGAGGATAGTCAAGTTTAAAAATGCGTGTAAGTGAATAAATCTAATTAAAAAAAACAATTGAAATCATGGAAAAAGTTTACATTTTTAAAATAAATAATTTTAACAAACTAAACTAATAAATTTTATAATCTTCTATCGTAGTTAAATATTGCATTACAATAATGATGATGTTGACACGTAATTTTTTTTTTAATTAGATACAATAAAATAATATGGAATTATGAAAATATATGTTAGTGTAAAAAATTAAAAAATAATTTATAATAAGAGTTTAATGGTAGTGCACTGTCAGTGTAAAAAAGTATTACACATACATCCAATCAAAATATTTTAAAGTACTAAATCATATAAGTAATTTAAGATTTACATAATGACTTAGTGGGATACATGATTGTCATTGATTGACAGTATAAAAAATAATTTACACTGTCAGTGCACCATCCCTTTTCTCTTATAATAATTAGTTAAATAAATTGTGTTCATTGAGATTCAAAGATACACGCAGTTATGTATAATTAAATGTTTCAAAAAGTTTTTATAAAATTTCTTTCAACTACTTTATTAGAAACTCCTTAAATTACATTTTTATTCTTATCAAAAAAGTTATTTTTTTATAAAAAGTTTTTTATAAATATTATTTGGTCTTAATTCTCCTTTAACTTGGAAGATAAATCAATAAACGCCGGTGTCAAACCCATTGAATTATTGCCTTTTAAAAAAAAATAAAACGCCGGACCAAATGGTACGTATTTTCTCAGAAACACAATTCACACGGAAAATTAATTACTATCCCCACGAATCTTACGGTCAATGAAATTAAAGCATTTTAGTGCTTCAAACCATCACTTGCAACGTCGTATCTCGGTTGATCTCAAGGACAAATGGAAGGATTTGCTCGAAGCTAGCTTCACTCATACACCTGCAGATGAAGAAGCAGTTCTTAATTTTTGAAAATCTGATACGCTACTGTGGTTCAATTGGAAACAAAGGTTGATTGATGAATTATTGATCATGATTAATTCCAGACAATATCTAACATATTTTCAAAATAAGAGTGACATGCTTCAAGCAAAATCATCATCATCAATTACAATTTTCAAAAATGTCTCAAACACATTTAAGCAAGAATGAAAATTTGACTTTTTTTTCTGTTGTACCCATTTTTGAAAGGGTTAAATAAATTTTAGGTCCCTACAAATAAGTTAACTTTAAAGTTTGGCCCCTTAAAAAATTTTCTTCAAACTTTGGTCCTCTCAAAACTTTCCGTTCCTAATTCTAGTCCTTCCCGTTAGTTTCTACTAACAGAGGATGATGTGGCGTGTCATGTGTAACTATTCATTTGCATACGTGTTTTAATAATGCCACGCTGTACATTCTGTATAAAAGAAAATGTTAATAGCTATAGCTTCTCCTACGTTGTCCTCATTCCACAAACTCTAACCCTAACCCTTTTTTCCATACGAGCTTCTCATTCTTCTTCTGTGTAATTGGAGGAGATGGATACACGAGTCTTATCATTTCCAGACTTTTATTTTTATTTAGTTTTATTACTATTTTCATTTCCAGACTTTAAAACCCGTTTAGTTCTACTTCTCCTTATTTATCGTCACTCCTTTGCATAAAGTCATAAATCAAATTAAAGAAAAATAATGACAGAAATTCATGAATTGCCGGAAGAATGCATCGCCGCCATACTGTCTCGTACTAATCCCGCTGACGCCGGCAGATTCTCCCTCATTTCCAAGACATTCCGTTCTGCCGCCGACTCCGATGCCGTCTGGAATCAATTTCTCCCTTCCGATTCCAATTTCATAGCCTCTGTTGTTTCACAGTCTCCCTCCCTTGCCAACGCTCCTACCAAGAAGGCTCTCTATCTAGCTCTCTCTGATCGTCCAATCATCATCGATGGTCACAAGGTATTATTCTTGGTAACATTTAAGGGGTTAGGTTTAGCCTATGTTTGGTATTTAAGGGCTTTTCCACAGAATACTTGTAAGGTGAATTGATTTGATGTGCAGAGCTTTCAATTGGATAGAAAAAGTGGAAAATTGTGTTACATGCTTTCTGCTAGATCTCTTGCTATTATTTGGAGTTCTTATGATGAATATTGCGACTGGGTTGATATGCCTGATTCCAGGTTAACTATCACTTAACTTCTCTCTTTTTTGTTGTTGTGATAATACTTCAATACTATTATAATAGAATATTTATAGACCTGTATCAGTTATGTTAATGGTATTGGCAATGTAGTTCTTGCCATGATTTGAAGTGCACCCCTAGCTAGGGTTACTTCATCCTTACATTTTAACCTTTGCAACTTGTGTGCTACTTTTGGACAGGTTCCCTGAATACTGAGTATGCAGCTTATTTTGTGTTCAAGATGATTGATGGCAAGGGATTTCAGAACTATCCTGTGGAGTTATCGGTTGTTGTCGAAGGTGGACAGAGTAGTACTAAAAGTGTATGTTTGATCCTCGTGGTAGGGCTCACCACAGGGTAGTAGGATTGCAACTTCCTATTGTGAGAACTGATGACAAGTTAACATGCAGTGATATAGATCTTGGTATCCTTCATCTATCTGGCAATGTTTTGATATGCATTTTTGAACAGATTCAGACTTGGGAATTAGTTTCAGAAACCAACAGAAGTAAATCTGAATGTGATAGCAAAATACTCAACAGTATAAAAAACTGCTTAACCTTTGCTTCCAAGTAAGTTTCAAAATGTCTTGTTAGGATAGGACATGCCTTTCTTTGATACATGATCTATGTCTCTCTTTCTCTGATTGTGTGAGACTGACTAACAGTGAAAAATAGCCTAACAGTGAAAATTTCCTCTTCCTACTACATTGAGTTGGGGATGTTAAAAGCAATTTCATTGCTATTTAAATTTCAAATCACAATCATTATATAGTGTTGGTTCCTTTTTTGTTACAAAAGGTTTGTTTATAGTTTTTGAATTTGACAACTTTTTTCTGCGTTCTTTCTAACTAGTGTGATGGGCACATGTATTGAGGTGACACTGTGGTAGAGCCACTAGGGAATTGTGGACACCATGTTTTGCTTTGGTGGTTGCGGGTTGAAGCTCGCACAGACAGCAAATTCCCTGCTCGGTCATTGCTAAACTGTTAGTGACTGAGTTGATGTGCATCATTCAGTCAGAATTTAGTTGTTAATGTGTATGTTAGTGAATTGATAGTTAGCAATTAGTAGGACTGTTAGTGAAATAGGCTAGTTAGGTGTTAATGAAAGTTAGGTTGTGAACTGTTATGGAATGTTAATGATCTATTAGGGATGCAGTCAGTTAGCTTTGGTATTGAAGTTTGTTGAGTTAGTGTTATGAGATGGATGCTTGGTATTGTGTTAAGTTAGTTAAGAAGGTAAATTGTGTATTTGATGTTTGTTTCAATTCACTGGAAAGAAAATCATAATGATGTCCTCCTTTTGTAACTTGCAGGTTTAGGACCAACGGAGATGCCGGAAATGCTCCTAGCTTTCATTAGTCGATATTTACAAAAGAAATTATGAGTCGATATTTAGAGAAACTTCTAAGTTTAACAAGAGTTTATAGTACTTGTCTATGCTTGAAAATGAAAATGAGTATTGGCTGTTTGTATTTCATTGTCTATCATGAAACCATTATTGTAACCGAGTCTCAATAAAAATTTGTTGATGATAAAATGATTTTTTTAAACAAGTGATCATGATAAAACGTTGATAGATTGCTTTATCGTAACTTGAAAAATGTATATTAAAGGTCCTACTTTATGCATTGTATAAGACAATTTATTGATAATGGTTGTCATTATGCTTCTTTTTCTCTTCACGACATTAGTTATTGGGAGTGGATTCTCTCCATCAGATAGGTTAGTGCAATTTCCTTACTGATATTGAACTGAATCAAAAGGTCCTGTTAGATGGATGTAGACTTAGTAATTGAAGTATATTGCTTTTAATGTGGCCTGCAGTTTTCTTAATTTTGATTATTTAGTTCTCACACATCAGTACTTTGTCTTGATGCGTTCCTTTGCAGCCAGCAACAAAGAAAGAGATTGAGTTGCAAGTTCAGGTCTTGATGTGTTTTTATTCTAGCTCCAATGGTGAAGAAGCTACATCACCTTCTCCAGCATCAGCACCGGCACCTGCACAATTTTGAGAAACATCATCATTCATGGGTTACACACCCTGATTTTTTTATTCTAGCTCCAATGGTGAAGAAGCTACATCACCTTCTCCAGCACCGGCACCGGCACCGGCGCCGACACAATTTTGAGAAACATCATCATTCATGGGTTACACATGCATGTAGATTATGTTTATTTTTGTTTTTGTTTTGGTTTAGGTTATGTTATTTGGAGCAAGTGATGGTTTCACAGGAGATCAAGTGATGGTTTAGGTTATGTTACTTCATAATGTGGGATATCTATGGATTGAAATTGTAAAAGTATGCCTATTATTACATCCACATATTTTTTAGTATGCACTTGATCAATGTTATAAGATGACAGTAAAACTATGTTAGATAATTATAAGTGGTATTATGTTTTTGCAACACTGGGGTTATAATGAGAATCAATGAGTTGTGTATTACTAATATAATTGTGTGTTTAAATTAGCTAGACATTAGCTATGAATTAACTGTAAAAATTGTGTGTTTAAATTAGCTAGAGATTAGCTATGAATTAGCTACAAAAATGGTGTTTAAATTACCTACAGATTAGCTAAGAATTAGCCAGGAAGTAGCTACAGATTAGCTACCATTTATGGGTTTAATTATGATATTAATATAAAAAAAATTAAAATTGAAACAATTGTCACGTGACATACATGTCAGCAATTTTTGACACGTTGGCATTGCCACATGTAAGCCACGTCATCAAAAAATTTCCACATGGCATGCCACATAAGCCACCGTTAGTGGAAACTAACGGGAGGGACTACAGTTAGAAACGAAAAACTTTAGGAGGACCAAACCTTGAAGAAAATTTTTATAGTGATCAAACTTAAATGTTGGATAATTTTCAGGGACCTTATACATATTTAACCTTTTTTGAAAATTTAAATACCATAACTTCTCACTTTGAAAAAAAATTTCAGGATATCCTATATCTTGAGGGTGTTCGCCATTTGGTTCCACGAGCAGATGAAGAGAATTTTGCTCAGTAGGTGCTCGCCACTTGAGATGGCGAGCATGTGAAGGGAAATTTTTTTTTTCTTCGTTTTTTATTTTTTAAATATATTTATATGTTTTAATAAACTCATCTAATTAATTACAAAAATATAAATTAATTAAATAATAATATAATAATAAAAAAATATTATTCTTTTTTAGAAAATTAATTTTTTTTTAATGTTTTAAAAATGAGTGATACTCGTCGAATGAGTTGGCGAACAAAAATGTAAAATTTTTCTATAAATAAATGTCGTCGTGTATCAACACTAATCATTCCAGACAGGTATTTGGGTATTCAAAAATGTCGGTCAAAGCTCTTGTGTTTTATGGGCAAGTGGAAAAAATCAGTGTTTACGTAGATCTATTGTGGAACTTCAGAACCGTGGTTGCAACAATTAACATAGGACTTCGACAGTTGGGTGACCGTCGTATGAAGGTGAGAAAAATGGAGTATCGTTGTCCGTATATAATGCTGACTGATGCAAGCCCGGAGGGTACGTACTTGTATTACATGGATCATATAGAAAATGATGAAGATGTACAATGTATGTTTTCAGCACATAGTGGCGAAGTTAACAAAGGAGTCAAAGATCCGCTTGTGTTGATTGTTGTTGTGGATTAGCTTGTATGTTAGGTTGTTGAGTTTGTAATCTTCTAATGTTGTTGTTGATTAGTTGAATCATTTAAATGTTCATTGTGTTGTTGTTTTATGAACAAGTCTTAGTGTCGTAATTGTTTAAAAACGTTGTCTTGAAATATAAATTTGTGCTGGATTACAAAGAAAGCAAGTTCAAGCTACATACTTTACTAATTTAGAAACTTGGATAACAAATAATATTATCTAGCCGGTCGGTTTGACGGGCCGGCAACATTAGGACATTTTCGACGCATATGTCCTATTTCTCTGCAAATCCCACACCTTCTTTTTTCCTTTTCAACGTCGTCCATTTCGGTTCTAATCCTACTACTGGTTGGAAGTCCCTTCTTATTTCTTCTCATGGAATCGTCGTGGCAAAGTGTAAATCCTTCATATTTTGGCCAGTTTTCTTCGTGGGGTAGTCCCAAGAAGCTTTCCTTGTAGACTTTGAATACGTTGAGAACTGTGAAAACTTCTGGGATGTGAATGGAGTAGTCTTGACGTATACTAGAACATGTTGCGATAACGTGGGAGCAAGGTAAGTGAAACACCTAAAATTTCCCACAGTCACACCACCGATTCTTTAGGGCAACGCCGAAAGTACCTGTCAGACGACCGTCATTATGATTTATTTTTTCCTGCACCATGAAACAAAATCTTTCACGATCAAATTGAATGATGTTATGTGTGTTAGCCTTGGCTACCTCATCAGTCATTCCCTTGTTGCAACCATCTGTGAAAACTTTCCAGTAGCCAGCATTTTGGTCCACTTGTGGCCTCTTTTACCAAAGAGGGAATCCATGCGATAGTAAGTAGATTGGACCAATGCAGTGATTGGAAGGTTTCGAGTTGCCTTTAGGACAGAGTTCATAGCTTCTGCCAAGTTAGATGTCATATGCCCCCAACGACGCCCTCCATCATATTCTCTTGCCCACTTCTCCCTAGGTATGTTGTCTATCCAACGCGAGGCCTCAATTTTTGTTGCCCGGATTTCCCCGCGGTAGTAGTTAAATGTAGCCTCCGTCAATGCGTAACCTGTAATAGAAATGTTATGAAGAAAATAGTAAAAGAACGAAAACATAGTTAAGCTAACTGAAATGTAATTTGTTACCCATATTAACAAATTGTTTGCGCAGAGCTTTATCCTTAATCTCGCGCATGAAGTTTTGAGCAACGTGTCTAATACAGTAGACATGTGTAGATGGTGGATCTTGCCATCCGTTTTCGGGATTGCTATATGCACTCTTTATTGATTCATGTCTATCTGAGATTAGACACAAATTAGGCTGTGGTGTCACGTGTAACCTCAAGTTCTTTAGAAAAAAGCTCCAGGCTTCCTTTGTTTCACCTTCCACCAAAGCGAAAGCTACTGGGAAAACGTTTCCATTCCCATCCTGTGCCACTGCCATCAAAAGAGTTCCTTTATACTTGCCATATAGCCATGTTCCGTCAATTTGCAAAATGAGCTTACAGTAGGGGAAGCCTCGTATACACGGTCGAAATGCCCAAAATAGATGATGGAAGATTCGTTTGCCAGATATTTGTGTACCATCATTAGAAATTGCAGGTAGGGTTTGTAACTCGATAATGGTTCCAGGAAGATAGGTTTTCATTACCAGTATCCACTGTGGCAGGTCGTTGTAAGATGTTTCCCAACTACCGTACAATGACTCTATGGCCTTACACTTTGCGATTCATGCTTTCCTGTAAGATATTATGTACCTGTATTTTTCAAGGATAAGGGCAATGATCACATTCACCTTAAGTGAAGCGTCATGGTTGACAAGCTCTCTAATGTTGTGGCTGATCATTTGTGAGCTGAGCTTCCTATGGTCTTGTGCCATAGACGTGGTAGTGCATGTGTGAGGCCCAGACAACTTACCAATCTTCCATTTGGAGTTCCTTTTTCTTATGGAAGCTCTGCATTTGAAATTGCAGTTTTGTTTTTTACATTTAATGACATATCGTGTGTTGTCAGATTGGTAAACCCAATAGTCAACATTATGTCTAATATGCCAGTGTTGCAGTGCGAGAATGCAAGCTTCCTTGTTTTCAAACTCCATACCAATCTCTATTTCGTCTGCTATATGGTTCGGTATGACACATCCAAACACAGAGATTGGTTCAGCATCTTCCATACAGATATTCTGCATATGTGCAGGTGGGTTGTACAAGCTTATAAGTTCGGCGCAAATTGCCTGGGTAGGATCGACAATCATATCCTAATCCTCCTCCTCGTCGTTGTTACCAAAAAGATCTTGCATCCTTACCTCCTGAAGATCATCGTCACTTGGTTCCCCAACCTCTTCATTTGGTATGAAAGGTTCGTTGTTTTGTGTTGGTTCGTCGTTAGATGTTTGGATCATGCCATATTGGTGCATGTGCGTCTCTTGAGTCGAAAATGTTTCGGCATTGTCAAGCAGGCGAATGTATAGCTCAATTATGGGCAATTGACCGATCATCATGTGGCCCTTGAACATTGATTTCACGTCTTCGTCGTTCTTGATTGTCTCCATTACGTAGAAAATTGTACCATCCTCTCCATTAATTAATGGATGACGATAAATAATCTCTGCAACGAATCGTGCTAGTTTTTTTCCCATCCTATCTTTGAAATGGAGAAAATCAGAGTTGACATGAATTTTGAAAGCGTAAGTATTTGTGTTTGTAAATGAGAATCCAGCATTACTATCTGTCAAAACAGTACCATTATAGTGACAGGTAACTATTATATTTCTCTGAGCCATCTATAATATAAGAAATCCATGTGTTCTGGATTACACTAATATAACCTTTGATCTTTTCTTGACAACTCATCAAATTAGGGGAAAATTGTGTCCTAATCCAACAATTTCCAACCAAATCAGCATCTAATTCAATACTAACTGTCTATTTTGCACTTCATATACTATAATTGATCCAAACCTAACTGTACAGTGTTATTTCAGTTCTCCAACATAACTATCTTTTGTACATCACTGTTTTTTGCTTTTGGTTAGATTTGACATGTTGTAACCAAATTTCTCTTCCCGATGCAGCAAACCATGGAAACCAGCGCTGCATTTCTTCTTCTTTTTCTCACACTCACATTTGCAACACATTCGAAATTATCTGTCACTTTTCACTTCCTCTCTTCTTCTTCTCACGATTGCTTTTCTTCTTCTAAACTCAACAAGAACAGCAATGACGAGACCCTTTTCAATGGTTAAGGACATCAATGATGGTAAGGAGCTTTGGAAGATTGCAGTGAGAATCCATCACAAGTGGAGTGTGGTTTCAAAGAATAAAGAACACTTTGAGATGATTGTGGTTGATAAAGAGGTGATTTTGCTTGAACTTTCTTCAATCTTTGTATATTTCCCTTCAGCTGCTTATAATCGTTAGACTCAGTTTTCATTTGTTCCTAAAGTTTCTTACTTGACATGCCATTTCTGGATTTTTTTGCATTTCCAAATGGAAATCTTGTGCATGTATTGTCTGAGTAACCTTCGTATTTCTTTGTAACTTTCAGGGTACAGACATACAAATCAAAGTTCCAACGATGTTTAAACAATCTTTTGATTCTGTTTTGACGGTCCATAACACATATACAATTGCAAATTTCCAAGTCATTCCGAATGATGCCATGTTCAAACCGTCTATGCACATGTATATCTTGGTTTTCACTGGTGGTACTTCTGTATGTGACAAAAATAAACACGAAATACCTCCAAAGAAGTTGATCTTCACACCATTTGTTGATATTATTACTGGAAAGTGGAAAAAGGATGTTTTAATTCGTAAGTTTGTATATAATGAAAGGATAAATTTCATAATGTTATAGCATATTGTGTCATAACTCTTTGTTTCTTATACTATTGTCTGCGTTGCAGATGTGATGGGCATTGTAACTGACATTGGCTACACACAGATGCAGAGTGGCCACAAAAAATAACAAGTTAATTTGGTGTTGAAGGACTTGGGGTTTGTATCCCAACTTATTGTGTCTCTTTGCATTTTGGTTTTCTGTCTCCATCCATATAACCTTGCCTAACCATCTTATTCCATATTCATGCAGTAACAACATATTACATTGTACCCTGTGGGAAGGTTATGCTCTTCAGTTCCATCAGTACCTACAAACTACAAAAGACACTTCGGCACCGACAATTATCGTTTTACAATTTTCTAAAGTCAAAGAAGAAGGTATAAAACTATTAAATTTTTCTGTTGTGGATTACTTCTGTATCAACTTCTTACACCATTTCAATATTTCTTTCAAATTGGTTTTTTAGGCAAGTATCCTTTATGTGTTTCAAACACATTCAATGTTACAAAATTGCACATCAATGATGACTTACCTGAGATTCGTGAATTCCTAAAAAGGTAATGACTTCTTGCCTATGATATCATGTATGTTTTATTGTATTTTGTACTCTGCACATATCCTTCTTTCATGGTTATCCTATTTTGATGTGTTATCACATAGATTACCAACAATGGTAGCCAAAGAGGGATCAAGTAATACTTTGACAGCACTCTCACAGAACTGGTCTCAGACATCCGGTTCTTCTCAACTCACGCCTTATGAAAAATTCATGTATAAGGCTATACTACTTCCTCTAACTGATATTGTGCAACTTAAAGATGTAATAAATATTCTTATGCCTTCATCTTCGTTGTTCTATCAAAATTATCTGTTTTATTTACTTATGTTATATGATGTATAACTTATTAAGTTAAATAACAGATCACACAATATGTGACGGTGGCAAAGGCCGACAAACTGAAAGCATCCCACGGGGGCTGGTATTACCAAGCATGTCATGAGTGTCCAAGGGTTGCCAAGGGTCAACAGCCACCATACATATGTGGTGCTGGCCATAATACGGAGACTGAGATTTACAGGTAATTCTATACTAACGTTTTTCATTTCAACCTTCCATGTTTTACATTTCTATGTGGACATAATAAACTTGCATAAATAGGTATAAGATAATGCTTGAGGTCGCAAGTCACGGTTGTCGTGCGACATTCGTTCTATGGGACCGTGAGTGTTCATAGCTGTTGAAAATATCTGCTGATCAAATGCGCATCAACATGATCAAGGCCAATCTCTATTCTTTTAATCTTCACTTGCACATAACTTTGGATTATTGACTTACACAATTTCAACGATGTAGCCCTACTAATTCTATTTATTCTCATACCCCTTCCCAAATAGGATGGAGTCACGGACCCTCTTGAATTTCCTTTAGCCCTCGATGCTTTGGTTGGTCTCAAACTTGCTTTTAAGGTTAAGTGGCAACCATCATGGGCTAATGGATCGGTTGTCTCCATATATGAAGATGAAAGTGTCATTAAACACATTTAATCAACAATTGCCCCTGTCGCGGTACAATTCATGTGTCCTGACTTTACTCCTTCCGCTTCATACCTACTGGTTGAATTTTAACATTTTTTTTGTATCTATCATTCAGCCAACACACACTACTCCTCAGTCAGAAGATCTCCTGCAGGTTATTCTTTGAACCACATCACTTATTTCATGATATATGCTGTTGTGTTACTTCTGTACTTATTATTCACATCACAGTGGTACAGTTCAAGTGTCCCAACCTTACTACCTTCAACTTCATATCTACTGGTTTAATTTTAACTTATTTGATTTCGTTTCTATCAATCAGCCAACACACACTACTCCCCAGTCATATGATCTCCTACAGGTTAGTCTTTGACCTACATAGCTTATTTTTCCTTCTATGCTTATTTCATGATATATGTTGTTGTGTTGGTTCTGTACTTATTATTCACATCGTTTGTTTCTTTGTAGATTACGGAAAGTGTTGATGAAGCCATGCCAATTGGGGAATGGGATTTAATAGCAGTAACTTATTCTAATTCTTCCAAACTTAACTTCCTTCTTACTTGGTCACTTTTTATGTTATCTTGAATTGTGTTTTATTTTTTACAACGAAGCTACAATACATTCTGTCTCAATTCCAGGAAATTGAATTCACCTCCAAAAACAACACTGATCCGGTTACACCTGTTTCTACCTCAAAGCGAGTGGCTGCGGACGTTGTAAATGCCTCTGCTCCTTCAAGTGAATTGGCAGACTGTGAAGGTTCCTCCATCAAACTCAAGAAGCATATCAAATTGGAAAAATGATGATTTCAATCTATGAAGCAATATTTAAGCATTCTGCCTTTTGTCTTTTTTTTATAACCACTTGGCATTACATTGTCTTCCTGTTCTTGAACAATTAAATGTATGTGTAATGTATATTTGAAATGAATGACTTAGTCGTAATCGACACAGCGTTGTCAAACTATCAGTTTTATCTACTTTAACCTAATGTTAACTCAATTTATATACTGTAATGCCCCTTTAAATCTTTGGCTTATTCGTCAGCTTCTCAAACAATTATATACTGCCAATTTATACACTGGCTTCTCAAACAGTTCAATGTTTGCTCCTTTCAAATTATACATGAACCATTACAAGACACATTATGGACTAAAATAATACAATATAATGCAAACCTTTACACTAGATCCATTTTAATAAATTAGTTACAAATACAGTGGACCCTTTTTACTTTTACAAACTATGTGTTCAGCTATTTAACCTTTACAAACCACGCGGGTGGGTTATATACTGCAACCCCAATACAGTGGATCCATTTTAATTAATTCGTTACCACATCATTGCATATATTACTATATCACTTCTTCTTATTTAGTTATCATAATTAAAATTTTATAACAAAACCCAGTCTAATTCCACACAAATGCAACTTCTGCTATACACAGCCTCCTGTGCACAGCCATGTCTACATCAATCAAGTTTGCCGTCCTATTTCATCATTCCTTCACTTTTTTTATGATTTAATAATTCTACCTGTTTACTTTTCCAAGTTAATCACTTATCTCAATAAAAATTTATAGTATCAAGGCTACCTAAGGATTTTTATATCACTTTTTTAAACAATATTTTTATACTATTCTTTTCAGTATTGCCGCCAGGTACCTCCACATTCTTAATACGTTGTTGTTTTTCTTTACTTTCCCACTAAACAACTTCAGTAAATATTAGTTTACACAATACTAAAAAACTAAGTTCTTCTCCGGATCCACATATGGAAACCAGCACCATCTTTTTATGATGTTCGCTGCAACTGTTTTCCTTCTCAGCTTACTCATTTGTATTATGGCTGTTGTTATTTCAAATTCATCATAAAGGCATCTTATGAGAACATTTTAACACAACTGTTATGGATACATCAATGATTACCAACAATGAAACACCTGCATCTATTGCAAGAAAAAAAAAGAAAGCCTTCCATGTTGAGAAAAAAAAAATGTCACTGAACAACGCAACAAGGAGAATGTTTCACCACTGCAAGGTTCCAACAACAATTACACACCTTCCTCGAGCAGAATGTCTGTTAATATTACTCCACTGTCTCAGCATTTGTCAAATGAGCAGCATACTGCTGAATCTAATCGTCATAAGTATGATCAAAACACTTTTAAAAGGCCAAGAATACATATGCAGCCAGGAGTCAATCTAATCAAAGTCTTCAATGTGGTCATAACTCCCCCGCCTACATTTCTCATCCAATCACCAACGATCGCGGTGGCCAGTATCCAGCCATTATCTCAACCAACTACATCTACACACCCTCCACATCCTATGAATTCAGCTACTATTGATACCGACAGCTCGTAAAATTCGGATGACGACGACCCTTTTAAAGACAATTCTGAAGATGAGGCTGACCACAACTCTGTTCCATTGGGAAATTCATACGCTCAAGGTTTGTACATTCTTTAACACATTGCATACTAAGACCAGCAGCTGCTTACAATGTCTACCTCTTTAAACTTTCTGTTTTTCTTCTGTTTCAGTTTATTCAGACATAGGTGACCAGTTTTGGGAGTGCGAAGACTGTCATGCCGCAATGTGGTACCAAGAATGTTCAAGAAAGTCAAGACACTCAATTGTTCCAAAGTTTACACTATTTTGCAAGGGAGGCAAAGTTGTCATTCCAATGCTGAAACCTCAACCACCTAACTTGCACAAACTTCTGTTTGATCCTCAATGCAAACATGTTAAGAATTTCCAGAATAACATTCGAACATATAACGCAATGTTTTCTTTCACATCCCCGAGAATGAAATTTGACACTTCCAATACAAGGGGTGGACGGGGGCCACCTACTTTGCGACTACATGGTCAAACATGCCACCGAATCGGAAGCTTGCTGCCCGAATTAGGACAACGTCCTAAATATGCACAATTGTATATTTTCGACACTGACAATGAAGTCGACAACAGGATTGGCTGTTTTAGGTTATGCACTTTTCATTTCTACTTCAAAATTACTATTTTACATTCCAATTCAAACTAAATTTGCATTTTCCTTCTTTCATTACAGTGACAATCAACAAATTGATAGAACAATTGTGACAACACTCAAGTACATTTTAGATGAGAATAACCCTCATGCAAAGGCTTTCCGAATGGCAAGGGACATGTTGAGGAATAACAATTATCAAAATTTGAAACTACGACTTATCTCTGATAGATCCAATGATGGTCATGTTTATAACTACCCAACAGTGTCCGAAGTTGCAGCTCTAATAGTTAGGGATATAGATTCAGCTCCAAAAAGAGACATAATTGTGCATCACCGTGATGGTCAATTACAAAGGATTGACGAATTTCATCCAAGTTACTTGGCGTATCAATATCCATTGATTTTTCCATATGGTGAGGATGGATACAGGCCTAACATACTACACAAATTTCAGCATGAAACAGTTGTTACCAAGCAAAACCGACAAACCATCAAGGATTTGCTATGCTTCCGGCTTCACGAAAGAGCATGTGAGGTAAAAAAAAGTCTTGCATTTGCGAAGACTCTTCCAACAATTTTTGGTCGACGGTTACACAATGATGGAAACAGAACGTCTTAATTGGTTGAGGAAGAACTAGTCTAAGCTAAGGGTTGGCAAGTATCGACAGCTTAATGATCGGCATGCGCCTGATCAACAGAACGAACAAAGCAAAACAGGCAGAAGAGTCGTATTGCCTTCTTCGTTTGTGGGGGGGGGGGGGACGTTACATGGATCAATTATATTTTGATGGTATGGTTATCTCAAGCGCATTTGGGTTTCCTGATTTATTTATTACTTTTACATGTAATCCCAATTGGCATGAGATCACGTGACTGGTATCCAAAATAATTTAAAGCCACATGACAGACCTGACATTGTTTCTAAAGTGTTCAAGATCAAATTTGATGAACTCATGATCGACCTAACCAAACGACATGTCCTTGGGAAAGTCTTGGCATGTAAGTCATTTAGTAGTAATCACAACTATTCTGGTTTTCTTACTGTTGCTATTCTTATTAACTAATCATTCATGTCTATTGCAGACATGTACACTATCGAATTCCAGAAACGGGGGTTGCCGCATGCTCACATACTAATTTTCTTACATCCACAAAGTAAGTATCCCACACTACCCGACATTGACAATATCATCTCTGCTGAAATTTCGGACCCTGTCAAACATCCAAAACTGTATCAATTAGTCAAATCACACATGATGCAAGATCCTTGTGGACTGGCAAGGTTGACATCTCCATGCATGAAGAATAAAAGATGCTCAAAGTTTTTCCCTAAAAAGTTCAATGAGGAAACAGTTGTTGACAGCGATGGTTATCCACTTTACAAAAGAAGTTCATAAACACACACAATTATCAAGTCGGGCATTACTTTGGACAACCGGCATGTCTATCCTTACAACACAAGATTGCTCATAAAATATGAAGCTCACATCAACATGGAGTGGTGCAACCAAAGTACTTCAATCAAGTACCTTTTCAAGTACATCCACAAAGGATATGACAGAATCACGGCAACTGTTGTTCCAAAAAATAATGGTACCCCCAATCATCATGACGGACTTGATGAGATAAAGGAATACTTGGACTGTAGGTATGTCTCTCCAAGTGAGGCATGTTGGAGGATCTTTTCTTACAAGATTCATGGTCGAAAACCTGCTGTTGAACGCATGTTTTACCACCTCATCGGTGAAAAACCTATCTACTATACTGATTTCCAAAGGATGGAGAATATTTTGGAAAAAGCAAGTGTCACAGAATCTATGTTCACATCATGGTTAATTGCGAATGCCAAGTATGACAAAGCAAAGCACTTGACTTATGCACAATTTGTCTCTAAATTTGTGTATGTCAAACGCATTCGAACGTGGAAGCCGCGTAAAAAGGGTTTAATAATTGGCCGCTTGATTTGGGTTCCCCCTACTACAGGAGAAATATTTTATCTGTGAATGATGCTAATTGTTGTCAAAGGACCTAAAGGTTACGAAGACATTCGTAAGGTTGGGGAACAACAGTATGATTATTTTAGGGATGCTTGCTTCGCCATGGGTTTTCTTCAAGATGATAGGGAATACATTGGAGCACTTAAGGAGGCAAGTGAGTGGGGGTCTGGCCACTTTTTGTGCAAATTATTTATTGTAATGCTGCTGTCTGGCATAATCAATAGACCGGTCCATGTATGGAATGAAACCTGGTTGTTCTTAGCTGAAGGAATTTTGCACAAACAAAAGGAGGTTTCTAATAACCAGGGTAATTTATTTTAATTTTAGCAATATAAATGTACTGCTGCCTTATTTGACTGTTTCTGTTTAAGCTAGCCAATTTTTTCTTATTTGCCTTTTATCATTAATTATGCACCTCATCATATGCTTCTGACAAATCATAATGCAGAACTGCAATTGAATGAGGTTGAACTACAAAATTTAGCTTTGATTGAAATTGAAGCTTTACTTCAAGCAAACCGTCGCAGTCTTAGTGATTTCAAGCCAATACCGTATCCTGATGGTTATGTTATACAACAACTGGGTAACAGACTTATCTATGAAGAGAGAAGTTATGATACTGCGGTTATGAAATTCGAGTCCAATACTCTTTTCAACTCACTTACTGGTATGGAACTTTTTAACTGTTACGGTCTTACACAATTTCCACTTCACTCTATAACCAATATTACTACTTTGATATTGTTTTGTAGATAAACAACACAAAATATATGACAAGATAATGCTTGCTGTTTCAAATCAGAAAGGAGGCGTGTTTTTCTTGCATGGCTACGGCGGAACCGGTAAGACGTTTATGTGGAAAACACTTGCAACTTCATTGAGGTCAAGGCATCAAATTGTTTTAACAGTAGCTTCAAGTGGTATTGCTTCTCTGTTATTACCTGGCGGTAGAACCGCTCATTCAAAGTTTAAGCTACCTGTCCCAACTTTGGAAAATTCAACCTGCAAGATTGACTTTGGTGATGAGCATGTCGAACTGCTACGTCAAACTAAACTGATTATTTTGGACGAAGCCCCAATGTGTAGTAAATTTTGTTTCAAAGCACTGGATAAGACTTTAAAGGATGTCATGAGTAACTACGGCAATTCTGAGGTTGTGTTCGGAGGTAAAGTTGTTGTTTTCAGTGGAGATTTCCGACAGATCTTGCCTGTGATCCCAAGAGGGAATAGATCCGATATTGTACACTCAGCCATTAATGCATCTTATATTTGGGATTATTGTGAGGTGTTGACCTTAACACGCAATATGAGGCTGAAAGGAGGTCTAAACACCCAGGATTGTAATGATATTGCTGAATTCTCAAAATGGCTATTACAATTGGGAGAAGGTCGGATATCCGAACCCAATGATGGTTATGCTGACATTGATATTCTACCAAAATTACTTATCCAACAGTTTGACGACCCTATTCATGCTATTGCGGAAAGCATTTATCCATATTTCATGGATAATTATACTTCTTACGACTACTTGAAAAGTCGTGCAATTTTGGCATCAACAATTAAAGTTGTTGATCAAATCAACAATTTTGTTCTCGCTATGATGCCGGGTATATTACACGTAACCATTTTATGAAATCCATTCTACTTTCTATTTTTATGAAAATCATACATTCTTTAGTTGTATAGTATCACCACAATTTTGATGTTTTTTTTGTATCAGGTGAAATCAAGGATTATTATAGCTCTAACACCGTTGATCGCTCTGAAATTCATGACACCGGCATAATCGAAGTCCTTGCTCCCGAATTCCTCAGCTCTCTTAGGACTTCTAGGTTGCCTAACCACCACATCAAATTAAAAATAGGTACACCGATAATGCTTATGAGAAACATTGATCAAGCGGAAGGGTTGTGCAACGGAACAAGATTAATTATTACAAAAATGGCTAATCACATTCTTGAGGCTCAGATTATGGGTGGGAAAGGGCATGGAAAGACAATATACATACCAAGAATGGATATGTCCCCATCACAATCACCCTGGCCTTTCAAACTCAACCGGAGATAATTCCCGATCATTGTATCATACGTGTAGCGAGCGATTTTGGACGCGGTTCTTAAGCGCTGGTCGCTCTCTGCGGTTGAAATTGTATTTGGGAGATCAGGGAAATCAGAGCGTTCGTAGTTCCTCCTATTCTATGGGAGGAAATTGTATTTTGTGTCTTGTTCAAAGCCCAAGACGTGAAGCGAAAGGTGGTTTGTATCTTGTTCAAAGCCCAAGATGTGAAGCTGAAAAGTCTATTTGTATCTTGTTCGAAGCCCAAGATGTGAAGCTAAAGGATTGACTTTAGAGAGAATTTGTCATCTCTAAAGAAAGGTTTGTCTGTCACAACTGTTGAGTGACTGGTTATAAAGGAGAATTACTTTAACCGGGATACGTGGATCCTAGCAATGCCATAATTTCCTTTATAGGGGATTTTAACCTGAATGAGAAGACTTTAACTCAGTGTAGAGTAATGATATCTTTCCTTAGGAATTTCTCATGCTAAAAGAGGGACAGTGGCATGGATGTAGATGATCCAGAGGCTTGCCGCTTACAGCAATTAGATGAAAGGGAATGAGTTGTTGATGTTTGTGTACTGTGAACGAGGCACAGCTTTGATGCTAAAAGGTTGATTGGATCAACCAGCGGTTTTCTTATACAAAGCCTAGAGGAGGCTAATATGTGTCTCGTACAAAGCCCGAGAGAGAGGCGAAAAGATTTTGACCCGACAATGGAGTCTTTTGGTATCTCGTATAAAGCCCGAGATGGAGGCTGTTGTTTATTTGGCTCAATAAGAACCTTTTTGTATCTCGTATAAAGCCCGAGATGGAGGCGAAAGGGGTGATTGACTCAACGAGGGAGTCTTTTTTGTGTCTCGTACAAAGCCCGAGAGAGAGGCTAAACGTTTGCTTGACTCCACTGGGGAGGATCATTGTACAAAGCCCAAGAGGAGGCTATGGTGACTGTTCAGTTAAGTGACAGGTACAGTATGCTGATTTTGAAAGAGAAAACCAGTTCTTATATGAGCAGCATAGTACTCATGGATTTGATTTGAGGATCAGGGATATTTCCTTTTCTTTGAGGAAACGGGAAATCCAAAGGGTATTGAGACTGTCCGAGTCTGCGGGTTTCCTTCCTATTTAACGAAGGGGTCACTTGAGAATGTCTTTGAGACTCAAGGAAGTTAGACTGTCCAAGTCTAGAGTTTCATCTTTTGTACTATGCTTTGAGAAACAGTAGTAGACTCTTGGAAAGGACTGTTCTATGCAAATGATTAAGTTCTGTTCCTATACCTCTAGGAGGTCGTCGGGACAATTTGTACGAAGTCCAAGAGGAGGCTGGAAACTTTTATGAAATCGACGGGTCCTTGTACGATGCCCAAGAGGAGGCTATCATTCCCGGAGGAAGAGATCATTATACGAAGCCTAAGAGGAGGCTGTGAATACTTCTAAGAAGCCGTAGGGTCCTTGTACTAAGCCCAAGAGAAGGCGGGGCTACTTTTAGGAAGCCTGTGGGTCCTTGTACGATGCCCAAGAGGAGGCCGATGCTTTTAAGAAGCCCGTAGGTCCCCAAACCCCGAGAAATTCAAGGTAATACTATTCACCGAGAATAGATCAAAGTCAGGAAAGTTCGACAATTTGGAAGAAACTCAAAGATGCCATTCACGGAGAATACATTCATCTCTAGGAGTAGAGTTTCTTGACAATTCCTAATGAGGACAGCCGAAGAAAAGACTGTATCTGGTGATCCTATTGGGGATCTAGTTGTCTATTTCTACGAATAAACGAAACGGCATCACCTAGTTCTAGACGTAGTTGCCGGGGAAACTCGAAATATCTATACTATTATTACACAGTTGATATGAGTTTATGAAAGAAGACTTACAGTGAAACAACCCCCACAATACAGTTATATGTATATGAAAGCGGTAAATGAAAGCAATAAACACTTACTCGGTTGTAGAGCTTCCATGCTATTTGGTTAGTTGTTCAACAAAGAAAGATTGAAAACAACAGTATATTCAAAATCAAAGGAGAAAGTGCTTTGAAAAAAAAAGATTTGGGGCTTACAGCTCAAGGAGAGGCCCAGGGTTTTATCAGTGAGCGCACTGTTGAATTTGTACAGAGGGACTTATACAAGTGACTGAGGCCCAAAATGTTTTATGTACAAAGGGATGGGTCTTACACTCTCTCAAGAGGCCCAAAAGGTTTAAAGAAAAAGAGTGGGGCTTATAACACGAGGGTAGGCCCAGATGATTTTTCCGTTTGAAATGGCGATTGCGCCTAGATTTTCTTTTAACGCAAAGAGACTTATACAATAAGTGAGGCCCAAAATGGTTTTGGTTAAAACGGGATTGGGTCTTACACTCTATTAGAGACCCAAAAAATTTTTGAATGGGTCTTATAGCTCGAGGAGAGGCCCAATTGTTATTTTTCAAAAGGCGACGATCGCGCCGTTTGTTTTTGACGGTATCGGGACTTATACAATGTACTGAGGCCCAAAAATGATTTGGTCAAAAAAGGATTGGGTCTTACACTCTATTAGAGGCCCAAATGATTTGAAAATGATTTATGAGGGTTGAATTAATCCAAAACCCTAATTTGTTTTTCAAAAATGTATTTAATTGAATAAAAATTCAATTAAAATGATCAAAATTGTTTAACATATGAAAAACAAATTGTGATCTTGGATTAATGCTTCAAAAATTAAGTATTGACCTACAAAATAATTAGAAAGCATTAAAAGTTGCAAAATCAATGTAGAAAAAATATTTTAAATGTTAAAAACAATTAAAACATTAATTCTTTGCAAAAATATCAATTATATGGAATAAATAATATTTTTGAGATTTTTTGATAAAATAAAATATTTTAACATTTTTGTGAATTATTAAAAAAAGAATCAACTCAAAATCATTAAAACTCAGAGAGAAATTAATTTTTGAATCAATTAAATAAAATCACAAAATTTAAATATTCAAATTTCTAAAAATGGCGCCAAGAACAAGCTGAAGAACACGCGCGTGTTCTGAGATTCTCAGATTTGCATTTTCTATCCAATCTCCCTGAATACTTGATTATAACATGCAATCCACATATCATTATGCTCGTCTCAACCTCACGATCATGTCTATGTCCATTAATTTCATTTAAATTAAACATACAACAAGAAATCATGAAAAATCCTCAAGAACCCTAATTTCTGCATGAAGGCTATGATTTTTGATACACGATTCAAACAATGCAATTAATTGAGGGGAAACATTCCATGCATGATTATGAACATATGGCCAAATTATTGTGCGAGGAAATATGCATAGATTGAGAGATGCCCAAGTTTAGGCTTACCTCTAGGTCGTGACAGCAAGTGCAATGTGATTTTTGATTTGGAGGTCTTACAGATGAGTTGTGATGATCTGAACAGCTTCCCTACACCCTATGGAGTATGTTTGAATGCTTGGACTTGATGGAAATTGGTTGGATCACTTCATGGCATCTCAACTGCACTTTGGTTAAAACCTTGAGCAATTGACTGGTGATTCTGAGAAATCAGTGTTCCAGTTGTTGTTTAAGTGTTTGATCAGCTCATATGTGATGTATGTGAGGTGTGCCAGTGATTGGTTTGAGTGGAATTGCCCTCTAGCTCAAAACCCGATAGTTACCTTGCTAAGAAAGGCATTTTTGCTAAGAGAAATAGATTTTGAGAAAGGCAAGTGTTGTAGGCCTTTGGTGTACTTAAACTGAACATAATTGAGCTCTATTTATAGTAGAGCAAGTTTGTTTTGCAAGGAATAGTGAATGGCAACTGATAAGTAGGTTTGGCCAATGTTGGCCAATGGAAATTCAAGTCTCCTCTAGCCATTGACTAGAGGTTAGGGCACAGAGCTTTGGTTCCCTTGGTCTTGGATAAGTCTTGACTGATTTCATATGAGAATGGCTCAGTCCATGCCACCTTGATGCCTCCATTGAATGCTTCAATCCAAATTTGGAGTCTTGTCCCTATTTTGGCCATTCTAGGTTCAACATGTTATTTCTTGTTCCATGGACTTTGGAGGCTTGGCTCAGTGATTGTCCCCTTTAGATTCAATCCTCAGATGTGTCCAAGTGGATAGGAGCATTTGAATTTGGCTGATTTTGGCAAATCAAGCAAAATTGCAAATTCTGCCTTGCCTTGACAGATTTCAGCAAGGCAACTTGCCAATGTCATATCTCATGGTGTAAGTTGAATTTGGTAATGCTCTTGACCATTTTGGAAAGCTCTTACATGATACAACAACTGTTTGAACATGTTTGTTTTTTATCTCTTTTGAATCCAAGTGAAAAATCCCCCTACATTTGGCAAAAAGTGAAGACAGATTTGGACTTAGTGAAAATTTCACTAAGTGTTGGAAAAAGTGATATTTTCACTTTTCAGCCATTTTGACCACTCCATAACTCAAAATCCTTACTGAATTGGACTTAGGTCTAGTTGAGGTTTTTGTAGAGGGTAATGAGGGCTACAAATCCATCTTTGGATGAGGAAAAATGGCTTTGTGGTTTAGGACTTATGATCCTCCAAAGTTGGTACCCTTGTCACTTTATTTTTTTAACTTAGAAAATTTTCTAAGTTTTTATGGTTACCCCTTTTACAAGTTATCCCACTTTTCTTGATTTTTCTTGATGAATGATGATTCAAATCATACATTAACATAATTTTAGGGTTAAAAATCCATTTTGGTGAAAAATCTCAAAAAGTCAAAGTTGACTTTTGTGCACAGTTGACTTTTTATCAGATGAATTCCAAACTGTGTCATTCTTCATGAAATCATGTCCTTGACCTAAATCAAACTTGATGGACATGTTCCATGGGTGTCATAGGGTATTGAATCATGTCTTAGGGCTTGGGAGCATGTCCTAGTCAAAAGTCAAAGTTACAGTTGACTTTTCCCTTAAAACCCTAATTGTGGTGCAGATGAAATTGAGACTTGTTGCTCAAGCTTCTTGGATTAATCCATTATTCCAAATGGATCAATATAGTTCATTAGAGACCCTCAAACCCTCTCTTGAGGTCTTGGCTCATGGTTTGTCCCAAAAGTCAACTTAGGGGTGAATTAGGTCAAGAAACCCTAATTCCTGATTTTTGATAAATGCATCCCATAAGGAAAAATTGACTTGATGATTGGGTCCATGAGGTTCCATGGAGTATATTAGGTTATTTTTTGGATCATTGGCTTGTGCCCAGATGAAAATTTCCATCTGGAGGCCCTGGTCGACCAAAACCCTAATTTGGTGACACTGTCGATCTTAAGACTTAATCCACCTAGAAGGGAGCAGCCTTGTGCTTAATCCTTGAAGTGGGAGTCCTTTTGATCCTTTGTGTATGTTTGAGAGGTTAGACAAGTTAAAGATCAAGTCATTCCTTGACTGATCCTTTGTCTAAGGCTCTGAGAGGGCTTAAAACCCTAATTTTAATTGTAGTGAATGCTCAACAACCCTTGAGGCATTTGATGAGGCATGATGGTTCATCCATATTGTGATGATGATTGACACAATGATGCGACATCTTAGTGGTCAAAATTTGGGGTATGATAGATGCCCCTATTTAATCTTCTTGGACCCGAAGGTGTGAATGACGAAGGTATTCGGGCATTCGAGGTGCAAGAGGATTAAATATCGGAATACCCAAAATTTTGATGGTGGTTATGAATGGCGGATCGCATCCATCTTCTTTTGCTGAGCGATGATGCTTAGAAAAGGTAAACTTCCCCTAGATCCTGGTCTTTAGCCAAGGAACTGGTCTCAGTTTTCTTTTGTCAACCTTCCCCCCGTTCCTGGTTTCCTACCAAGGAACTGGTCTCAGTTGCTGATTTAAACTTCCCCTCGATCCTGGTTTCCTACCAAGGAACTGGTCTTAGTTTCTGATTTAAACTTCCCCTCGATCCTGGTTTCCTACCAAGGAACTGGTCTTAGTCGCTGAAATAAACTTCCCCTTGATCCTGGTTTCTTACCAAGGAACTGGTCTCAGTTTCTTTTGTCAATAAACTTTATTGACAAGGAACGCTATTTGTAGCGGATTTCCTTCAAACTTCTCGCCGGATTTTCCTGGGGAGATGCCATTTGATGGAAAAAGCTTTGATGTCAGGCTTGCTGGAGAACCCAGTCGTCTGAGTTGTAGAGTTGTACAAACTTCTCTGTTGGAGATGCCATTTGTCGATTCTACTGGGGAAAGCGAGTCTCTTGAGAGACTGTTTTCGTTTGGGGTATTACATCATTCTTTTCTCGGGATCTTCTTGAAGAAATGCCATATGATGTGATCCAATTTTGAGGTGCCGATGACCTTTTCATCAGGGGTTTTTTCGGAGAAAAACTGCCGTACTGCCGAATCTCTGATTAAAGGGCTTTCTCTGTGGATTTTCCTTAATCCGGGAAAGCAAGGATATCATCTTCAATGGCGAAGAGTGACATTTGTTGAAAGTTTTCTTGTTTCTCAGAGGTTCAAGTTATCAAAGTGGTCAAGGACCGTCTCTAATCCAGAGATAAACGGGAGAGAGATTGCTTAGGTGATTCATTTCCTAACAAGGAAAGGTTTGACAACTCGATTGAGAGAACTTTTATCACCAGGGGACAAGACCGACTAGAGTGATAGCGATGCAGTATGAAATGTGAATGCAAATCAATAATGCAATGATGCATCTATGTTTATGCTGACAAGATGGACGCGACATACAAACTGACAGGTGAACATAACTGGATACTCGGCCGTCGCGGGGCGAAGAAGTACTGTTGGTCCAAAAGTAGCAATTATACCTTGCTTAGGAGAAATAGTCCCTGCGGGGAATACCGGTGATCGGGCTTAGGAGATGAAAACTCGGCCGAAGCGGGTCAGACGAAACAAGGTCTCTGACACAGTTGATCCCTTCATTCAGGCGTACTGGGTTAGAAAGAGTACTTTGATTCTGCACTTAGAGGTTCGATTACTTCTGGAGAAGCGACCGATGTTCTTCTGATGTTCAACAGTCAAAAGAAATTGCCGTCTTTATTAAAAGCATAAAAACGTTTTAACAAGTAAATTCATTTTTGTTTCATTTCAAGAATCGTTGATCATGTTAAAATGCCGTTCTGTAAAGCTAAAACAAATAAGAATTATAAACAAAAGCACAAGGGCTCAAATTTTATTGATAAGATGGAGATTAGCCAAACGCGTGATTCCAAAGAGTATATACAAAGTTAGAGAAATGGTAATTTACAGGGAAAAGGTCTACGTTGAAACATAACGACCACTATCCTTCAACCAACTTTGAATTCGGGGCATCCTGAGCTTCTGTCGAAGATAACCTTGACTGGAGTTTTCTGACAGGTGATGTAACTGCTGCTGCTGAGGGATTTGCCTCTGTTGAACATAGTTACTTGCCATTATCCCTAACTTTTGCCTGGATTGTACTATGATGTTTCCAATCCATCGGGATGATTTTTTTTCATGTCTCTAACTTTTTCCTAGACCGCCCTTTCGGGTTTTCAATCCACCAAGACGTTTTTTTTTTCTCTTTTTTTTTAGGCGAAGTATTTCTTGACTACATCAACATTCGTGGGGTAGGCAAATTCCTCTCCGTCCATGGTTGCAAGTCTCAAGGCGCCGCCTGAGAAAGCTTTCGTGACCACATAAGGGCCATCATAATTTGGAGTCCACTTGCCCCGAGAGTCAATGAGAAATGATTGCATCTTTTTGAGCACGAGGTCTCCTTTTCTGAAGACACGAGGTCGGACCTTTTTGTCGAACGCCCTCTTCATTCTCTGTTGATACAACTGGCCATGGCATAGTGTCGTTATTCTCTTTTCTTCGATCAGATTCAGTTCGTCGTGTCGACTTTGACACCATTCAGCTTCGGTGAGCTTAGCTTCCATCAATACTCGAATTGACGGGATCTCTACTTCTATGGGGAGCACTGCTTCCATGCCATATACTAGAGAGAAAGGGGTTGTCCCTGTTGAAGTGCGGACAGATGTATGATAACCGTGAAGAGCAAAGGGTAGCATTTCGTGCCAATCTTTGTAGGTTACAACCATATTCTGAACAATCCTCTTGATGTTCTTATTGGCCGCTTCTACCGCTCCGTTCATCTTGGGTCGGTAGGGAGATGAGTTATGGTGTTCGATCTTGAACTCTGCACACAACTCCTTCATCATTTTGTTGTTCAAGTTAGATCCATTATCAGTAATGATATCGCTTGGAACACCATAACGGCAGATGATATTGTTTTTGATAAATCGGACCACCACTTACCGGGTTACATTGGCGAATGACGCTGCTTCGACCCACTTGGTGAAATAGTCAATGGCTACCAGGATGAACCGATGTCCGTTTGAAGCCTTAGGTTCAATCATGCCGATCATGTCGATTCCCCATATGGAAAATGGCCATGGGGAAGAAAGAACTTTGAGATGTGATGGCGGTACATGAATTTTGTCGGAGTATATCTGACACTTGTGACACCTCCTCATGTACTTGTAGCAGTCGGATTCCATTGTCAACCAATAGTACCCTGCTCTTAGAATTTTTCTCGCCATTGTATGTCCGTTGGCATGAGTGCCAAAGGATCCTTCATGAATTTCTTTCATAAGCATGTCTGCTTCGGGTCTGTCGACGCATCGGAGCAAGACCATGTCAAAATTTCACTAATAGAGAGTGTCACCGCTCAGGAAGACGTTTCCAGCCAATCTTCTGAGGGTTTTTCTGTCTTTTCTGAGTGCCCCGGGTGGGTACTCTTGTCTCTGAAGGAAGCATTTGATATCGTGATACCAAGGTTTGTCGTCTATGACTGCTTCAATCGTAAAGATGTAAGCGGGCCGTTCAAGGCGCATGATGTCGATCTTAGGTATGTCATTCCATTAACCTACACTAATCATGGAAGAGAGAGTGGCTAATGCATCAGCCATGTGATTCTCTTCATGAGGGATATGATGAAACTCGATTCTGTTGAAGAAGGGTAACAACCTTCTTGCATAGTCTTTATAAGGAATCAATCCTGATTGGTATGTGTTCCAATCTCCTTTTATCTGATTGATAACCAAGGCTGAGTCGCCGTATACATCCAAGTTTTTGATCCTTAAATCAATCGCTTGCTCGAGACCCATAATACAAGCTTTGTATTCGGCCTCGTTGTTCGTACATTTGAACGTAAGTCTAGCAGTGAAAGGAATGTGGGTACCCTGAGGGGTAACAATGATTGCCCCAATTCCATTTCCATAAAGATTAACTGCTCCGTCAAAGATAAGTCCCCACTGGGAACCTGGTTCTGGCCCTTCACTGGGTAACGGTTCATCGCAATCTTTCATTTTTAGATACATGACATCTTCGTCTGGGAAGTCAGACCCGACTGATTCCTGATCGTCAATAGGTTGATGAGCCAAATGATCGGCTAAAATACTTCCCTTAACGTCTTTTTGAGCATGGTACTCTATGTCATATTCTGATAACAGCATTTGCCAACGGGAAATCCTTCCCGTGAGAGCAGGTTTTTCGAAGACGTACTTGATTGGATCCATTTCGGAGACCAACCAAGTAGTATGACGAATCATGTATTGGCGAAGACGTTTGGCTTCCCAAGCCAAAACACAGCAAGTTTTCTCAAGCATTGTGTACCGAGTTTCACAGTCAGTGAATTTCTTGCTTAGATAGTAAATGGCAGACCCTTTTCGTTTAGTTTCGTCTTGTTGGCCAAGTACACATCCCATTGAGTCCTTTAGAATTGTGAGGTAAATGATCAGTGGTCTTCCTTCCACTGGAGGTGATAGAATCGGAGGATTCAACAGGTATTCCTTAATACTGTCGAAGGCGGTTTGGCAATCTTTTGACCAAACGCAATCCTGGTTCTTTTTGAGTAATTTGAAAATCGGCGCACACGTGGCGGTCATCAGGAATATGAATCTGGAGATGTAGTTCAAACGTCCCAGGAATCCTCTGACTTGTTTTTCAGTTTTCGGAGAAGGTATTTCTTGAATGGCCTTGACCTTGTCAGGATCAACCTCAATTCCTTTCTGGCTGACGATGAACCCTAGTAGTTTCCCTGAACGGACACCGAAGGTGCACTTGTTGGGATTTAAGCGGAGCTTGAATTTTCTTAAACGTTCGAACAATTTTGACAGATGTTCAACGTGCTCACTCTCTGTTTTTGATTTTGCAATCATATCATCGACATATACCTCGATTTCCTTGTGTATCATGTCATGAAACAGAGTAGTCATGGCCCTTTGATAGGTTGCCCCGACGTTCTTCAAACCGAACGGCATTACCTTGTAGCAAAAGGTGCCTCATGGGGTAATGAACGAAGTTTTCTCCATGTCTTTCGGCGCCATTTTGATCTGGTTATAGCCCGAGAATCCATCCATGAAGGAGAAAATTTTGAACTTTGTTGTACTGTCTACCAGCATGTCAATGTGTGGTAAAGGAAAGTCGTCCTTTGGACTAGCCTTATTCAGATCCCTGTAATCAACACACATTCTGACCTTTCCGTCCTTTTTCGGAACGGGTACGATATTGGCTAACCATTGAGGATATTCTGATGTGGCGAGGAAACCCGCGTCAATCTGTTTCTGTACCTCCTCTTTGATTTTAATGGCCATGTACGGGTGAGTCCGTCTCAACCTTTGCTTTACTGACGGACATTCCGATCTTAACGGTAAGTGATGTTCCACGATGCTGGTATCCAACCCTGGCATATCCTGATAGGACCAAGCGAATACATCGGGGAATTCTTTGAGAAGCTTTATCAAACTCTCTTTGGCAGTTGGACTAAGCAGTGCCCCAATCCTGATTTCTTTTCTCTCTTGCTCTGAACCCAAGTTTACCGTTTCCAACGGTTCTTTATGAGGTTCAATGGACCTTTCCTCTTGTCTGAGTAGTCGGGAGATCTCTTCTGGAATTTCGTTGTCATTTTCTTCTTCAGCCTCGAATATCGGGAACTCAAAGTTGGGAGAAGGCATCGGATCGTATGTTTCAACGAGGTGTAAAACAAGCAATCTGCATGACGTGATGATTTGTGTTTAGAAGAGATAGAGAAAATGCAAGTGTGTGCAGTGTTTTATTTTTATTACTGCTTGTTTTTATGATTGAATTGTTTTTTAGGATTACCATTTTCTGAAAAAGCAAAAAGAGAAAATAGCAATAAATGCAGAAATTACAGAACGACGTTATTTTATTAATGAACAAGTCGATTCTTGAAACTACAGCCCTATAAAACAAAACTCTGTCGCTTTGGGCGAAGCGAAGAGGGATATTTACAGGAAGTGAGCCCTATCAAAACATCCGTTTCACCTGGGCAGGGTGAAAGGTTAAAGATGGCAATTACTTTGACTGATGAACGACCTTCAGAACATCGACAGTGACCCATTGGCGGCGAACTCCTCGGTGAATCACAAAGTCTGGCACCTTCCTTGATTTGTCTTCAGAAATGACGCTGATTTCTGGTGGAGCGGGATCATTGGAATCTGTCTCCCAGACAGAATTGTTGCAGGAGAATTCCTCTGTTGCATTTTGCATAGCATTTGTGCTCTCAGCTGTATCTCCCCATCCAGTTGGCTGGATGTCTTGAGCCTGATACGAGAGCTTTCGGTAGCAGTGTACTTGACGATGAAGTCGTATTTTCCACTTGGTTGTCCCAAGGTGTCCCAAACTTCTTTGGAACTGGAGGAGTCATCTTTCTCAATGACGTTGACCTCGGGAAAAGCATAGTTGATGAATTCAAGTCCTGCGAACGTTGCGAATTCATCTTCATGTTGAGTAGTTTCCGAATGACCTGAATGTTGATCCCATGACATGGTGGGGACACAGGTATTCTGTCCAAAAACGGTAAACTGATTTTCATTGCTCGACAGACCTTCTTGCCCCAAGTTTCCTGGGTAAGGCTGCCACATTGGCAGACCATCCATTGGGCCATAGTAATTGTGGTCAAAGTTGTCTTTCATCAGAGTGTCTTCCTCTAATGAATTTGGTGGAGCACGACACCCTTCCGGATCACAATCCCCGTATATCATTTCGATACCTGACCTGGGTATAAATCTCGGACTCTGTGCGGGATAGCAAAATGGTGTAGGCACCTCTTCCTGAGACATATAACCGTCCTCATTAAGATAGGACAACAATTCTTCATTTGTGTCAGAGGGATCTTCCTTATTGATAACATGAACTGTCTGAGACACTGGGTGAAGGAAACCTCCACTGTGGAAGAAGTTTTGCAGGGGATGAAGACTTTCATCGCTGGCAGCTGTCTGGGTACAGGATGCAGAAAAACCAAGACCCTTCTTTGTTTTATTGTCAGTAGGAATGACAAGTTGTCCCCATCCTGTTGTATCGGTACTCTCGACCGCTTTGATAGCATCTTTGTATGAGAAAATCGAGGTTCCTCCTCTGAACTGATTGTTCTCGCTCACCGACAGTGCTTGGAACTGCGTCCCAATAACCTCCTCGGGTTCTATACCAGTAGATGATGACAAGTTGCTTACAAGCAAGGCCTGTTCCCCAGAGACTGTGATAAGTTGATCGTTCTTGATGAACTTTAGCTTCTGGTGGAGGGTCGAAGTGACCGCTCCAGCCTGGTGTATCCAAGGTCTTCCTAATAAACAACTGTATGTTGCCCGTATGTCTATGACCTGGAAAGTGACTTGGAAAGTGTGAGGACCGATAGTTATGGGAAGATCAACTTCGCCGATAACTGTTTTTCTAGATCCGTCAAACGCTTTGACGACGACCTCGTTGGTTCTCATCGGAGGGCCCTTGAATGATAATTGCATCAAAGTGGACTTCGGCATAACATTCAGGGCTGACCCTGTGTCTACCAGTACGCTGGCTAAAGCATCGGCCTGGCAGTTAACTGTGATATTGAGTGCCATGTTATGATGGTGACCCTCTTCGGGTAATTCCTCATCACTAAATCCCAAATTATTGCAGGAAGTGATGTTAGAGACAATGCTATCGAACTGTCTGATTGTTACATCTTGTTCCACAAAGGCTTGCTCCAAGACTTTCTGTAGAGCCTCCCTATGCGCTTCTGAACTGAGTAACAGTGATAACACCGAGATATTTGAAGGAGTCTGTAACAGTTGATCGACAATGTTGTATTCACTCCTTTGGATGAGCTTCAGCATCTCATCATTGTTTTTCGAAAGGTCGGGATCACTGGATTGACCGACTGGTGGATCGGGAGCTTCTGTCTGAAGTTCCTTTTCTTTGTTAAGTTCTCCAACTCCTCGGTTGAAGATTCTACCACTCTGTGTTACACGACTGATGTCTGCAATATTCACGACGGAGGGTAATGGAATTTCCTTTCCATTTTCAACTGTCGTTGCACCGTATTTGTAAGGGATAGCCTTAGCTGATTCATACGGTAATGGTCCCGGTAGATAGATGACTATGGGAACCTTCTGATTTTTTTGACCATCATAAGTGATCTCGATTCGTTCCCGGTTGGGAACTTTAGATTCGTCAAGTAGAGGAATAATGGCAAAAACATCCCTGGTCCTGTGATGACCACAGATCGTGACAACATCCTTAACTTGCTCGGCAAGGTAGTTCGGCGTCCAGTCGATGGGTCCAGAACCCGGATATGGACGAATTTCTCCAGAATCGACCTGTCCCTGAAGAGCTGCTCTCACAGGGTAACACCCTTGGTTACTTTCCGAACAGACGCTACAACTGTCATAGTTGTGTGGTGGCACCTGGCCACGCCCACTTTGAATACAATGTAACCTTACTAGGTTAGCTTCCACTGACCGGACATCCTGACTTTGACGATGAGTGGGGTTTTTATTACTGATACTAATCTGCTGAGTATCTTTATCCATATAGATTGGCATCCACCAGTGATTTAACAAGTGCTGAAGTGCCTCCTGGACAAGGGTACAACCTCGATCGTTTTTGCAACCCGCTTTACAGCTTTGATAGTCATGTGATATTAAGAATCCGAGTCGGACTTGCTCAACATGTAACTCTACCAGGTTGGTATTCATCCCACGAATATCGAAGATCTGAACCATGTTGATCTGATAAGGGTTCCTATCATGGTAGTCTTGGATCCATCCAAGATCCATCTGACGCTGGAGGGCCTCCTGTATGAAAGAGCATCCCTGTTTGTTTACCGAGCAAATCAGACAGGAACTGTAATCGTGTCGCGACAGATTATGATGTTGGCTTTGCCTTGAGTGCATCGCCACCAAGTTGACATTCATTGCACGGATGTCGTGGTTCTGAATGACGTTAGAATTCGTGTAGACCATGTTAACTCCACGAACTCGGTGCTCTTGGATCCATCCGAGATCCATATGTTCCTACAGAGCTGCTTGCACTACAGAACACCCTTGATTGTCTTTAGAGCAGATATCACACTGATGATAGTTATGAGGTGGCACATGGCAATATCCACTCTGTCTACAATGCATCTTGACCAAATTGGTTTTCAACAAGAGTACATCGTGAATTTGATAGACATCGTTAATCTCTCCTTCTATCAAATTGACGGCAGCCTTCTCGTGTTGAGGCAGCGGATTCGTGAGAACATTAGGATTTGTATCCTTGAAGGATAAGACCCCGCTCCTAATAAGCTTTTGTACGTCGGACTTGAAATTGAGGCAAGTCTCTATGTTATGCCCTGAACCTCCTTGATGATAAGGGCATGTTTGATCCACCTTAAACCAAAAAGGCAGATTTTCCGGTACTATAAGAGGAGACTTAGTTTGAATGTGCCCCTTAGCCAGTAGTAATGGAAACAGCTCTGCGTACGTCACGGGTATAGGATCAAATCCTGGTGGCCGTGTTGTACGGTTGTTGTTATATTGGGGACGAGCCTGCTGAAGAGGTTGTTGTGTCCTTTGCTGGTCAGGTTGGCTCTGCGTAACCTGAGGCTGGTACGTAGGAATAGACGCAGGGTTGATAGCAGGAGTCACAGCTGCTATCGGTTGATAATGTCGCCTTTACTTTCCGAGAGAGATATTCCCAATATCTTGCTCTTTTTTCTTAGGGAGAGCACTACCGTATTTTTTAGTACCGCTCGTCGATCCAGGGTCTTTTACCAAACGTCCTTCTTGGACGGCTTCCTCAAGACGTACGCCCATGCCGACCATTTCGGTGAAATCACTGGGCGCACTGGCAACCATTCGGTTATAGTAAAATGAGCTTAAGGTCTTTAAGAAGATCTTTGTCATCTCTTTTTCCTCAAGAGGTGGACAAATTTGAGAGGCGATTTCACGCCACCTTTGAGCATATTCCTTAAAGGTTTCCTTGTCCTTTTGCGACATCGATCTGAGTTGATCTCTGTCGGGTGCCATGTCCAAAATGTATTTGTATTGTTGGACAAAGGCGGTGCCAAGATCTCCGAATGTGCTGATCGTGGCACGGTTTAAACCCATGTACCATTTGAGTGCGGCACCGGTTAAACTATCCTGGAAGTAGTGCATCAGTAGGCCCTGATTCTCCGTCTGGGCTGACATCCGCCAAGCGTACATCCCCAGATGGCTCTGAGGGCAAGAGTTACCCTTGTATTTTTCAAAGTCAGGCACTTGAAATTTGTGTGGAACTTTCACATTTGGGACCAAGCAGAGGTCTGCGGCGTCCTTTTTGTCATACCCCAAATTTTGACCACTAATATTTCCCATCATTGTGCAAATCATCATCATAATATGGAGGAACCATCATACTTCATCAGTCTCCCCAAAGATGGGTGAGCATCCACTACAATCAAAATTAGGGTTTCAAGCCCTCTCTGAGTGCTTAGAAAAAGGATCAACCAAGGAATGACATGATCTTTAACTTGTCTAACCTCTCAAACATCCACAATGGATCAAAAGGACTCCCACTTCAAGGATTAAGCACAAGGCTGCTCCCTTCTAGGTGGATTAAGTCTCAAGATCGCCAGTATCACCAAATTAGGGTTTTGGTCGACCAGGGCCTCCAGATGGAAATTTTTCATCTGGGTACAAGCCAAAGATCCAAAACACAACCTAATATACTCCATGGAACCTCATGGACCCATCCATCAAGTCAATTTTGCCTCAGGGGATGCATACATCAAAAATCAGGAATTAGGGTTTATTGACCTAATTCACCCCTAAGTTGACTTTTGGGACAAATCATGAACCAAGACCTCAAGAGAGGATTTTAGGGTCTCTAATGAACTATATTTATCCATTTGGGACAATGTATTGATCTAGGAAGCTTGAGCAACAAGTCTCAATTTCATCTGCACCACAATTAGGGTTTCGCGAGGAAAGTCAACTGTAACTTTGACTTTTGACCAGGACATGCTCCCAAACCCTAGGACATGCTTCAATATACCCTATGACACCCATGGAACATGTCCATCAAGTTTGATTTAGGTCAAGGACATGATTTCCTGAAGAATTGCACAGTTTGGAATTCATCTGATAAAAAGTCAACTGTGCACAAAAGTCAACTTTGACTTTTTGAGATTTTTCACCAAAATGGATTTTTAACCCTAAAATGATGTTAATGTATGATTTGAATCATCATTCATCAAGAAAAATCAAGAAAAGTGGGATAACTTGTAAAAGGGGTAACCATAAAAACTTAGAAAATTTTCTAAGTTAAAAATAAAGTGGCAAGGGTACCAACTTTGAAGGATCATAACTCCTAAACCACAAAGCCATTTTTCCTCATCCAAAGATGGATTTGTAGCCCTCATTACCCTCTAGAAAAACTTCAACTAGACCTAAGTCCAATTCATTAAGGATTTTGAGTTATGGAGTGATCAAAATGGCTGAAAAGTGAAAATGTCACTTTTTCCAACACTTAGTGAAATTTTCACTAAGTCAGAATCTGCCTTCACTTTTTGCCAAATGTAGAGGGATTTTTCACTTGGATTCAAAAGAGATCAAAACCAAATATGTTCAAACAGTTGTTATATCATGTAAGGGCTTTCCAAAATGGCCCAAGAACATTGCCAAATTCCATTTGAGTCATGAGATATGACATTGGAAAGTTGCCTTGCTGAAATCTGCCAAGGCAAGGCAGAATTTGCAACTTTGCTCGATTTACCAAAATCAGCCAAATTTAAATGCTCCTATCCACTTGGACACATCTGAGGATTGAATCTAAAGGGGACAATCACTGAGCCAAGCCTCCAAAGTCCATGGAACAAGAAATAGCATGTTGAACCTAGAATGGCCAAAATAGGGACAAGACTCCAAATTTGGATTGAAGCATTCAATGGAAGCATCAAGGTGGCATGGACTGAGCCATTCTCATCTGAAATCAGTCAAGACTTATCCAAGACCAAGGGAACCACAGCTCTGTGCCCTAACCTCTAGTCAATGGCTAGAGGAGACTTGGATTTCCATTGGACAACATTGGCCAAACCTACTTACCAGTTGCCATTCACTATTCCTTGCAAAACAAACTTGCTCTACTATAAATAGAGCTCAATTGTGATCAGTTTGAGTACACCAAAGCCATCTAGCAGATGCTTTCCTCAAAATCTCCTTCTCTTGGCAAAAAATGCCTTTCTTAGCAAGGTAGCTATCGGGTTTTGAATTTGAGAGCTTTTCCAATCAAACCAATCACACACACACCTCATATACATCACATATGAGCTGATCAAACACTTAAACAACAACTGGAACACTGATTTCTCAGAATCACCAGTCAATTGCTCAAGGTTTTAACCAAAATGCAGTTGAGATGCCATGAAGTGATCCAGCCAATTTCAATCAAGTCCAAGCATTCAAACACATTCCATAGGGTGTAGGGAAGCTGTTCAGATAATCACCACTCATCTGTAACACCTCCAAATCAAAAAACACATTGCACTTGCTATCACGGCCTAGAGGTAAGCATATACTTGGTCATCTCTCAATCTATGCATATTTCCTCGCACAATAATTTGACCATATGTTCATAATCATGCATGGAATGTTTCCCCTCAATTAATTGCATTGTTTGAATCGTGTATCAAAAATCCTAGCCTTCATGCAGAAATTAGGGTTCTTGAGGATTTTTCGTGATTTCTTGTTATATGTTTAATTTAAATGAAATTAATGGACATAGACATGATCGTGAGGTTGAGACGAGCATAATGATACGTGGATTGCATGTTATAATCAAGTATTCAGTGAGATTGGAAAGAAAATGCAAATCTGGCCAAGCCCAAAACACGCGCGTGTTCTTGGTGCGTTCTTGGCGCCTTTTTTTCAAAATTTGAATATTTGAATTTTGTGATTTTATTTAATTGATTCAAAAATTAATTTCTCTCTGAGTTTTAATGATTTTGAGTTGATTCTTTTTTTAATAATTCACAAAAATGTTAAAATATTTTATTTTCCCAAAAAAATCCCAAAAATATTATTTATTTCATATAATTGATATTTTTGCAAAGAATTAATATTTTAATTGTTTTTGACATTTTAAATATTTTTCCACATTGATTTTGCAACTTTTAATGCTTTCTAATTATTTTGTAGGTCAATACTTAATTTTTGAAGCATTAATCCAAAATCACAATTTGTTTTTCATATGTTAAGCAATTTTGATCATTTTTAATTGAATTTTTAACATTTTTGAAAACAAAATAGGGTTTTTGGATTAATTCAACCCTCATAAATCATTTTCAAAATATTTTGGGCCTCTTGAGAAATATTTTGGGCCTCATTCGTTGTATAAGTCCCTCTGTACATTTTCAAATAAACGGCACGATCATCGCCTTTTGAAAAATAACCCTGGGTCTCTCCTTGAGCTATAAGACCCATTCAAAAACACTTTGGGCCTCTAATAGAGTGTAAGACCCAATCCCTTTTTAACCAAATCATTTGTGCCTCACTTATTGTATAAGTCCCTCCACGTTAAAAGAAAACCTCGGCGTGATCGCCATTTCAAACGGAAAAACAAACTGGGCATACCCTCGTGTTATAAGCCCCACTCTTTTTTCTTTAAACCTTTTGGGCCTCTTGAGAGAGTGTAAGACCCAACCCCTTTGTACAGAAAAACATTTTGGGCCTCAGTTACTTGTATAAGTCCCTCTGTACAAATTCAAACAGTGCGCTCACTGATAAAACCTTGGGCCTCTCCTTGAGATGTAAGCCCCAAAACTTTCTTTTTCAAAGCACTTTCTCCTTTGATTTTGAATATATTGTTGTTTTCAATCTTTCTTTGTTGAACAACTAACCAAACAGCATGGAGGCTCTACAACCGAGTAAGTGGTTATTGCTTTCATTTACCGCTTTCATATACATATAACTGTATTGTGGGGCTGTTTTACTGTAAGTCTTCTTTCATAAACTCATATCAACTGTGTAATAATAGTATAGATATTTAGAGTTTCCCCGGCAACTACGTCTAGCACTAGGTAAAGTCGTTTCGATCACTCTTAGAAATAGTCTAAACTAGATCCCCATAGGATTACCAGACACAGTCTTCCCTCCTCTTGGGGTTAAACAATATGGAGATATGAAAGACAACATTCCCTGTGAACCCTTTCATAGACTGTCACTCATAGAAGTTGTCAAAGAAACTCTTTTCCCCAGAGATGATCTCTTCTCCGTGAATTGCATCTCTTGAGTTTCTTCCAAATTCTCGAACTTTCCTGACTTTGATCTATTCTCGGTGAATAGCATTGCCTTGAATTTTTCGGGATTTGGGGACCCACAGGCTTCTTAAAAGCACTTGTCAAGAAACACTATTCCCCAGAGATGATCTCTTCTCCGTGAATTGCATCTCTTGAGTTTCTTCCAAATTCTCAAACTTTCCTGACTTTGATCTATTCTCGGTGAATAGCATTGCCTTGAATTTTTCGGGATTTGGGGACCCATCGGCTTCTTAAAAGCAATCGGCCTCCTCTTAGGCATCGTACAAGGACCCACAGGCTTCCTAAAAGCAACCTCGCCTCCTCTTGGGCTTAGTACAAGGACCCTACGGCTTCTTAGAAGTATTCACAGCCTCCTCTTAGGCTTCGTATAATGATCTCTTCCTCCGGGAATGATAGCCTCCTCTTGGGCTTCGTACAAGGACCAATCGGCTTCTTAAAAGTTTCCGGTCTCCTCTTGGGTTTCGTACAAATTATCCCGACGACCTCCTAGAGGTATAGGAACAGAACTTAATCATTTGCATAGAACAGTCCTGTCATAGAGCCTACTACTGTTTCTCAAGGCATAGTATAAAAGATAAAACTCTAGACTTGGACATTCTAATTTCCTTGAGTCTCAAAGACATTCTCAAGTGACCCCTTTGTTAAATAGGAAGGAAACCCGTAGACTTGGACAGTCTCAATACCCTTTGGATTTCCCGTTTCCTTAAAGAGAAGGAAATATCCCTGATCCTCAAATCAAATCCCTGAGTACAGTGTTGCTCATATAAGAACTGATTTTCTCTTTAAAATCAGTATACTGGACCTGTCACTTAACTGAGACAGTCACCCTAGCCTCCTCTTGGGCTTTGTACAATGATCCTCCCCAGCGGAGTCAAACAACGTTTAGCCTCTCTCTCGGGCTTTGTACGAGACACATAAGAGACTCCCTCGTTGAGTCAATTCCCCTTTCGCCTCCATCTCGGGATTTATACGAGATACAAAAAGGTTCTTATTGAGCCAAACGAACAACAGCCTCCATCTCGGGCTTCGTACGAGATACAAAAAACCCTCTTGTTGGGCCAATAGCCTCCATCTCGGGCTTTATACGAGATACCAAAAAATCCTCTTGTAGGATCAACCCCTTTTAGCCTCTCTCTCGGGCTTTGTACGAGACACTTATTAGCCTCCTCTTAGGCTTTGTATAAGAAAACCACTGGTTGATCCAATCAACCTTTTAGCATCAAAGCTGTGCCTCGTTCACAGTACACAAACATCAACAACTCCTTCCCCTTCATCTAATCGCTGTAAGCGGCAAGCCTCTGGATCATCTACATCCATGCCATTGTCCCTCTTTTAGCATGAGAAATTCCTAAGGAAAGATAGCATTGCTCTACACTGAGTTAAAGTCTTCTCCTTTAGGTTGGAAATCCCCTATAAAGGAAATTATGGCATTGTCGGATTCACACATCCCGGTTAAAGTAATTCTCCTTTATAAACAGTTGTGACATACAATCCCCTCTTTAGAGATGACAAATTCTCTCTAAAGTCAAAACCTTTTAGCTTCACATCTTGGGCTTTGAACAAGATATAAATAGACTCTTTAGCTTCACATCTTGGGCTTTGAACAAGATACAAATAGACTCTTCAGCTTTACATCTTGGGCTTTAAACAAGATACAAACTACCTTTCGCTTCACGTCTTGGGCTTTGAACAAGACACCAAAAACACCCATTTCCTCCCATAGAATAGGAGGAACTACGAACGCTCTGATTTCCCTGTTTCGGTAAACAGGAATACGTAGGCATAAGATTGAAAGAAAAATCTTAGCGAGCACACTAAACAAAAAAATCAAATCCCATATCTCCATCAATCAAAAGCAGTAATTCAAAAAGCACCAGTCCTAACATCCTAATCCTTGTTCCCTGCCAGAAACCTTCTGCCAAGATAAAAAGAAAGAAAACAGTATTGGCGAAAATACAAATAACCAGTACAAAGGCCCCCCCACATTGATAGCATTTGTAACCTAACAGACCGCTGTTTAAACTCAGTATGCAAAGCAGGGTTAATTGGAGATATCTATTTCCCTTCCTTCATCAGCTTTAATAGGATAAAAAATGAATCGACCTGTAGTTTTAAGCTCAACCGCAGAGAGCGACCAGCGCTTAAGAACCGCGTCCAAAATTGCTCGCTATAGAAAAATGGCGCCCACCGTGGGGCCCGTCTCTGTTTTTCTTCTTCCTTTTCACCTCTTGTGTGAATACCACAGATTGGGGCTTCCGCCGAGGAACCCATTATCTATCAGGAACTTAGGATTCATAGCTTTAAAGGTCTAGGATGTTTAGGACAAATATATATACTGCTTTTCCTAATTGCTATACGTGTTTATTTTTCTGCTAATGGGAATGCGGGTGATACCGTATGTGGAAAGATTGAGTATACACCTAAGATAAGTGATGGCGACGGGGGTCGACCATCAACCTCAGTGGAGGCTGGCCAACGCAACCCATTCTCTCACCTAGACAATGGGCCGGTTGTTAAGTCTGAGAAGCTGAGGAGCCAAACCCTTTCGTAGTGCAGAAACTATCAGGAATAGTTGTTACGCGATACTACCCTCATTTGAGGCTGGTGATCTATTCTCGGTGAATGGCACTTACTCTAAGATTGCTCTACAACTCGCTGGCGATCCGCTTGTTGTTATGCTTTCCTGGGAGGAGCTGATGATAATGAGTACAGGTACAAAAATCACCCTAGTATAAACCTTTGGGGATGGGTAGAGCCTTGACTTCATGACAACGACCCTTTGACCCCATGTTTTTTCTATGTTTTTGTGTGCTGCATTCATGCATTCATTTAAAAAACATTAAAACAAAAAAAATCTTCTCTTCTAGTTTCTCTGTTCTTTCAAAATAAACTAAGACTGTGATTGCAAATATCAGAGAAAAGGATTGCACTAATGGATTTCGGTAGAAGGAGAACTCACCAGTATACCTTCAAGGTTCCAAAACTAGAGGATTTGAGAAGGTTAGCGAGGATGATCACTAACCAAGAGGCTTTCAGAGCCAAGCATGGAGGTTTACTACCACTGTTAAGAGTCCATGTGATTGAGGGAATCATGGATGCACTCATTAAATTCTACGATCCGGTTTATCACTGTTTCACATTCCCGGATTACCAGCTCGCACCAACGCTGGAGGAGTATTCTCATCTGATCGATTTACATATCACCGATCGAGCTCCATTTTCTGGACTGGAAGAAATTCCAAAGAATCAGACTATTACAAGAGCAATTCATTTGGACGAGTCTGAGGTCAGGACTCACATAACTACCAAGGGTGGCATCCGAGGTTTGCCAGCCCAGTTCTTGACAAAGAAGGCCCTATATTTTGCCAGTATAGGAAACGTGATTGCTTTTGAAAGCATCTTTGTCTTACTCACCTACGGGTTATTTTTGTTTCCCAACATCAATAACTTCGTCGATATTAACTCCATTAAGGTTTTTCTCATTGGAAATCCTGTGCCGACTTTGCTCGCAGATGCGTATCATTCTGTACACTTGGGGAATTTGTACAGTGGAGGGGAGATCACATGCTATGTACCTCTGCTTTACAAATGGTTTATCTCTCACTTGCCCTAGTCTGCTGCTTTTTGGGATTGCAAGAGTGCCTTACGTTGGTCGTAGAAGATCATGTCTCTTACCAACTCTGATATAGATTAGTGCAATAGGATTTATGAGGGAATCAGAATCATTGACCATTGTGGAAACTTCCCCAACGTACCCCTCATAGGAACTAAGGGAGGAATCAACTACCATCCGGTATTGGTTCTTCGTCAATTTGGATACCCGATGAGACACGTCCCACTGGGTGTTCATCTGGAAGGTCTTTTCTTCAAGGAAGGAGAAAACAACAAAGCACTAAAGATGGAAATAGTGCAGGCTTGGAAGCATGTTCATAAGAAAGGACGAGAGTCTCTGGGAAAACCAAATTGTGTCTCGGTGGAGCCTTATCTCCATTGGGTACAAACTAGAGCTCTCAAGCTAAAGATGCTTTATCCTCGTTACGAAATTCTTCCGCCGAGGGAATCTGTCATGTACTTCATGACTGAGACCGAAAAGCTTCAGGTTACTCTCAACAAAGTTCAAAAGGAGAGAAGGTCTTGGAAGAACAAGTACCGCACCCTCGACGTAGAGTCCATCAAAATACAGCAATTACTGAAAGATAAGGATGCTCTGATTGAGATTTTGGAGCAACATTCTGTAGAGAATCAAGATGACCAAAGGAATCTGCTCGCTCCTTTCACTTGTCAAAGGAATGACAACCCGACAATGGCCTAAGAGCCCCGGTCAAAGAAAAGGAAGATACCAGAATCAGCACCTGATTTCTCTTCAGAGAGGACTCGGGACCCATTAGCTTAGGTTTCTGTTTCCGCACCTTGTAATCGACTGTATTTCCATTTCTGTAATCCTTTGAAATTCAATAAAAAGGGGTTTCCCCACTGTTTGATATTTGCAATCTAATTGTCGAAGTTTATTCTGATTAAGCCTTAAACAATTAATATAATCATTGTATTCATCATTCTCACATTGCGTATTCTTCTTACCTACGAATCTCACGTTTGTGTCTCGATTCTAGAGTCAAACTGTCTCATTCGTATAATACTCGGGCCAATCGTCAGAGAAGGATGGATGATCTTGAGGAAGAAAATAGAGAGTTGAAAGACGAGATCGACGCTCTAAGAGAGGATATGAGAAAGCTTCGTAACGACATGCAAGCCATGGCAGAAGCTCAGCTACAAAGAACTGTGATCTCAGAGATCACCTCAACGCCCATAGTGGAGAGGTATGATCCTAGGTATCAGATACCGAAAGATCGTCCTTGGGGCATGCCTGTTAACTATATCCCGGAAGGATATGTTCCGCCGATCACTGAAGATCAGGGAATCACAACAGAAGCCGCTGGGCCTGAAGGTTACAAACTTCAGGAAATCGAAGATGCCAGGGGCATACTGAAGACTCCTGAAGGTTACAAACTTTGGGAAACGCCAAGATTTACTACCGAAGTCACGGTACCACCCCCTGCGGGGCACACTGTCCCGGAAGGACAGATTCCACAGACACCTTCTGGTAAGAAGGAAACTATGTTTGACAGAATGGAGGAATTCCAGGAACAATTCTTGGAAATGCAGAAGGAGCTGCAAGCCATTCGCGGTCAGGATCTATTTGGAAAGGACGACGCAGACCTCTGCTTGGTCCCCAATGTGAAAGTCCCACTTAAATTTCAAGTGCCCGACTTTGAAAAATACAAGGGTAACTCTTGCCCTCAAAGCCATCTGGTGATGTACGCTCGGCGGATGTCAGCCCAGACGGAGAATCAGGACCTACTGATTCACTACTTTCAGGATAGTTTAACCGGTGCCGCACTCAAATGGTACATGGGTTTAAACCGTGCCACGATCAGCACATTCAGAGATCTTGGCACTGCCTTCGTCCAACAATACAAATACAATTTGGACATGGCACCCGACAGAGATCAACTTAGATCGATGTCGCAAAAGGACAAGGAAACCTTTAAGGAGTATGCTCAAAGGTGGCGTGAAATTGCCGCTCAAATTTGTCCACCTCTTGAGGAAAAAGAGATGACAAAGATCTTCTTAAAGACCTTAAGCTCATTTTACTATGACCGAATGGTTTCCAGTGCGCCCAGTGATTTCACCGAGATGGTGGGCATGGGCGTACGTCTTGAGGAAGCCGTCCAAGAAGGACGTTTGGTAAAAGACACTAGATCGACGAGCGGTACTAAAAAATATGCTAGTGCTCTCCCAAAGAAAAAAGAGCAAGATATTGGAAATATCTCTCTCGGAAGGCAAAGGCGACGTTATCAATCGGTAGCAGCTGTGACACCTGTTGTCAGCCCTGCGCCTATTCCTACGTATCAACCTCAGGTTGCACAGAGCCGACCTGACCAGCAAAGGACACAACAGCCTCTTCAGCAGGCTCATCCTCCATATAACAATAACCGTACAACACGGCCACAAGGATTTGATCCTATACCCGTAACGTACACAGAGCTATTTCCATTACTACTGGCTAAGGGGCACATTCAGACTAAGTCTCCTCTTACAGTACCGGAAAATCCGCCTTTTTGGTTTAAGGTGGATCAAACATGCCCTTATCATCAAGGAGGTTCAGGGCATAACATAGAGACTTGTCTCAATTTCAAATCCGACGTGCAAAAACTTGTTATGAGCGGGGTCTTATCCTTCAAGGATACAAATCCTAATGTTTTCACGAATCCGCTGCTTCAACACGAGAAGGCTACCATCAATTTGATAGAAGGAGATACTAACGATGTCTATCAAATTCACGATGTACTCTCGTTGAAAACCACTTTGGTCAAGATGTATTATAGACAGAGTGGATATGGCCATGTGCCACCTCATAACTATCATCAGTGTGATATCTGCTCTAAAGACAACCAAGGATGTTCTGCAGTGCAATCAGCTCTACAGGAACAAATGGATCTCGGATGGATCCAAGAGCACCGAGTTTGTGGAGTTAACATGGTCTACACGAATTCTAACGTCATTCAGAACCACGACATCCGTGCAATGAATGTCAACTTGGTGGCGATGCACTCAAGGCAAAGCCAGTATCATAATCTGCCGCGGCACGATTACAGTTCCTGTCTGATTTGCTCGGTAAACAAGAGGACCTCCAGCGTCAGATGGATCTTGGATGGATCCAAGACTACCATGATAGGAACTCCTATCAAATCAACATGGTTCAGGTCTTTGATATTCGCGTGATGAATACCAACCTGGTAGAGTTACATGCTGAGCAGGTCCGACTCGGATTCTTAATATCACATGACTATCAAAGCTGTAAAGCGGGTTGCAAAAATGATCGAGGTTGTACCCTTGTCCAGGAGGCACTTCAGCACTTGTTAAATCATTGGTGGATGCCAATCTATATGGATGAAGATACTCAGCAAATTAGTATCAGTAACAGGAATCCTACTCGTCGCCAAAGTCAGGATGTCCGATCAATGGAAGGTAACCTAGTGAGGTTACATTGTATTCAAAGTGGGTGTGGCCAGGTGCCACCACACAATTATGAACGTTGCGGCGTCTGTTCGGAAAGTAACCAAGGGTGTTACCTTGTGAGAGCAGCTCTTCAGCGTCAGGTAGATCGTGGAGAAATTCGTCCATATCCGGGTTCTGGGCCCATCAACTGGACGCCGAATTACCTTACCGATCAAGTCGAGGATGTTGTCACCATCTTTGGTCGTCACCAGACCAGGGATGTTTTTGCCATCATCCCTCTACTTGACGAATCTAAAGTTCTCAACCGGGAACGGATCGAGATTACTTACGATGGTCAGAAAAATCAGAAGGCTCCTGTAGTCATCTATCTACCAGGACCGCTACCGTATGAATCAGCTAAGGCGATCCCTTACAAATACGGTGCAACAATAATTGAAAATGGAAAGGAAATTCCATTACCCTCCGTCGTGAACATTGCAGACATCAATCGAGTAACACGGAGTGGTAGAATCTTTAACCGAGGGGTTGGGGAAGTTAACAAGGAAAAGGAACTTCAGACAGAAACTCCTGATCCATCAGTCGATCAATCCAGTAATCCCGAGCTTTCGAAAAATAATGATGAGATACTGAAGCTCATCCAAAGGAGTGAATACAACATTGTCGATCAACTGTTACAGACTTCTTCAAAGATCTCGGTGTTATCACTGTTACTCAGTTCAGAAGCCCACAGGGAGGCTCTACAGAAAGTCTTGGAGCATGCCTTTGTGGAACAGGATGTAACAATCAGACAGTTCGATAGTATTGTCTCTAACATCACTTCCTGCAATAATTTGGGATTTAGTGATGAGGAATTACCTGAAGAGGGTCGCCGTCATAACATGGCGCTCAACATTACAGTTAACTGCCAAGACGATGCTTTAGCCAGCGTACTGGTAGACACAGGGTCAGCCCTGAATGTTATGCCAAAGTCCACTTTGATGCAATTATCATTCAAGGGCCCTCCGATGAGAATCAGTGAGGTCGTCGTCAAAGCGTTCGACGGATCCAGAAAAACAGTTATCGGCGAAGTTGATCTTCCCATAACTATCGGTCCTCACACTTTCCAAGTCACTTTCCAGGTCATGGATATCCGGGCAACATACATTTGTTTATTAGGAAGACCTTGGATACATCAGGCTGGAGCGGTCACTTCAACCCTCCACCAAAAGCTAAAGTTCGTTCAGAACGATCAACTTGTCACAGTTTATGGGGAACAAGCCTTGCTTGTAAGCAACTTGTCATCGTCTGCTGGTATAGAACCCGAGGAGATAATTGGAACCCAGTTCCAAGCACTTTCGCTACACAAGGACAATCAATCCGGAGGAGGAACTTCGATTTCCTCATACAAAGATGCTATTAAAGCGGTCGAGAGTACCGATACGAAAGGATGGGGACAACTTGTCATTCCTTTTGACAATAAAACAAAGGAGGGTCTTGGTTTTTCTGTAACCTATACCCAGACGGCTGCCAGCGATGAAAGTCTTCATCCCCTTAAAAATTTCTTCCACGGTGGAGGTTTCCTTCACCCAATGTCTCAAGCAGTCCATGCTATCAATGAGGAAGATACCTCTGACACCGATGAAGAGTGGAAGTCCTACCTTAACAAGGACGGTTATATGTCTCAGGAAGAGGTGCCTATGCCTTTTTGCTTTCCTATAGAAAGTCCAAGATTTATACCAAGATCAGATGTCAAAATGATCTACGGGGATTGTGATCCGGAAGGATGTCGCGCTCCACCAAATTCATTAGAGGAAGACACTCCGATGAAAGACAATTTTGACTACACCTGCTATGGCCCAATGGATGGTCTGCCAATGTGGCAACCTTATCCAGGAAACTTGGGGCAAGAAAGTCAGCCGAGTAATGAAACTCAGCTGAGCATCATTGAACAGAATACCTGCGTCCCCACCATGTCGTGGGATCAACACTCAGGTCATCCTGAAACTACTCAACATGAAGATGAATTCCCAACATTTGCAGGACTTGAATTCATCAACTATGCTTTTCCCGAGGTCAATGTCATCGAGAGAAATGACTCCTCCAGTTCAAAAGAAGTGTGGGACACCTTGGGACAACCGAGTGGAAAATACGACTTCATGGTCAAGTACACCGCTCCCGGAAGCTCTCGTATCCGGCTCGAAGACATCCAGCCAACTGGATGGGGAGATACAGCTGAGAGCACAAATGCTATGCAAAATGCAACAGAGGAATTCTCCTACGACAATTCTGCCTGGGAGACAGATTCCAATGATCCCGCTCCACCAGAAATCAGCGTTATTTCTGAAGACAAATCAAGGAAGGTGCCAGACTTTGTGATTCACCAAGGAGTTCACCGCCAATGGGTTGCCGTCGAGGTTCCGAAGGTCGTTCATCAGTCAAAGTAATTGCCATCTTTAACCTTTCACCCTGCCCAGGTGAAACGGATGTTTTGATAGGGCTCGCTTTCTGTAAATTTTCCCTCTTCGCTTAGCCCAAAGCGACAGAGTTTTGTTTTATAGGGTTGTAGTTTCAAGAATCGACTTGTTCATTAATAAAATAACGTCGTTCTGTAATTTCCACATTTATTGCTGTTTTCTTTTTTTGCTTTTTCAGAAAATGGTAATCCTAAAAAACATTTAAAAATAAAAACAAGCAGTAAAATAAATACACTGCACACACTTGCATTTTCTCTATCTCTTCTAAACACAAATCATCACGTCATGCAGATTGCTTGTTTTAAACCCAGTTGAAACATACGATCCGATGCCTTCTCCTAACTTTGAGTTCCCGGTATTCGAGGCTGAAGAAGAAAATGACAACGAAATTCCATAAGAGATCTCCCGACTACTCAAACAAGAGGAAAGGTCCATTGAACCTCACAAAGAGCCGTTAGAAACGGTAAACTTGGGTTCAGAGCAAGAGAGAAAAGAAATCAGGATTGGGGCACTGCTCAGTCCAACTGCCAAAGAGAGTTTGATAAAGCTTCTCAAAGAATTCCCCAATGTATTCGCTTGGTCCTATCAGGATATGCCAGGGTTGGATACCAGCATCGTGGAACATCACTTACCGTTGAGATCGGAATGTCCGCCAGTAAAATGAAGGTTGAGACGGACTCATCTGGACATGGCCATCAAAATCAAAGAGGAGGTACAGAAATAGATTGACGCGGGTTTCCTCGCTACATCTGAATATCCTCAATGGTTAGCCAACATCGTACCCATTCCCAAAAAGGACGAAAAGGTCAGAATGTGTGTCGACTACAGAGATCTAAACAAGGCTAGTCCAAAGGACGACTTTCCTTTACCACACATTGACATGCTGGTAGACAGCACAACAAAGTTCAAAATTTTCTCCTTCATGGATGGATTCTCGGGCTATAACCAGATCAAAATGGCGCCGAAAGACATGGAGAAAACTTCGTTCATTACCCCTTGGGGCACCTTTTGTTACAAGGTAATGCCATTCGGTTTGAAGAACGTCGGGGCAACCTATCAAAGGGCCATGACTACTCTGTTTCATGACATGATACACAAGGAAATCGAGGTGTATGTCGATGATATGATTGCAAAATCAAAAACAGAGAGTGAGCACATTGAACATCTATCAAAATTGTTCGAACGTTTGAGAAAATTCAAGCTCCGCTTGAATCCCAACAAGTGCACCTTTGGTGTCCGTTCAGGGAAACTACTAGGGTTCATCGTCAGCCAGAAAGGAATTGAGGTTGATCCTGACAAGGTCAAGGCCATTCAAGAAATGCCTTCGCCGAAAACTGAAAAACAAGTCAGAGGATTCTTGGGACGTTTGAACTACATCTCCAGATTCATATTCCTTATGACCGCCACATGTGCGCCGATTTTCAAGTTACTCAAAAAGAACCAGGATTGCGTTTGGACAGAAGATTGCCAAACCGCCTTCGACAGTATCAAGGAATATCTGTTGAATCCTCTGATTCTATCACCTCCAGTGGAAGGAAGACCACTGATCATTTACCTCACAGTTCTAGAGGACTCAATGGGATGTGTACTTGGCCAACAAGACGAAATAAAAAGAAAAGAGTCTGCCATCTACTATCTGAGCAAGAAATTCACCGACTGCGAAACTCGGTACACGATGCTTGAGAAAACTTGCTGCGCTTTGGCTTGGGCAGCCAAATGTCTTCGGCAGTACATGATTCGTCACACTACTTGGTTGATCTCAGAAATGGATCCAATCAAGTATGTCTTCGAAAAACCTACTCTTACGGGAAGGATTTCCCGTTGGCAGATGTTATTACCAGAATATGACATAGAGTACCACGCTCAAAAAGCCGTTAAGGGAAGTATTTTAGCCGATCATTTGGCTCATCAACCGATTGACGATCAGGAATCAATCGGGTTTGGCTTCCCAGACGAAGATGTCATGTATCTAAAAATGAAAGATTGCGATGAACCGTTACCCAGTGAAGGGCCAGAACCAGGTTCCCAATGGGGACTTATCTTTGACGGAGCAGTTAATCATTATGGAAACGGAATTGGGGCAATCATTGTTACCCCTCAGGGTACCCACATTCCTTTCACCGCTCGACTTACGTTCAAGTGTACGAACAACGAGGCCGAATACGAAGCTTGTATTATGGGTCTCCAGGAAGCGATTGATTTAAGGATCAAAAACTTGGACGTATATGGCAACTCAGCCTTGGTCATCAATCAGATAAAAGGAGATTGGAACACATACCAATCAGGATTGATTCCTTACAAAGACTATGCAAGAAGGTTGTTACCCTTCTTCAACAGAATCGAGTTTCATCACATCCCTCGTGATGAGAATCACATGGATGATGCATTAGCCACTATCTCTTCCATGATTAGTGTAGGTCAATGGAATGACATACCTAAGATCGACATAATACGCCTTGAACGGCCCGCTTACGTCTTCACGATTGAAGCAGTCATAGATGACAGACCTTGGTATCACGATATCAAATGCTTCCTTCAGAAACAAGAGTACCCATCTGGGGCACTCAGAAAAGACAGGAAAACCCTCAAAAGGTTGGCTGGAAACTTCTTCCTGAGCGGTGACACTCTCTATAAGAGAAATTTTGACATGGTCTTGCTCCGATGCGTAGACAGGCCAGAAGCAGACATGCTTATAAAAGAAATTCACAAAGGATCCTTTGGCACTCATGCCAATGGACACACAATGGAGAGAAAAATTCTAAGAGCAGGGTACTACTGGTTGACCATGGAATCCGACTGCTACAAGTACATGAGGAGGTGTCACAAGTGTCAGATATACTCCGACAAAATTCATGTACTGCCATCACATCTCAAAGTTCTCTCTTCCCCGTGGCCTTTTTCCATATGGGGAATCGACATGATCGGCTTGATCGAACCTAAGGCTTCAAACGGACATCGGTTCATCCTGGTAGCCATTGACTATTTCACCAAGTGGGTCGAAGCAGCGTCATTCGCTAATGTAACCCGACAAGTGGTGGTTCGATTTATTAAAAACAATATCATCTGCCGTTATGGTGTTCCAAGCGAGATCATTACTGATAATGGATCTAACTTGAACAATAAGATGATGAAAGAGTTGTGCATTGAGTTTAAGATCGAACACCATAACTCATCTCCCTACCGACCCAAGATGAACGGAGCGGTAGAAGCGGCTAACAAGAACATCAAGAGGATCATTCAAAAGATGGTTGTAACCTACAAAGACTGGCACGAGATGTTACCATTTGCTCTTCAAGGTTATCGCACATCTGTCCGCACTTCAACAGGGGCTACCCCTTTCTCTCTAGTATATGGCATGGAAGCAGTGCTCCCCATAGAAGTAGAGATCCCGTCAATCTGAGTACTGATGGAAGCTAAGCTCACCGAAGCTGAATGGTGTCAAAGCCGACACGACAAACTGAATCTGATCGAAGAGAAGCGAATCGCGGCATTATGCCACGGTCAGTTGTATCAGCAGAGAATGAAGAGGGCGTTCGACAAAAAGGTCTGACCTCGCATCTTCAGGAAATGAGACCTCGTGCTCAAGAAGATTCAATCTTTTCTAACTGACTCTCGGGGCAAGTGGACTCCAAATTATGATGGCCCCTATGTGGTCACGAAAGCTTTCTCAGGCGGCGCCTTGAGACTTGCAACCATGGACGGAGAGGAATTTGCCTGCCCCACAAATGTTGATGTAGTCAAGAAATACTTCGTCTAAACTAAAAAAAAAAACGTCTCGGTGGATTGAAAACCCGAAAGGGCGGTCCAGGCAAAAGTTAGAGACATGAAAAAAATCATCCCGGTGGATTGGAAACATCGAAGTACAATCCAGGAAAAAATTAGGGATAATGGCAAGTAACTATGTTCAATAGAGGCAAGTCCCTCAGCAGCAGCAGTTACATCATCCATCAGAGGAAAACTCCAGTCAAGGTCATCTTCGACAGAAGCTCAGGATGCCCCGAATTCAAAGTTGGTAGAAGGATAGTGGTCGTTATGTTTCAACGTAGCCCTTTTCCCTGTAAATTAGCATTTTTCAAACTTTGTATTTACTCTGTGGAATCACACGTTTGGCTGATCTCCATCCTATCAATAAAATTTGAGCCCTTGTGCTTTTGTTTGTAATTCTTATTTGTTTTAGCTTTACAGAACGACGTTGTTAACATGACTAACGATTCTTGAAATAAAACAAAAATGAATTTACTTGGTAAAACTTTTTCTGCTTTTAAAATAAAGATGGCAATTTCTTTTGACTGTTGAACATCAAAAGAGCATCAACCGTTTCTCCAGAAGTAAGCGAACTTCAAAGTGCAGAATCAAAGTACTCATTCTAACCCAGTACGCCTGAATGAAGGAATCAACTGTGTCAGAGACATTGTTTCGTCTGGCACGCTCCGGCCGAGTTCTTATCTCCTAAGCCCGATCAACGGTATGCCCCGCAGGGACTATCTCTCCTAAGCAAGGTGGAATTGCTATCTTGAACCAGCGATACCTGTATACGCCCCACGATGGCCGAGTATCCGGTCATGTTCATCTTTTAGTTTGTGTGTCGCGTCAGTTTTGTCAGCATAAACATACATGCATCATTCATTATTGATTCGCATTCACATTTCATATTGCATCGCTATCACTCTAGCCGGTCTTGTCCCTTAGTGATAGAAGTCCTCTCAATCGAGTTGTCAGTTCTTGCCTCGTCAGGAAACGTTGCGTTTGAACAATCTCTCCTCCAGTTTATTTCTGGATGGAAGTTGGCCCTTGACCACTTTGATAACTTGAACCTCTGAAAAGCCAGAGAAAACGTTCAATAAACATCACTCTTCGCCATTGAAGATGATATCCTTGCTTTCCCGGATTAAGGAAAATCCATAGAGAAAGCCTCGTAATCAGAGATTCGGCAGCATGCCAGTTTCGCTCCGAAAAGATTGCTGATGAAAAGGTCATCGGCACCTCAAAATTGGACCCCATCATATGGCATTTCTCCGGGAAGATCCCGAGAAAAGTATGATGTAAGATCCCAAGTGGAAGCAGTCTCTCAAGAGACTCGCTTTCCCCCAGTAGAATCGACAAATGGCGTCTCTAACAGAGAAGTTTGTGCACCTCTACAACTCAGACGACTGGGTTCCCCCAGCAAGTCTAACCTCAAATCTTTTTCCGTCAAATGGCATCTCCCCAGGAAAATTCGGCGAGAAGTTTGAAGGAAAGCCGCTACGCATAGCGTCCCTTGTCAATATGACAAAAGAAACTAAGACCAGTTCCTTGGTAGGAAACCAGGATCGAGGGGAAGTTTATTTCAGCAACTGAGACCAGTTCCTTGGTAGGAAACCAGGATCGAGGGGAAGTTTATTTCAGAAACTAAGACCAGTTCCTTGGTAGGAAACCAGGATCGAGGCGAAGTTTGTTTCCGCAACTAAGACCAGTTCCTTGGCTAAAGATCAGGATCGAGGGGAAGTTTACCTTTTCTAAGCATCATTGCTTGGCAAATGAAGATGAATGCGCAAGCTACCATTCATAACCACCATCAAAATTTTGGGTATTCCGATATTTAATCCTCTTGCACCCCGAATGCCCGAATACCTTCGTCATTCACACCTTCGGGTCCAAGAAGATTAAATAGGGGCATCTGTCATACCCCAAATTTTGGCCACTAAGATTTCCCATCATTGTGCAAATCATCATCACAATATGGAGGAACCATCATACTTCATCAGTCTCCCCAAAGATGGGTGAGCATCCACTACAATCAAAATTAGGGTTTCAAGCCCTCTCTGAGTGCTTAGAAAAAGGATCAACCAAGGAATGACATGATCTTTAACTTGTCTAACCTCTCAAACATCCACAATGGATCAAAAGGACTCCCACTTCAAGGATTAAGCACAAGGCTGCTCCCTTCTAGGTGGATTAAGTCTCAAGATCGCCAGTATCACCAAATTAGGGTTTTGGTCGACCAGGGCCTCCAGATGGAAATTTTTCATCTGGGTACAAGCCAAAGATCCAAAACACAACCTAATATACTCCATGGAACCTCATGGACCCATCCATCAAGTCAATTTTGCCTCAGGGGATGCATACATCAAAAATCAGGAATTAGGGTTTATTGACCTAATTCACCCCTAAGTTGACTTTTGGGACAAATCATGAACCAAGACCTCAAGAGAGGATTTTAGGGTCTCTAATGAACTATATTTATCCATTTGGGACAATGTATTGATCTAGGAAGCTTGAGCAACAAGTCTCAATTTCATCTGCACCACAATTAGGGTTTCGCGAGGAAAGTCAACTGTAACTTTGACTTTTGACCAGGACATGCTCCCAAACCCTAGGACATGCTTCAATATACCCTATGACACCCATGGAACATGTCCATCAAGTTTGATTTAGGTCAAGGACATGATTTCCTGAAGAATTGCACAGTTTGGAATTCATCTGATAAAAAGTCAACTGTGCACAAAAGTCAACTTTGACTTTTTGAGATTTTTCACCAAAATGGATTTTTAACCCTAAAATGATGTTAATGTATGATTTGAATCATCATTCATCAAGAAAAATCAAGAAAAGTGGGATAACTTGTAAAAGGGGTAACCATAAAAACTTAGAAAATTTTCTAAGTTAAAAATAAAGTGGCAAGGGTACCAACTTTGAAGGATCATAACTCCTAAACCACAAAGCCATTTTTCCTCATCCAAAGATGGATTTGTAGCCCTCATTACCCTCTAGAAAAACTTCAACTAGACCTAAGTCCAATTCATTAAGGATTTTGAGTTATGGAGTGATCAAAATGGCTGAAAAGTGAAAATGTCACTTTTTCCAACACTTAGTGAAATTTTCACTAAGTCAGAATCTGCCTTCACTTTTTGCCAAATGTAGAGGGATTTTTCACTTGGATTCAAAAGAGATCAAAACCAAATATGTTCAAACAGTTGTTATATCATGTAAGGGCTTTCCAAAATGGCCAAGAACATTGCCAAATTCCATTTGAGTCATGAGATATGACATTGGAAAGTTGCCTTGCTGAAATCTGCCAAGGCAAGGCAGAATTTGCAACTTTGCTCGATTTGCCAAAATCAGCCAAATTCAAATGCTCCTATCCACTTGGACACATCTGAGGATTGAATCTAAAGGGGACAATCACTGAGCCAAGCCTCCAAAGTCCATGGAACAAGAAATAGCATGTTGAACCTAGAATGGCCAAACTAGGGACAAGACTCCAAATTTGGATTGAAGCATTCAATGGAAGCATCAAGGTGGCATGGACTGAGCCATTCTCATCTGAAATCAGTCAAGACTTATCCAAGACCAAGGGAACCACAACTATGTGCCCTAACCTCTAGTCAATGGCTAGAGGAGACTTGGATTTCCATTGGACAACATTGGCAAACCTACTTACCAGTTGCCATTCACTATTCCTTGCAAAACAAACTTGCTCTACTATAAATAGAGCTCAATTGTGATCAGTTTGAGTACACCAAAGCCATCTAACAGATGCTTTCCTCAAAATCTCTTTCTCTTGGCAGAAAATACCTTTCTTAGCAAGGTAGCTATCGGGTTTTGAGTTTGAGAGCTTTTCCAATCAAACCAATCACACACACACACACACACCTCATATACATCACATATGAGCTGATCAAACAATTAAACAACAACTGGAACACTGATTTCTCAGAATCACCAGTCAATTGCACAAGGTTTTAACCAAAATGCAGTTGAGATGCCATGAAGTGATCCAGCCAATTTTAATCAAGTCCAAGCATTCAAACACATTTCATAGGGTGTAGGGAAGCTGTTCAGATCATCACCACTCATCTGTAACACCTCCAAATCAAAAATCACATTGCACTTGCTGTCACGGCCTAAAGGTAAGCATATACTTGGTCATCTCTCAATCTATGCATATTTCCTCGCACAATAATTTGGCCATATGTTCATAATCATGCATGGAATGTTTCCCCTCAATTAATTGCATTGTTTGAATCGTGTATCAAAAATCCTAGCCTTCATGCATAAATTAGGGTTCTTGAGGATTTTTCGTGATTTCTTGTTATATGTTTAATTTAAATGAAATTAATGGACATAGACATGATCGTGAGATTGAGATTGAGACGAACATAATTATATGTGGATTGCATGTTATAATCAAGTATTCAGTGAGATTGGAGAGAAAATGCAAATCTGGCCAAACCCAGAACACGCGCGTGTTCTTGGTGTGTTCTTGGCGCCTTTTTTTCAAAATTTGAATATTTGAATTTTGTGATTTTATTTAATTGATTCAAAAATTAATTTCTCTCTGAGTTTTAATGATTTTGAGTTGATTCTTTTTTTAATAATTCACAAAAATGTTAAAATATTTTATTTTCCCAAAAAAATTATTTATTTCATATAATTGATATTTTTGCAAAGAATTAATATTTTAATTGTTTTTGACATTTTAAATATTTTTTCCACATTGATTTTGCAACTTTTAATGTTTTCTAATTATTTTGTAGGTCAATACTTAATTTTTGAAGCATTAATCCAAAATCACAATTTGTTTTTCATATGTTAAACAATTTTGATCATTTTTAATTGAATTTTTAACATTTTTGAAAACAAATTAGGGTTTTTGGATTAATTCAACCCTCAAAAATCATTTTCAAAACATTTTGGGCCTCTTGAGAGAGTGTAAGACCCAACCCACTTGTACAGAAATATTTTGGGCCTCATTCGTTGTATAAGCCCCTCTGTACATTTTCAAATGAACGGAACGATCATCGCCTTTTGAAAAATAACCCTGGGCCTCTCCTTGAGCTATAAGACCCATTCAAAAACACTTTGGGCCTCTAATAGAGTGTAAGACCCAATCTCGTTTTAACCAAATCATTTGGGCGTCATTTATTTTATAAGTCCCTCCGCGTCATTGTGGGGCTGTTTTACTATAAGTCTTCTTTCATAAACTCATATCAACTGTGTAATAATAGTATAGATATTTAGAGTTTCCCCGGCAACTACGTCTAGCACTAGGTAAAGCCGTTTCGATCACTCTTAGAAATAGTCTAAACTAGATCCCCATAGGAATACCAGACACAGTCTTCCCTCCTCTTGGGGTTAAACAATATGGAGATAAGAAAGGCAGCATTCTCTGTGAACCCTTTCATAGACTGTCACTCATAGAAGTTGTCAAAGAAACTCTATTCCCCAGAGATGATCTCTTCTCCGTGAATTGCATCTCTTGAGTTTCTTCCAAATTCTCGAACTTTCCTGACTTTGATCTATTCTCGGTGAATAGCATTGCCTTGAATTTTTGGGATTTGGGGACCCACAGGCTTCTTAAAAGCACTTGTCAAGAAACTCTATTCCCCAAAGATGATCTCTTCTCCGTGAATTGCATCTCTTGAGTTTCTTCCAAATTCTCGAACTTTCCTTACTTTGATCTATTCTCGGTGAATAGCATTGCCTTGAATTTTTCGGGATTTGGGGACCCATCGGCTTCTTAAAAGCAATCGGCCTCCTCTTGGGCATCGTACAAGGACCCACAGGCTTCTTAAAAGCACTTGTCAAGAAACTATATTCCCCAGAGATGATCTCTTCTCCGTGAATTGCATCTCTTGAGTTTCTTCCAAATTCTCGAACTTTCCTGACTTTGATCTATTCTCGGTGAATAGCATTGCCTTGAATTTTTCAGGATTTGGGGACCCATCGGCTTCTTAAAAGCAATCGGCCTCCTCTTGGGCATCGTACAAGGACCCACAGGCTTCCTAAAAGCAACCCCGCCTCCTCTTGGGCTTAGTACAAGGACCCTACGGCTTCTTAGAAGTATTCACAGCCTCCTCTTAGGCTTCGTATAATGATCTCTTCCTTCGGGAATGATAGCCTCCTCTTGGGCTTCGTACAAGGACCAATCGGCTTCTTAAAAGTTTCCAGTCTCCTCTTGGGCTTCGTACAAATTGTCCTGACGACCTCCTAGAGGTATAGGAACAGAACTTAATCATCTGCATAGAACAGTCCTGTCATAGAGTCTACTACTGTTTCTCAAGGCGTAGTATAAAAGATAAAACTCTAGACTTGGACAGTCTAATTTCCTTTAGTCTCAAAGACATTCTCAAGTGACCCCTTCGTTAAATAGGAAGGAAACTCGTAGACTTGGACAGTCTCAATACCCTTTGGATTTCCCATTTCCTCAAAGAGAAGGAAATATCCCTGATCCTCAAATCAAATCCCTGAGTACAGTGTTGCTCATATAAGAACTGATTTTCTCTTTAAAATCAGTATATTGGACCTGTCACTTAACTGAAACAGTATCCCTAGCCTCCTCTTGGGCTTTGTACAATGATCCTCCCCAGCAGAGTCAAACAACGTTTAGCCTTTCTCTCGGGCTTTGTACGAGACACATAAGAGACTCCCTCGTTGAGTCAATTCCCCTTTCGCCTCCAGCTCGGGCTTTATACGAGATACAAAAAGGTTCTTATTGAGCCAAACAAACAACAGCCTCCATCTCGGGCTTCGTACGAGATACAAAAAACCCTCTTTTTGGGCCAATAGCCTCCATCTCGGTTTTTATACGAGATACCAAAAGATCCTCTTGTAGGATCAACCCCTTTTAGCCTCTCTCTCGGGCTTTGTACGAGACACATATTAGCCTCCTCTTAGGCTTTGTATAAGAAAACCACTGGTTGATCCAATCAACCTTTTAGCATCAAAGTTGTGCCTCGTTCACAGTACACAAACATCAACAACTCCTTCCCCTTCATCTAATCGCTGTAAGCGGCAAGCCTCTGGATCATCTACATCCATGCCACTCTCCCTCTTTTAGCATGAGAAATTCCTAAGGAAAGATAACATTGCTCTACACTGAGTTAAAGTCTTCTCCTTTAGGTTGGAAATCCCCTATAAAGGAAATTATGGCATTGTCGGATTCACACATCCCAGTTAAAGTAATTCTCCTTTATAAACAGTTGTGACATACAATCCCCTCTTTAGAGATGACAAATTCTCTCTAAAGTCAAAACCTTTTAGCTTCACATCTTGGGCTTTGAACAAGATACAAATAGACTCTTTAGCTTCACATCTTGGGCTTTGAACAAGATACAAATAGACTCTTCAGCTTCACATCTTGGGCTTTGAACAAGATACAAACTACCTTTCGCTTCACGTCTTGGGCTTTGAACAAGACACCAAAAACACCCATTTCCTCCCATAGAATAGGAGGAACTACGAACGCTCTGATTTCCCTGTTTCGGTAAACGGGAATACGTAGGCATAAGATTGAAAGAAAAATCTTAGCGAGCACACTAAACAAAAAAACCAAATCCCATATCTCCATCAATCAAAAGCAGTAATTCAAAAAGCACCAGTCCTAACATCCTAATCCTTATTCCCCGCCAGAAACCTTCTGCCAAGATAAAAAGAAAGAAAACAGTATTGGCAAAAATACAAATAACCAGTACAAAGGCCCCCCCACATTGATAGCATTCGTAACCTAACAGACCGCTGTTTAAACTCAGTATGCAAAGCAGGGTTAATTGGAGACATCTATTTCCCTTCCTTCATCAGCTTTAATAGGATAAAAAATGAATCGACCTGTAGTTTTAAGCTCAACCGCAGAGAGCGACCAGCGCTTAAGAACCGCGTCCAAAATCGCTCGCTACACTTTCTAAATAGATCTTGACCGCGAATGGCTTGCAGCTCCTTCTGCATTTCCAAGAATTGCTCCTGGAATTCCTCCATTCTGTCAAACATAGTTTCCTTCTTACCAGAAGGTGTCTGTGGAATTTGTCCTTCCGGGACAGTGTGCACCACAGGGGTGGTACCGTGACTACGGCAGTGAATCTTGGCGTTTCCCGAAGTTTGTAACCTTCAGGAGTCTTCAGTATGCCCCTGGCATCTTTGCTTTCCCGAAGTTTGTAACCTTCAGGCCCAGCGGCTCTGTTATGATTCCCTGATCTTCAGTGATCGGCGGAACATATCCTTCCGAGATATAGTTAACAGGCATGCCCCAAGGACGATCTTTCGGCATCTGATACCTAGGATCATACTTCTCCACTATGGGCGTTGAGGTGATCTCTGAGATCACAGTTCTTTGTAGCTGAGCTTCTGCCATGGCTTTCATGTCGTTACGAAGCTTTCTCATATCCTCTCTCAGAGCGTCGATCTCTTCTTTCAACTCTCTATTTTCTTCCTCAAGATCATCCTCCTTTTCTGACGATTAGCCCGAGTATTATACGAATGAGACAGTTTGACTCTAGAACCGAGACACAAATGTGAGATTAGTAGGTAAGAAGAATACACGATGTGAGAATGATGAATGCAATGATTATATTAATTGTTCTTTTGGTTTAATCAAAATAAACTTCGACAATTAGATTGCAAATATCAAACAGTGGGGAAACCCCTTTTTATTGAAATTCAAAGGATTACAGAAATGGAAATACAGTAGATTACAAAGTGCAGAAACAGAAACCTAAGCTAATGGGCCCCGAGTCCTTTCTGAAGAGAAATCGGGTGCTGATTCTGGTATCTTCCTTTTCTTTGACCGGGGCTCTTGGGCCGTTGTCGGGTTGTCATTCCTTTGCCAGGTGAAAGGAGCGAGCAAATTCCTTTGGTCATCCTGATTATCCACAGCATGTTGCTCCAAAATTTCAATCAGAGCATCTTTCTCTTTCAGTAATTGCTGTATTTTGATGCACTCTACGTCGAGGGTGCGGTACTTGTTCTTCCAAGACCTTCTCTCCTTTTGTACTTTGTTGAGAGTAACCTGAAGCTTTTCAGTTTCCGTCATGAAGTACATGACAGATTCCCTTGGCGGAAGAATTCCGTAACGAGGATAAGGCATCTTTAGCTTGAGAGCTCTAGTTTGTACCCAATGGAGATAAGGCTCCACCGAGACACAGTCCGATTTTCCTAGAGACTCTCGTCCTTTCTTATGAACATGCTTCCAAGCGTGCACTATTTCCATCTTTAGTGCTCTGTCGTTTTCTCCTTCCTTGAAGAAAAGACTTTCCAGATGAACACCCAGCGGGATGTGTCTCATCGGGTATCCAAATTGACGGCGAACCAATACCGGATGGTAGTTGATTCCTCTTTTAGTTCCTATGAGGGGTACGTTGGGGAAGTTTCCACAACGGTCGATGATTCTGATTCCATCATAGATCCTATTACACCAATCTATATCAGAGTTGGTAAGAGACATGATCTTCTACGACCAACGTAAGGCACTCTTGCAATCCCAACAAGCAGCAGACTTGGGCAAGTGAGAGATAAACCATTTGTAAAGCAAAGGTACACAGCATGTGATCTCCCCTCCACTGTACAAATTTCCCAAGTGTATAGAATGATACGCATCTGCGAGCAAAGTAGGCACAGGGTTTCCAATGAGAAAAACCTTAATGGAGTTAATATCGACGAAGTTATTGATGTTTGGAAACAAAAATAACCCGTAGGTGAGCAAGACAAAGATGCTTTCAAAAGCAGTCATGTTTCCTATACTGGCGAAATACAGGGCTTTCTTTGTCAAGAACTGGGCCGGCAAACCTTGGATGCCACCCTTGGTGGTTAGGTGAGTTCTAACCTCAGACTCGTCCAAATGAATTGCTCTTGCAATGGTCTGATTCTTTGGAATTTCTTCCAGTCCAGAAAATGGAGCTCGATCTGTAATGTGTAGATCGATCAGGTGAGAATACTCCTCCAGCGTTGGTGTGAGCTGGTAATCTGGGAATGTGAAACAGTGATAAACTGGATCATAAAACTGAATGAGCGCATCCATGATTCCCTCAATCACATGGACTCTTAACAGTGGTAGCAAACCTCCGTGCTTGGCTCTGAAAGCCTCTGGGTTAGTGATCATCCTCGCTAACCTTCTCAAATCCTCTAGCTTTGGAACCTTGAAGGTATACTGATGAGTTCTCCTTCTATCGAAATCCATTAGTGCAATCCTTTTCTCTGATATTTGCAATCACAGTCTTAGTTTATTTTGAAAAAACAGAGAGACTAGAAGAGAAATATTTTAAATGTTTTAATGTTTTTTAGATGAATGCGTGAATGCAGCACACAAAAACATAGAAAAATATGGGGTCAAAGGGTCGTTGTCATGAAGTCAAGGCTCTACCCATCCCCAAAGGTTTATACTAGGGTGTTTTTTGTACCTGTACTCATTATCATCAGCTCCTCCCAGGAAAGCAAAACAACAAGCGGATCGCCAGCGAGTTGTAGAGCAATCTTAGAGTAAGTGCCATTCACCGAGAATAGATCACCAGCCTCAAATGAGGGTAGTATCGTGTAACAACTATTTCCGATAGTTTCCGCACTACAAAAGGGTTTGGCTCCTCAGCTTCTCAGACTTAACAATCGGCCCATTGTCTAGGTGAGAGAATGGGTTGCATTGGTCAGCCTCCACTGAGGTTGATGGTCGACCTCGTCGCCATCACTTATCTTAAGTGTATCCTCAATCTTTCCACATACGGCATCACCCGCATTCCCATTAGTAGAAAAATAAACACGTATAGCAATTAGGAAAAGCGGTATATATATTTGTCCTAATCATCCTAGACCTTTAAAGCTATGAATCCTAAGTTCCTGACAGAAAATGGGTTCCCCGGCGGAAGCCCCAATCTGTGGTAGTCACACAAGAGATGAAAAGGAAAAAGGAACACAGAGACTGGCCCCACGATGGGCGCCATTTTTCTGTAGCGAGCGATTTTGGACGCGGTTGTTAAGCGCTGGTCGCTCTCTGCGATTGAGCTTAAACTACAGGTCGATTCATTTTTTATCCTATTAAAGCTGATGAAGGAAGGGAAATAGATGTCTCCAATTAACCCTGCTTTGCATACTGAGTTTAAACAGCGGTCTGTTAGGTTACGGATGCTATCAATGTGGGGGGCCTTTGTACTGGTTATTTGTATTTTCGCCAATACTGGTTTCTTCTTCTTTTTTATCTAGATAGAGGGTTTCTGGCGGGGAACAAAGATTAGGATGTTAGGACTGATGTTTTTGAATTACTGCTTTTGATTGATGGAGATATGGGATTTTAGGTTTTTGTTTAGTGTGCTCGCTAAGATTTTTCTTTCAATCTTATGCCTACGTATTCCCGTTTACCGAAACAGGGAAATCAGAGCATTCGTAGTTCCTCCTATTCTATGGGAGGAAATTGTATTTGGTGTCTTGTTCAAAGCCCAAGACGTGAAGCGAAAGGTGGTTTGTATCTTGTTCAAAGCCCAAGATGTGAAGCTGAAAAGTCTATTTATATCTTGTTCGAAGCCCAAGATGTGAAGCTAAAGGTTTGACTTTAGAGAGAATTTGTCATCTCTAAAGAAAGGTTTGTCTGTCACAATTGTTGGGTGACTGGTTATAAAGGAGAATTACTTTAACCGGGATACGCGGATCCTAGCAATGCCATAATTTCCTTTATAGGGGATTTTAACCTGAAGGAGAAGACTTTAACTCAGTGTAGAGTAATGCTATCTTTCCTTAGGAATTTCTCATGCTAAAAGAGGGACAGTGGCATGGATGTAGATGATCCAGAGGCTTGCCGCTTACAGCAATTAGATGAAAGGGAAGGAGTTGTTGATGTTTGTGTATTGTGAACGAGGCACAACTTTGATGCTAAAAGGTTTATTAGATCAACCAGCAGTTTTCTTATACAAAGCCTAAGAGGAGGCTAATATGTGTCTCGTACAAAGCCCGAGAGAGAGGCGAAAAGGTTTTGACCCGACAATGGAGTCTTTTGGTATCTCGTATAAAGCCCGAGATGGAGGCTGTTGTTTATTTGGCTCAATAAGAACCTTTTAGTATCTCGTATAAAGCCCAAGATGGAGGCGAAAGGGGTGATTGACTCAACGAGGGAGTCTTTTTTGTGTCTCGTACAAAGCCCGAGAGAGAGGCTAAACGTTTGCTTGACTCCACTGCGGAGGATCATTGTACAAATCCCAAGAGGAGGCTATGGTGACTGTTCAGTTAAGTGACAGGTCCAGTATGCTGATTTTGAAAGAGAAAATCAGTTTTTATATGAGCAACACTGTACTCATGGATTTGATTTGAGGATCAGGGATATTTCCTTTTCTTTGAGGAAACGGGAAATCCAAAGGGTATTGAGACTGTCCGAGTCTGCGGGTTTCCTTCCTATTTAACGAAGGGGTCACTTGAGAATGTCTTTGAGACTCAAGGAAGTTAGACTGTCCAAGTCTAGAGTTTCATCTTTTGTACTATGCTTTGAGAAACAGTAGTAGACTCTTGGAAAGGGTTGTTCTATGCAGATGATTAAGTTCTGTTCCTATACCTCTAGGAGGTCGTCGGGACAATTTGTACGAAGCCCAAGAGGAGGCTGGAAACTTTTAAGAAGCCGACGGGTCCTTGTACGATGCCCAAGAGGAGGCTATCATTCCCGGAGGAAGAGATCATTATACGAAGCCTAAGAGGAGGCTGTGAATACTTCTAAGAAGCCGTAGGGTCCTTGTACTAAGCCTAAGAGAAGGCGAGGCTGCTTTTAAGAAGCCTGTGGGTCCTTGTACGATGCCCAAGAGGAGGCCGATGCTTTAAGAAGCCCGTGGATCCCCAAACCCCGAGAAATTCAAGGCAATGTTATTCACCGAGAATAGATCAAAGTCAGGAAAGTTCGAGAATTTGGAAGAAACTCAAAGATGCCATTCACGGAGAATACATTCATCTCTGGGAGTAGAGTTTCTTGATAATTCCTAATGAGGTTAGCCGAAGAGAAGACTGTATCTGGTGATCCTATTGGGGATCTAGTTGTCTATTTCTACGAATAAACGAAACGGCGTCACCTAGTTCTAGACGTAGTTGCCGGGGAAACTCGAAATATCTATACTATTATTACACAGTTGATATGAGTTTATGAAAGAAGACTTACAGTGAAACAGCCACACAATACAGTTATATGTATATGAAAGCGGTAAATGAAAGCAATAAACACTTACTCGGTTGTAGAGCTTCCATGCTGTTTGGTTAGTTGTTCAGCAAAGAAAGATTGAAAACAACAGTATATTCAAAATAAAGGAGAAAGTGCTTTGAAAAAGAAAGATTTGGGGCTTACATCTCAAGGAGAGACCCAGGGTTTTATCAGTGAGCGCACTGTTGAATTTGTACAGAGGGACTTATACAAGTGACTGAGGCCCAAAATGTTTTCTGTACAAAGGGATGGGTCTTACACTCTCTCAAGAGGCCCAAAAGGTTTAAATAAAAAGAGTGGGGCTTATAACACGAGGGTAGGCCCAGATGATTTTTCCATTTGAAATGGCGATCGCGCCTAGATTTTCTTTTAACGCAAAGGGACTTATACAATAAGTGAGGCCCAAAATGGTTTTGGTTAAAAGGGGATTGGGTCTTACACTCTATTAGAGGCCCAAAAAATTTTTGAATGGGTCTTATAGCTCGAGAGGAGGCCCAATTGTTATTTTTCAAAAGGCGACGATCGCGCCGTTTGTTTTTTACGGTATCGGGACTTATACAATGCACTGAGGCCCAAAAATGATTTGGTCAAAAAAGGATTGGGTCTTACACTCTATTAGAGGCCCAAATGATTTGAAAATGATTTATGAGGGTTGAATTAATCCAAAACCCTAATTTGTTTTTCAAAAATGTATTTAATTGAATAAAAATTCAATTAAAATGATCAAAATTGTTTAACATATGAAAAACAAATTGTGATCTTGGATTAATGCTTCAAAAATTAAGTATTGACCTACAAAATAATTAGAAAGCATTAAAAGTTGCAAAATCAATGTAGAAAAAATATTTTAAATGTTAAAAACAATTAAAACATTAATTCTTTGCAAAAAATATCAATTATATGGAATAAATAATATTTTTGGGATTTTTTGATAAAATAAATTATTTTAACATTTTTGTGAATTATTAAAAAAAGAATCAACTCAAAATCATTAAAACTCAGAGAGAAATTAATTTTTGAATCAATTAAATAAAATCACAAAATTCAAATATTCAAATTTCTAAAAATGGCGCCAAGAACAAGCTGAAGAACACGCGCGTGTTCTGAGATTCTCAGATTTGCATTTTCTATCCAATCTCCCTGAATACTTGATTATAACATGTAATCCACATATCATTATGCTCGCCTCAACCTCACGATCATGTCTATGTCCATTAATTTCATTTAAATTAAACATACAACAAGAAATCATGAAAAATCCTCAAGAACCCTAATTTCTACATGAAGGCTATGATTTTTGATACACGATTCAAACAATGCAATTAATTAAGGGGAAACATTCCATGCATGATTATGAACATATGGCCAAATTATTGTGCGAGGAAATATGCATAGATTGAGAGATGCCCAAGTTTAGGCTTACCTCTAGGTCGTGACAGCAAGTGCAATGTGATTTTTGACTTGGAGGTGTTACAGATGAGTTGTGATGATCTGAACAGCTTCCCTACACCCTATGGAGTATGTTTGAATGCTTGGACTTGATGGAAATTGGTTGGATCACTTCATGGCATCTCAACTGCACTTTGGTTAAAACCTTGAGCAATTGACTGGTGATTCTGAGAAATCAGTGTTCCAGTTGTTGTTTAAGTGTTTGATCAGCTCATATGTGATGTATGTGAGGTATGTGAGTGATTGGTTTGAGTGGAATTGCCCTCTAGCTCAAAACCCAATAGTTACCTTGCTAAGAAAGGCATTTTTGCCAAGAGAAAGAGATTTTGAGAAAGGCAAGTGTTGTAGGCCTTTGGTGTACTTAAACTGAACATAATTGGGCTCTATTTATAGTAGAGTAAGTTTGTTTTGCAAGGAATAGTGAATGGCAACTGATAAGTAGGTTTGGCCAATGTTGGCCAATGGAAATTCAAGTCTCCTCTAGCCATTGACTAGAGGTTAGGGCACAGAGCTTTGGTTCCCTTGGTCTTGGATAAGTCTTGACTGATTTCAGATGATAATGGCTCAGTCCATGCCACCTTGATGCCTCCATTGAATGCTTCAATCCAAATTTGGAGTCTTGTCCCTATTTTGGCCATTCTAGGTTCAACATGTTATTTCTTGTTCCATGGACTTTGGAGGCTTGGCTCAGTGATTGTCCCCTTTAGATTCAATCCTCAGATGTGTCCAAGTGGATAGGAGCATTTGAATTTGGCTGATTTTGGCAAATCGAGCAAAATTGCAAATTATGCCTTGCCTTGACAGATTTCAGCAAGGCAACTTGCCAATGTCATATCTCATGGTGTAAGTTGAATTTGGTAATGCTCTTGACCATTTTGGAAAGCCCTTACATGATACAACAACTGTATGAACATGTTTGGTTTTGATCTCTTTTGAATCCAAGTGAAAAATCCCCTTACATTTGGCAAAAAGTGAAGACAGATTTGGACTTAGTGAAAATTTCACTAAGTGTTGGAAAAAGTGATATTTTCACTTTTCAGTCATTTTGATCACTCCATAACTCAAAATTTTTAATGAATTGGACTTAGGTCTAGTTGAGGTTTTTGTAGAGGGTAATGAGGGCTACAAATCCATATTTGGATGAGGAAAAATGGCTTTGTGGTTTAGGAGTTATGATCCTCCAAAGTTGGTACCCTTGTCACTTTATTTTTTTAACTTAGAAAATTTTCTAAGTTTTTATGGTTACCCCTTTTACAAGTTATCCCACTTTTCTTAATTTTTCTTGATGAATGATGATTCAAATCATACATTAACATCATTTTAGGGTTAAAAATCCATTTTGGTGAAAAATCTCAAAAAGTCAAAGTTGACTTTTGTGCACAGTTGACTTTTTATCAGATGAATTCCAAACTGTGCCATTCTTCATGAAATCATGTCCTTGGCCTAAATCAAACTTGATGGACATGTTCCATGGGTGTCATAGGGTATATTGAATCATGTCTTAGGGCTTGGGAGCATGTCCTGGTCAAAAGTCAAAGTTACAGTTGACTTTTCCCTTAAAACCCTAATTGTGGTGCAGATGAAATTGAGACTTGTTGCTCAAGCTTCTTGGATTAATCCATTGTTCCAAATGGATCAATATAGTTCATTAGAGACCCTCAAACCCTCTCTTGAGGTTTTGGCTCATGGTTTGTCCCAAAAGTCAACTTAGGGGTGAATTAGGTCAAGAAACCCTAATTCCTGATTTTTGATAAATGCATCCCCTAAGGCAAAATTGACTTGATGATTGGGTCCATGAGGTTCCATGGAGTATATTAGGTTATGTTTTGGATCATTGGCTTGTGCCCAGATGAAAATTTCCATCTGGAGGCCCTGGTCGACCAAAACCCATATTTGGTGACACTGTCGATCTTGAGACTTAATCCACCTAGAAGGGAGCAGCCTTGTGCTTAATCCTTGAAGTGGGAGTCCTTTTGATCCTTTGTGTATGTTTGAGAGGTTAGACAAGTTGAAGATCAAGTCATTCCTTGACTGATCCTTTGTCTAAGGCTCTGAGAGGGCTTAAAACCCTAATTTTAATTGTAGTGAATGCTCAACAACCCTTGAGGCATTTGATGAGGCATGATGGTTCATCCATATTGTGATGATGATTGACACAATGATGGGACATCTTAGTGGTCAAAATATGGGGTATGACAATACGCCATGACGATTAACAAATCTCAAGGACAGTCTTTGGATTACGTTGGCCTATACATACCGAAGGATTTATTCAGTCATGGGCAGCTCTATGTTGCAATCTCACAGATAACGAGCAAAAAAGGTATCAAAATCCTCATACATGATGATGACAACAAACCAAAGTCAACCACTGCCAACGTCGTCTACAAGGAGGTCTTCAACAACGTTTAGCCGGTATCTATTTTCATTTTATTTTGTCATTCTATTTCTGGTTTACAACATGCTATTCATACATTCAAATCACATTTTTCCTTTCCTGTCTAAACACTAAGAATGTTGTTGCAAATTTGGAACCTGTGTTTTTCCTCCTAAAGCTCCTATCAAGTCGGACGCATTAATATTCGGTTCTTACATATCTCCGTTTCTCCAATGCAGGTTTTTTTTCCAAGTTCAATACACGACCAAACAGCCAACACTTCTATATGGATTCCACGGCGATTATTTTCCTTCTGAAATTTTATTTCCGTCCGTTCTATTGTTATAGTTTAACCGGTTGTTGGATGTAAATTTCCACTTGACAATTAATTTTTTGTTCACTGGCAACAACACTGTCTTCCTCAATATCACAAACATGCCTTTGGAATTTAAAACTAATATTCTGTTTTGTCAACAGATTTCATGTTATACTGTCATGTTCATGTCATCTTCTTTTTCAATTTATACTTTCAACAGATGGTGCAATAATAAATAAATGTGGTTGATTAGTTGAAACATAACAGGACGTGTATCTAATTCGTAATATTTAGTGATTCCATTATATTTACTCCGGTACCGTTAACTTTGAACACTCAAAAATTAAATTTTCTATGTCGCGTCATTTTATTATTTTTATAAATATTTTGCAATTTCATAAAAATAATTTCACAATTCATACTACACGTTTCCCGTACCATATTACTTATCATAGATATCTACGAATTTACCTTTAAAATGATATACACAATTACAAACATTATGAAACAACTACCTTTCTTATCCATGACATTAAGAAATATATTACATTTTAATTATATATTTTACATTAACATTATATATATTACGTCTCATAATTTAAATGTTTACCAAACACATTACCTTTAAATTTTTAACATAATTCCTATGCCACTACCATACCAAAAACGGTTTCAATATTATTATTATAGATTAAAGGGGGACCAAATGGGGTATTACATGTGCCAAAAACGTTTTCAATAAGTTACAGAAATAAGTTACACAAATAATAAGTTACAAAAATACCAAATGGGGATTATACATGTTCCAAATAGTGAAATTGAACGGTTAACGTTGGATAAACTCAAACTTTGGAAAAGTGTCTCAGGAAGCCAAAATGAGGGTTAATGATGGATGGACTCTAACACTTTAAGTTTGGGAAATGTGTTACACACAATACATTGTATGTGAGTGAAAAATTTGTCTTGCCACACACACTTGCAAAACCACCACATCCATGGCTGAAGAACGATCAAGACGTTGCCTGCAAGGGTAAGCAAACGACATGCATCTTTGTAACGATTTTCCGCCATTTCTTGTGGGCTTTCTTAACCTGATTTCCATTTTCCGCTTTCCTATTTTCAGCAACACCCACATGCAGGATGTTGAATTAACCCTGAAGAAATTGCTTTTTGAAGCCGCAACCACTAATGAGGATCGTAGACGACTTAGGGGCGTCCTTACTAAGGAAGACTATCTCAGACTGTCTCTGGAAAAGGGTGCAGAAGAAGGAAACAGTGGGACGAAAGATGGAATCTTGAAATCAAGGTACGGTTACGATCTTTTTTGTGCATGCATGTTTAACCAATGACTTATGAAATGATATCTAATTTTGGTATCCTTTCATTGCAGAGACGATGATTCATGGTTGAAGCGCGAACGGGAGATTGAATCCCAGATACGGGACCTTAATGCAGCAGCATCTGCGGGTAAATTTGAAACGGACCAGACGCTACCAAAAAAAAGGGTCTCATTTGCTGAAGATCCTGTACAGGTTTCTCCACCGGCCAAGGTTGTAGTCAATCAACTGGAAACACCTGCAATCCCAATGACTTTCGGGTAAAATCTCGCATAATGACTTATCTTGCAATGACTATTTTCTATACATGCAGCTTACAAAATTACTTTATAACATTGTCTCTGCATAGTAACAAATTTTACATCAGTATCAAATGCACCTGAAATAATGAGTATATTCCATGACATGGTAGGTTCTTAGTGTTGTTATTATATTTAACTAAAACCATATATTACATGTGTATAGCTTGCAGGAACGCCCTCAAAAAGGTCAAGTAAATTCTGGTGAAAATTTAATGAAGCAGATGCACTAAGGATCCGTAGGGCAAGGTACACCTGACATATAACACTTTCATGCATCTTTAACACGGTTGTAACGTCCTTTGAAACATTACAAATCGGTACACAAACGAATCTATGGTCTGGCAAAAATAACTTCGTGGTACATTAATTACTTAATTATTATTACTGCTGGTTTTTTCATGTCATGGTAGAAACGTGGAATCATGGTTGAGGCAGAGAAAAGAGATTGACGACCGACTACAGGAACTGAATACAGAGGCATCAGAGGGGCAGTTTGGGAGGGATGACCTTTTACCGTCTGAGAATGTCATGGTTGCTCAGCATCCTATAGACATAATAGGAGGGAGCAACAGTGCTGGGAATATACAGAACAACACCGACATCCCAACCAAACTCAGGTAATACGTAACATAACTAGTGTAATACCCCATATTATTTAAATGCTCATTTTGATATCAGATGAGTATCTATGTGCTCTATCTTTGGGTAATTGGATTAATGGAATCCTCTAAGTACTTTAAGTATTGACATTTGGGATCAATAGAGCAACTAGAGAACTCTTAAGAGATCAATTATTTTATTAAGGAGACAGATTAATATTTACTAATTCAAGGAAGTAATTTTCGGTAACTCGGATAATCGATCAATTGGATTGAGACGACAAAGTATCAATTGGAGATATTTTACCCTGTTGAATTATATTATATATATATATATATATATATATATATATATATATATATATATATATATATATATATATATATATATATATAGTTAGAAAGAAAAAGAAAAGAAAACATAGTAAGAAGAAGAAGAAGAAAAGGAGAAAGAAGAGAAGAAGAGAAAATGGAAAAGAGGGAAGAAAATGTGGATCATTGTCCATCATCTTCTTCAAACTCCTCTTCGGTTATCAGGTGGGTTCTAGTTAGACGCTCTAAGTTCTAGAAATATAAGTTTAGAACTTAGGTTAGATTTGAGAGAAAATGATTAATCGGAGAAATCAAGGAAATCTAACGGACGAAACATGATATAAATTGTGTAGTATGATCAATATATGTGTGGAATCATCTGTTGATACTTGTTTTGATGTCCCAATATGTTTTGGTATGAGTTGGAATGGTTTAGAGTGAAGAAAAACAAGATTTTTGGGCTCTGTTATGACAGTAATCGATTACCCTATTTGAGTAACCGATTACCCGTGTAAAAATGACGTTTCTGGGCTAATTTTGAGCGAGTAACCGATTACTCAAAGTGAGTAATCGATTACCACTGCTGTTGGCAGAAAAATGAAAATTTAAACGATTGTATCTTTTGAACTGTAAGTCTGTTTTGGTCCCCGTTTGAAGCGTTGGAAAGCTAATTTTATGCTCTATGAGATGGTGAGGTAGAAACATGGTTATATGCCATGGATCGATAAGATAAATATAGAATGTGATATTTGAAATGTTTGAAAATGGAATTTGTGAACAATGTTTAGAAATTGATATCTTTTGGATTATAAATCCAATCGAGGCATATTTACAGCCGATGTAAAGCTGTGGAAATATCCTACGGGATACGAGTGAGAACTATTGATTTGATACCCGATTAAATGAATCGGTGGAACCTACGAATTGTGTTAACTATGTAAATGTGAAAAGTGATGTTTTATGTGATGTGTGATTATATGTGTTTACTTGTAATATTTGTGTTATGCCATGTCTATATATTGTTGTTAAGTATGAATGAGAGAATATGCATGTAAAAATGGATTAGGAAGAGTGAGGAAACTTTACCCCAAAACAAAATGGTATAATTATAGGTTGTGATTAGAATTGTGATAGAAACTCTGGATGGCGACGCTCGTGCATTTATTGGCGAGTTCTGGCCTAGAGTAGATAACCTAGATGGCGATGCTCGGGCACTTGATGTAGAAAGGTGCATCCGTGACGAGTAATGGTCTAGGAGAGAGTAAACACTAGTATGGAACATGTGTGAACTTTGTGATTATGAGATAAGGCGAATGTGGCCTTATGATTGTCGAATACAATCATGTTCGTTTGTGTGTGATCACGTAATCGTAACCGGTTATCTTGTGAGTGTGTTTCATGGGTCTCGAGCTCCTCTGAAACATGTGCATAACTACTTGGCAGGTTTGATTCCCGCGTGCAGTACGAATGACGCTCTGGGAGCGTATGCTTGTGACGGTTAATGGCCCGTGTGAAGTGACGGTTCATAATGGTTAATGGCCCGTAGAACCCGAATACATTCGTATGTCAAGTAGGTTACCAGGATCCATGACTCGGGTCGACTTCTAGACGTAGAAGCGGACGGGAAAAAGGGATGCCTTGGTGTGGTTACCGATTAGTGATATTTTAAGTTGATGAACCCATGAATTGTTTCCATATAGTGTGAGATTGTGAGATTGTGAGATTGTGAACTCAAGGTCATTTTTCCCTTCCCCTTGACTTGAGTTAGGATTGATAGACCCTTGTACAGCCGAGAGGATCTATAGCATAGGGAACTCACTGAGATTTGATGTATCTCACCCCACTATAGTTTCTATATTACAGGTGTGGTTTACAGGTTTGATTTACAAGTGGAGCGATGCTGAGATGTTTCAAGAAAAGCTTATCTTTAGTATTTCCGTTGTGTATTATTTTGTTGTATACAATTGAGGATATTGTATATTATTCTTAGATTTTTATTTTTGGCTAGTTTCCATAGCTTGTACCATAGTTTGTGTTTATATATTAGAAATGGTCAAGTATGTGAATTACGCCATTAGGCACTTATGATGGTGTCAGTACCAAATAAAATGCTTGTATTGTATGATTTTTGATAAATATTATACAGGGCATTACAGTTGGTATCAGAGCAGGTCGTGTCCTCGATCTAGCCTTGAAACATCATAAGTAAATCTATTCCTGCCTCTTAAGTGTGTCTGGCCATCATGAAACTTAATAGCATACTATGTAGTGTTGGGCCTGATCAACCTAATACTATGTATGTGATAGGTAGAATCATGGTTGAGCGACCAAGAGGACTCCATAGTGTTTTCGTGACTTGTTGTGAGGGTAGGCTCAAGCCAAGTTAGTAGTGAAGAGTTTTAGGTCAGCTCAGTGAGGTTTTGATAGAAGTTGTGCTTGGGTAGCCTGGAAATTAAAGAGTAGTGTGTTGTTCAAGTAATCCTTAGGAATGGATGGAGTTCGAGAGTTAAGGATCTCTATTGGACATTTCGATAAGGTATTAAGGAATATGTAAAGTCGCTAGTAGAGCTGGATTGGCCACTGATATGGATAAGGATTTCAAGTAATCTCATTCCGTGAAAAAGAAAGGTTGTTTTGTGGAACGCGTGGCGTAAGGTCTGGAAGTGAGATAAGTTTTGGTGCTTTAGTTTCTAAGGTTAGTATGGTATATTAAATGGACGAGAGTACTTTAAGGAGGGTGTTCGGAACAACATCTTCCGACTGGTTAAAAGTTGAAAGTTAAGGACGTTCGATTTTTATGGGAACCTAAAGTAGTAGAGAAGCATGAGAAGGAACACAAGGATGTGTTTACATGCTTCAAGTGAACAAGTATACGTCGGGCGTAGAGTAGGAGATAAATTGTGTACCTTTGGTTAGGAAGGGAGATCAGGTTCAGGAAAATACTTCAGGTTTTGTACCTTCAGTAAGAGACCAATTTGGATTTTTGAAATTGCTAACTCACCCAGGGAACATTATAAGGTATCGTGTCGGAGAAAGCTTGAACTTTATTTAGTAACGAAAAGTGTAGTGATACGGACCGGAAGAAGTTTGTATTAAGAAACAGAGTAAGTATCTTGGATTTAAGGAAATTTAAGTATGATGATTCTATATTTGGACCTAAGAGGATTACAATGGAAAGCGAAGTTAATGCGGTGTGGAAAACGGTATTAACGGTATGTTAAGAGGAAGTGACAACGGAATGTATTTTTGGACGAAGGTGCGATAGAGCTATTGAGTAGTTGTTAAGGCTTAAGTTAAGGAAGTGTAATCAAGGATGGTTCGCCCGTGAGAACCCTAGTAGTATGATGTGAAATGAGGAAGTTACACCTTGGTATTAAGAACAAGTGTAGTAGTAGCACCGTGGTCACAAGTGTACGCGATAGATTCTTATTCTTGAGACAATTGTGAAGGGACGTACTGTGTGGAACAGTGAATATTGTATTTTAAGAAGTAAGATTGTGGTAAAACAACGAAAAGCAATTCCGGACTTATTACGGACTAAGTGTAAATCATGGAATGATTTATACCGGAAGGGTTTGGTAAATAGTTGACGAGAATTGTCGGTTACGAATTTTTCCATTTCGTAATTTGGGTTACGTGGGATGTTCAATGGATAGTGAAGGGTAAGTAATCCCGGTTAATGTGTACGAAGTGATGGAAAGGTTCTTCAAGAGGATGCATTACCCCAATTTATTTTCAAGTATAGAGAAACTTCTGTATTGTGAATAATCGGAATATTCGGGATCTTCCTTTTGTTGAACTAAGAACGTTGTTGTTTTAACTTCTCCAAGGAATTACAAGTGAGAGGACAAGGTGGTATGATTGATATGATATGTCCATCGCTTTTGTGGTATCGTACAATGGTTGTGTGTTGGGTTTTTCTTATGGACTAATCGAGTAAGAGTTGTGGCTAAAACTTTAGAATGTCGTCATTATTTAACTTCCCGCTAGTGTGGTTGTGTGAGTAGAGACTGAACTATCCCACCGAAGATTTGTCGTGTGATCGCGACAAAATTGGAATTTTGCCTTGTCACTTGATTGGAGTGTGTCGTCTGAATGTTTTGATTTTGTCGGTTTTACCTAGAGTTGGCCATGGTTGGTGAATGTTATATAAGTTAAGAAGCCATAAGTTGATAATGATATTTCAAGTTAGAACGAATCGAATTGGTGGTTTGAGTGGTGATGACTTTTGAGTTATAAGAGTTGGTTTTCAGCTTCTGCAGTAGTGTTAACCAATTAACACGTGCAAGGATGGTGCTTTGTGCTGAATTTTTAAGGAGTTAACCGATTAGCTCAGAAGGTTAATCGATTAACAAGTGTGTGAAGTGTGAAATCCCTTAGGAACCATCATCTGTGTTTTGTTATCTTATGTTGCTCCGAATGTAGAGTATTGTATGAATGGAAAACGGGATTTCAAGTAAGTGAAAGACGGATTTGTGTTTTGAAATCGTAACTTCTGGAAAGGTGTTACATAGTTGACCATTTGTTTAGACGACGAGGGAGTTACTTCGGAAAAGTAATCTTGTGAACTGTGTTGAGTGTGAGAAAGTCTTAGGTGTATTGTTATTTTTGCTGTTGCGAGTCTTAAGGACGAAGATGGAAAATATTCTCGAAGTATTGATCTTGTAAATATCGTTTCGGTAATTTAATTTATGGTGTTATTAAGGAATGAACGGTTGGTCGAAGTCAGTAATTGCTATCTTCTGTGAGTTCATGTTCTGGATTTAGACCCCGTGAAAGTGGTACCAGTTGTGTGCAGTTGTGTTCTAACCAGAAAAGGAATTTGTAGGTTATCTTTCCAAGTACTAGTAAGAATTGGACGTTCCGAAGTTAAGTATGTAACTTGGAATCGTTTATGAAATGGAACGAAGGAGAAGAATTGATTCAATTGAGAAGTGTAGTATGGACTTCGAAAGTGTGTGTATGTGGAGTGTTGTATGTGAATTGGTGAGTAGTATGGAAACTCACAATTGTGCTTTGGACAGTTTAAGTTTTCGATAAGTGGTGACTTGAGTATAATTGTAGTTCTATGTTGGTTTTACGTTGGTATTTGGTTGAGATCTCGAATCAGCAAGGAATCTTGAGTAAGTCGGAAAACCGTAAGGATAATCGATTGGGAATGTGGTAACCAGAACCGAAGGTTGTTAAACTACTTTTGGATGAATTATTCGTGTTTTGAATGAATTTGGAGTTGTGTGCGTTATACTTGTAGCAGTGTAACTCCTGTGCCTTTATTATCTGGAGAGTGTTAGACGGATGTCATAATATTGTGGGTTGGCAAAGAAATTGTTCTACTATAGGACGTCAGTAAGTTTCTTGTATCATTGGTTAGTAAGGATCCAAGTGGACAAGTATGTTCCTCCACTGACTGTTATCTACTTTGTGGAGCTTGAGGATTTGTGGTGTTCCACTGGTTGGATTTGGATTGCACAGTGAAAGGTGACAGACAAAAGAATTAAGCCAGGATAATAAGAGTTTAGAAGGATTGTTGCTTGAAAGTATGGAAATAAGAAGATATTGTTTTAAGTGTGTTACCTTTTGGTCTGATACGAAAACGATGAAATATCAGACGTGATGGGTACGATGTACGACCTCAGACCAGAGGGAACTGGTAAAAAGAAGTCGTTTGGCTAATTATGAAGTGGGTTTGAATGTTAAAGGATTTGATGAGTGTTTGTTATCCTACACCAAGAGGAAGTGTTATTGTTTTGTTTTGTGACTTAGTAGAGGAATGTAGAATAGTACATTCTTTCCGAAGGTAGCACGCTGCCAAGTCTTTTGTGTGTAACCACAGAGGAATTGAGGAAGAGCAAGTTGAAGGCTAAACCAATATTGGAATAAGAGTATGACTAAGGACGTGAAGTTTTGATAATTTGTGGAAGGAAAGGATTTTGAAATTTTAAAGTCAAGTTGGAATCAGATTATTTCAGAAATTTTAACGAAGTAAAGATAAAAGGTGGATATAAGGCAGTGATACAGATTGCAGTTTTTGTTGAATAGAGGAAATTCGGGGGCGAATTTCAATTTAAGGGGGGGAGAGTGTAATACCCTATATTATTTAAATGCTCATTTTGATATCAGATGAGATCAGATGAGCATCTATGTGCTCTATCTTTGGGTAATTGGATTAATGGAATCCTCTAAGTACTTTAAGTATTGACATTTGGGATCAATAGAGCAACTAGAGAACTCTTAAGAGATCAATTATTTTATTAAGGAGACAAATTAATATTTACCAATTCAAGGAAGTAATTTTCGGTAACTCTGATAATCGATCAATTGATTGAGACGACAAAGTATCAATTGGAGATATTTTACCCTGTTGGATTATATTATATAATAATGTATTATATATATATATATATATATATATATATATATATATTGTTAGAAAGAAAAAGAAAAGAAAACATAGTAAGAAAAAGAAGAAGAAAAGGAGGAAGAAGAGAATAAGAGAAAATGGAAAACAGGGAAGAAAATATGGATCATTGTTCATCATCTTCTTCAAACTCCTCTTCGGTTATCAGGTGGGTTCTAGTTAGACGCTCTAAGTTCTAGAAATATAAGTTTAGAACTTAGGTTAGATTTGAGAGAAAATGATTAATCGGAGAAATCAAGGAAATCTAACGGACGAAACATGATATAAATTGTGTAGTATGATCAATATATGTGTGGAATCATCTGTTGATACTTGTTTTGATGTCCCAATATGTTTTGGTATGAGTTGGAATGGTTTAGAGTGAAGAAAAACAAGATTTTTGGGCTCTGTTACGACAGTAATCGATTACCCTATTTGAGTAACCGATTACCTGTGTAAAAATGACGTTTCTGGGCTAATTTTGAGCGAGTAACCGATTACTCAAAGTGAGTAATCGATTACCACTGCTGTTGGCAGAAAAATGAAAATTTAAACGGCTGTATCTTTTGAACTGTAAGTCTGTTTTGGTCCCCGTTTGAAGCGTTGGGAAGCTAATTTTATGCTCTATGAGATGGTGAGGTAGAAGCATGGTTATATGCCATGGATCGATAAGATAAATATAGAATGTGATATTTGAAATGTTTGAAAACGGAATTTGTGAACAATGTTTAGAGATTGATATCTTTTGGATTATAAATCCGATCGAGGCATATTTACAGCCGATGTAAAGTTGTGGAAATATCCTACGGGATACGAGTGAGAACTATTGATTTGATACCCGATTAAATGAATCGGAGGAACCTACGAATTGTGTTAACTATGTAAGTGTGAAAAGTGATGTTTTATGTGATGTGTGATTATATGTGTTTACTAGTAATATTTGTGTTATGCCATGTCTATATATTATTGTTAAGTATGAATGAGAGAATATGCATGTAAAAATGGATTAGGAAGAGTGAGGAAACTTTACCCGAAAACAAAATGGTATAATTCTAGGTTGTGATTAGAATTGTGATAGAAACTCTGGATGGCGACGCTCATGCATTTATTGGCGAGTTCTGGCCTGGAGTAGATAATCTAGATGGCGATGCTCGGGCACTTGATGTAGAAAGGTGCATCCGTGACGAGTAATGGTCTAGGAGAGAGTAAACACTAGTATGGAACATTTGTGAACTTTGTGATTATGAGATAAGGCGAATGTGGCCTTATGATTATCGAATACAATCATGTTTGTTTGTGTGTGATCACGTAATCGTAACCGGTTATCTTGTGAGTGCGTTTCATGGGTCTCGAGCTCCTCTGAAACATGTGCACAACTACTTGGCAGGTTTGATTCCCGCGTGCAGCACGAATGGCGCTCTGGGAGCGTATGCTTGTGACGGTTAATGGCTCGTGTGAAGTGACGGTTCATAACGGTTAATGGCCCGTAGAACCCGAATCCATTCGTATGTCAAGTAGGTTACCAGGATCCATGACTCGGGTCGACTTCTAGACGTAGAAGCGGACGGGAAAAGGGGATGCCTTGGTGTGGTTACCGATTAGTGATATTTTGAGTTGATGAACTCATGACTTGTTTCCATATAGTGTGAGATTGTGAGATTGTGAACTCAAGGTCATTTTTCCCTTCCCATTGACTTGAGTTAGGATTGATAAAACCTTGTACAGCCGAGAGGATCTATAGCATAGGGAACTCACTGAGATTTGATGTATCTCACCCCACTATAGTTTCTATATTTCAGGTGTGGTTTGCAGGTTTGATTTACAAGTGGAGCGATGCTGAGATGTTTCAAGAGAAGTTTAGCTTTAGTATTTCCGCTGTGTATTATTTTGTTGTATACAATTAAGGATATTGTATATTATTCTTAGATTTTTATTTTTGGCTAGTTTCCATAGCTTGTACCATAGTTTGTGTTTATGTATTAGAAATGGTCAAGTATGTGAATTACGCCATTAGGCACTTATGATGGTGTCAGTACCAAATAAAATGCTTGTATTGTGTGATTCTAGATAAATATTATACAGGGCATTACAACTAAACATATACGCTGCATTGCGTCCAAACACCACCACTGTCTACTGTCAAACACACCTTGGACTGTAACTATTTCAATTTCTTTATAAAATCCTTTCTATGAATAATATAACTCAGTTCGATACCTTTTTGACATGTCATCAACAATGGAATTTGTATTGCACTTTCAATCTGTCATTATCATTTTATCCTTATACTAATCACTATCTCTTCAACATTCGATACAGCTCTGCAATGAATGAATAGGTTTCCCAGCACACATCTGATGGAAGTGTAGACATCATTCATGTGGATGATGATGATGATAGACAACGGTCGGAAAACGAAGAATCTGATGATGGAGAGATGTTGGATGATCAAGAATGCGAAGATGAATTCTACTAGGAAAAGACAATCACTTTCGGATACAGGGCTACAAGGAATGTCATGGTAAGTTTCAAATTACACAGTCCTTGCACATAATGGAGTTAACGCATACAAATTGTATAAGTAATTCTTATGCTTCTATTTTTTCATCATTTTCCAAAGACGGTTACGAGGGACATTTTAGGAGTGAACCAGAGAGATGTTGAGTTGGTGGATGTAGACGACGGGAGGATTTATCATGCCGAGGTGCGTTCCGCTCGGCGTAACGGAAAGATCAACAAGATGGAGAAGTTCATGGCGAATGGCTGATACTAGTTTGTTGTGAGTAAGAGGCTCGGTAGGGGTGATACGCTTCAGTTCACAATAACGATTCCTCCCCGAAGGCTTTATGTCTCCGTTGTTAGAAGACGTGAACACCCTTAGATTGTGAATGGGATGTTCACACTTCGTGTGGTGCTACTGCTGTATGGTTGGAACCTGAAGCAAATTAGACAAGTATGATACTCAAAGTCTATTTTTTGTGGAATGTTATGTTATAATTTAATATTTCCTAAACTTTATAGTTGTTTGCTTTCAACAAGACATGCTGTTTGGTAGACATGGTGGATACTATCATATATATTACATGTCTGTACTAAGCTTTGATGGACAGTGCTATGCATGTTTGTCAAATAATATCTATACATAGTATGCGTTCCTATTGGCATATACCGGTGACATGTTTACAGCATAATATCATACGGATTGATGTTGTTCTTTGCATTTATTTTTAATTTTTCATTTGGTTTCAGCAATCTGGTCACATTTTTAATTTTTTTGACTTCAAACCTATTTATAATGTTTCATTCAAATTTATATTATTCCGACTTTACTTTTTTTTTCTCCATTCCATTTTTTGTTTCTGCTACAACTAAACAATCTTATTCCTTAACTACTTTTTGACTTAATATGCCATTTTTTCCTCAACTAAAATACAATATATCCTTTTATCATAACAAACACAATTCACTTATTTCATTTTTTTAAGTAAAATACAATATATCCTCTTATCATACCGGAACTTGGAAACCTTCCCAAGCTTCAGACTTTAGATCTTTTAAGTAACAGGGATAAACATAGCGTCTATTGACAATGGAGATAAATGAAAGGAACATAGCGTCTATTATGGATGAATATGGCAAGCAAGGGAGTTCTGTTCAATAAGTGATTGATTAAGGAGATGTTGTTATCATGACTGGCTTGATTGATGTGTAAGATTTCATAATGTTTTTCTCATGGTTTATTTTCTTTCATTGTTTTGTAGATGTATGTTAAGTGTTTATTTAATCTTTATTGGTTGTTTATTTTTGACCTTTTGATTTTCTGATTTTAGAAGTTGCAGTGAAAAGTTTATATTTCTTTTGTTTCTAATAATTAATTATCTAAATTTTAGTATGAAATTGTTACAGAAGTGAATGGGAGCTTTCAAGGTGTTGTTGCATTTGATTTCTGGATTTGTGGTGATTTTCAATTTATTATATATCCTTTCGTCAGTCGGTTTATACAACTGAGTTTTAACATATTAATTTATATAGTGCATGCTATTTTGCGGTGCTTTCAACAATGGAAACATTAATGAAAATTCATTGGTAAGTCGGCGTGGTTGAGCAAGCAATGCTACGTTGGCATTTGAAGAGAAAAGGCTTATGTGGGTTCCATCTTAACACTGCAAAAGTAGAGGGAGATCATAATCAACAAAGTGATGCAGAAGATGAATTCTTTAAAACTGTAGGAAACAAGGTTAAGACGGTGTTGAGAAAAGTGTAATACGAGTGCATGTTATGTTCCATTCTAAGAAAGTGCGTCAAGATTACAGAAGGATGAATTAAATGAGTTTAAAAATTTTGGCCCATCCATTCACTCAGGTAAATTTGTAAAGTTTGATTCGGTGTCGATACAATGAATGTTGCTGGAAGTTCATTTTGTTTATTTCATTTTGCAGCTCAAGCTATTGGAATTCAATTTTTGAGTCCATGTCTACAATCAATAGGATCTAATTTTAAACATCAAGCAAACTATGCTACATCGGCATCCAATGTGCTCCAACCAAAAACTGAGATCAATGTAACTAAACCTCTGCAGGTGTATCACATATTTTTATTTTCTCTTTATTTCCTAAAATAATTCTATTAATCCAACTCTCATCACCTCCCTCCCTTCTTTCAATTGCTTCACATCCGTCTTCAATTCTTGCATCAAATCGTCTCGATCACTGGTCCATTTCTGCATTCATATATAGAGGCTATAACAGTGTTATATTATAGTGGAATTTGAGTAAAATTCTATTTTCTGTGATCTGCTATTGACTACACTAATTCAACGTGTAAGATTTATTGCGATGTATGTTACTCTTACTAATCTTGTGGGGACTTTGTATTGTGAGACAGATGGAGAAATTGAAAAATATGATCCAAATGATTCCAATTTGAGTTACTGAAATTCTTGAAGTGCATGTGATCTAATTGAACCTGATGGAAATCACATTGTTGGGTGGTTTAATGGCTTACATTTTTGTAAGCAAAAAATCTCAATTACTTTTTTATGGAAATTAGAAAAGCAGGGATGTCAAATACTTAAGTGTTTTTCAAGGTTTTGTTGCGTCTTATCAGGGGATCGATCTGATTAATATTTATGTGAATCCAAGAAAGTGGTGGTTCAATGTGCCAAGCCCATGAAGCTTTTTGGATTGAGAATGCTGTTAACGTAAAATAGTTATATTATTATTCTTGATTTTCCTATTTTTATTTTTACTCCAACAAATTATTAATACCAATTTATTTGTATCATACTAAGAGATGTTCTATTTATGTTTAGTAGCACTTATGAAACATTTATTTTATGCACGTGTTTTTATATCATAAACGTATGACTACTGATATCAAAGGTATATAAACCTTTTAATATGTTGGATCTACATTATATTTGTGAAAAATATAATGGTTTATTCTAAAATCTCAATTATATGTTGTGAGTGCTAAATATTGGTTCCACTCTCATGAAGTTAAATGCATTATATATCATGGTTCCACTATTAAATATTGGTTCCAACATTTCTTTATCTGTAATTTTCTACCTCTTCGTTGCAACAACTTCTCATCATTAATTTTTTAATGTATGTAAATTTCTACAAAGATGATACTATTTATAAAGGCCTACCATCACAAACACAATTTCGAAGTGGTTTACGTCATCACGGATTAATGAAGAAGTCTTATCACAAATACAATTTTTGTTTTCATATACAAGACTATAATGTCATTGAAATACTTCATGCCATTCTACTAAATTTTCATGTTTCTTTCCTCAATTACTATTGGATGAGCTTTGTATGAATTTGTTTTCATTTTGTTCCTATGTATGAATTTGTAACATTAGTTGTATTTGTTAAACATTCATACAACTCATGGATTTCCTAATTCTCTATTCTAATCATCAACAACGAATGATGTTGCCACTTCCAACATGACCAAGCAAATGATTATTACGTCTATTGTTATTTGTTGAGAAAGACCAATATGTCTGGAAGGAATAATCTTGGTTTTATATTAGTTTTATAGTGGCACGAGACGCAACCGTTAGAACTAGATGATAAAACATTTCATATGTTTTCAATGTACATTTGAGTATAATTATGCCGTACAAAATAATATGAAATGTGAAAAAAATGAAACTATTGATTCAAATATGTAGTGAGTCAATAAAATTTTAAAAATATTAGGACGTCTATTTTTAATATGCAATTGTGACATCCACCAAATAATATTTTTAGTTTAATAAAATAAGAAGTTTTCAATTAAAATAAATTATAAAATAAAATTAAAAGTATTTGTCATTGAACAAAATAATATTTACTTACGGGCAAAAATGAATTGTTGATTCAAATATTTTTATATAAATTTGAATATTTAAGTAATGTCAAAACAAAATTAATATTTACATACGGGAAAAAATTATATTGTTATAAACAGGAACAATTTTAATTGTTCCAAATATTGAATAATATAATTTTATCGTTAATTTTTTCAAATATGTGAAAAGATTAATGGAAAAAAATATTATTGTTATAAACGAGAACAATTTTGTTAAAACACGAAAATAAAAACAATTATATCGGGAACATGAAGTTACTGATTAAAATACTGAATAATAATGGGAAAAAAGTTTACTATTGGTTCTAATATTTTTTGTAAATAATGTCAAAATAAAAATAACATTTATATATAAAATAATATAAATTATTTTTAAAAATATTTTTATATATGGAATGAATTATAGGCACTTATTTATTATATCTTTTAAAAATAATAACTTTTTTGGTTGAACTATTTAATTTTTTTAATATCATTTTTATTATATTAAAAAAAATGTGCGTATCATACCAGTACCCGTGCGAATGCACGAGTATTCCACTAGTTTTAGATGAAAGAATGCTATGAAAATAGTACTGGATAGATGAGAGAAACCAGTATTAAATAAAAGAAGTATATTATTTAAAAAATGACCATGCATGTGTTCTTAATTTCAAATGGCGAGCACATACATGAAAGAAAGATGCTCTTGGAATGAAATGGCGAGCACACACGTGTGTAGAAGGTGCTCTTAATTTCAAATGGCGAGCACATGAAGCACATGCTGTTGTTCAGCATGCAACGTACAAGGGTGCAAGCTATGGAGTAGGCTTGCATGCATGCATGGAGAGTGAATCAAGTTCCAATGTTATGCAGAGACTAATCATTTCTACATTGTCTTATCTTTTCAAAATTATTCACCACTACTAAATTTCTCTTCTATAAATACGTTTCAGTAAAAAATCCATCACATTCAAATTCACAATTCAAATTTCACACTCACATTATCTTCATCTCCCACCAAAAAATCATCAACATCTCACAATCACACCCTCATTCAAAAATGTCTTTGTTGTGGATGGGCAACGAACACCGTGGTACTCAAGAAAATGTTCAGGCTAGTGTAATTATTTCTAAAAAATTCTTCGTATGTTTATTTTTTTTAATTTTGTGTTAACTATTATTTCTTTTTTTTCTAGGCTAATGTAAAGTTCCGATTACATTCTCATGCACACGTTCAAGCTAGTGCCAGAATAATCCTGTATTTAGAAATAACGGGTTTTGCAAATTTTGCCAAAATAAGGCATCTCCAATTTGACACTAGCCTAGTCCTTGCTCTATTAGAGAGATGGAGACCCGAAACACACACATTTCATTTACGAACCGGTGAATGTACTATCACATTAGAAAATGTTAACATGATGTTAGGTCTCCGAGTGGATGGAAAAGCGGTTGTTGGCCCTACCGAAGTTACCAACGATGTTTATATGGATAACCTAGGGGTAGAACCTACGGAATCCGATAAAAATAGAGGGTCCTTGAAAATTGTTTGGCTAGAGCGCTTATATCAACAGTTAAACACTAACCCTTCCCCAACCGCAGAACAAACTCTATTACAGGCTAAACTTTATATTCTACTTGTAATTGCTACCATTCTTTTTCCGGACAAGAGTCAAAATCTGTTGCATTCTTCGTGGATTCCTTTCGTAGGGGATCTTGAAAAATGCAACAAATTTAGTTGGGGATCTGCTTGTCATGCAAGACTGTATAGAGAAATGTGCAAGGTTGCAGACAAGGATGTTAGGAGAATGAGTGGTTGTGTCTTATTGCTCGTTAGTTGGGCATTCACGCGTATACCATTGTTTGCTCCTACTAGTACGGTGCAACCGTCATTTCCATACGCGTAAAGGTATTACAAATATTAATATGCACTTTAATTTATTTTTAATCAGCTAAACCTAACTTGTATATTTTTTTTCATGCAAGATGGACCCAAAGAAATATGAATTACGACAATAATTCGCGTTTCCATCTGCAAGGGTATCGAAACGCACTTGATCACATGGAAGAAAGAGACGTGAGTTTGCAAGCATAGCTCTCTACATGTTGCTATATACATCTTCTTTGTATTCTAATTGTTTTATTTGTTGCAGTTTATACTGAGGCCATACATTGAATTTCCAGTGCCCGATCAAAGAGACAGCAGAATCTGGAGTTCTACAATTTATCTTATCTGTTTCCATATTGTTGAAATGCATCAAACAGATAGAGTAAAACTCCAGTTTGGTTTCGAACAAGATATCCCTCCCCTCCCAAGGTGTCTAAAGGAACACCACGAAATAACAATGAAAAAGGCCCAAAAGGTTCATTGGCGCGAATTCAACAAGGAAGAGGTGAACGAATGGAAACACATGAGATATTTGGTTTTGCAGGGGATTTCGGTAGTTGGTGAACGCAAGCCAAGCCCGGAGTATTTAAACTGGTTTCGTGCAATTCCTTATGTGCACATCGCACCAGACCAATTTTTGAACGACCCTCGTACGCAAGCTTCGTCTTCAACACAACCAACTGCCGCTACAATGAATCAGGATGCACCATCAATGTACACATCCCAATTTGAGGGACATGCATCTTCCTCCGCTCAGCACACATACTAACGCACACAAACCACCGAACAACACATGTTCTACACACCCATCGACCAAACTCCCTACACTCAAATCCCTCAACAAAACTACCACTACAACTACAACCAACAATATCAACACCTAACCACCCATCGACCACCCTTACAGTTCACACCGGTACCACCCCCAAATTTTTACCAATCAAACCCCCAATTTCCACAACACACATTCAACACCTCATTCTCTCAACCCACCTCCACCTTCACGTCTGACGATGTCTACATCCCAACCCTCCAAAGTACCCAACTCGATACCTACACCCAACCACCACAACCACCACATTCATTCCAACATTTTCTGCTGACGGGGGAACAATTAATGCAAATGCCTGACTTAAACATTGATGACATTCTTGGGGAGCAAGTAACGACGCAAGCGGATCCTCCTTCAAGGCGACCAGAGCCTTCAACGACACATCACGGTGAAGACATGTCTTCTGATTCTTCTCAATCACCTCCAAGGAATGCAAATGAACTTATGGACAGGGGACATCGACATAAAAGGGGCACTAGGTGTGGGACAGACGGCCATTATTGATGTAACGTTTCTTAGTTGTGAATTATCAATACAAAAAATATTGTTTTAGTGTATGTATTTTCTTACAATATTATGTAATTGCATTTTATTTTAATATTGCATCAAAAAAAATTATTTAATTATTTTGGTATTAATTTATTAATTTATAATATTTTAAATCATTAATTTATTAATTTATAATATTTTAAATCATTAAAATTATAATATAAAACATATAAATATATTAAAAAAATAAAAAACTAAAAAAAAAATTCCCTTCACATGCTCGCCATCTCAAGTGGCGAACACCTACCGAGCAAAATTCTCTTCATCTGCTCGTGGAACCAAATAGCGAGCACCCTAAAGATATAGGGTATTCTGAAAAAAAAAATTCAGAATGGGGTATTATGGTATTTACATTTTCAAAAAGGGGTACAACAGTAAAAAAAAATCTGAAAACTTCCAGCAGTATCATGACAAGATTGTAGGCTCATCAAATCAACAATCAATTCAGAATTCAATTCCTATGATCCTATAAAATAGGCATTGCAGAGGCAACATAAGAGGACACGATTTGAAAAGATTACATCAAAAACACAGAGGAAAATCACGCATAGAAATACACACGTCAGTACAGGGAAGAAAAAAAATAAAGATTCATACAAAAATTCAGAACATAATAGTATCACAAACACACACAACAGTGAGGAGGAATCACAATACCTCGCACACGAAAAACCACAAAACCTAATACAAATCACACGCAGCAGTGAGCAAAAGAAGTCACAGTTTCAAAAACGCAAGCAGCAAGTTTGAATCGTACCTTTGAGTAAGTTTCCACGTATATTATTGTCTAAATCTTCTTCAATTTTTGCATTTCGAAGCATTGCGATTCCATTTACGAATTAGAGAGAGTGAAATTACGAAACTCCTTTCGCCGCCGCTGGCTTGAAGCCATGGCGCTGCGGAGACTTTTTACCGACAACGTGAACGCAGGGAGAAAGAGAGAATAGCAACGAAGGCGAGAGAGAGAGAGATAGAGGATGAGGGAACGGTACACGCGAGAGAGAGAGAGAGAGAGAAGGAAAGGAGATACGACGCAAGAGAGTGAAGAGAGTTGTGCTGATGGTAATTGTGTCAAATTCATAATGTTGTTGTTGTTAGACGGGCTCAATTTCCTCTGCCCAACCATTCTTTTTTTTTTTTTTTTTTTTTTTTTACTTTTTTTCATGATTATTTCTTGGACTTGGATTAAGCCCAATTTTTTTTTTCTAAACACCATCTTTCGATTACACACCCTCTTGGTGATTTGGCCCGTGATTTTATTTCTTTCCTAGCATGTTATTTTTGTTTTAGTTGTTATAATTTCGATATTGAATTTTTATAGTTAATTAAAATGGTGATTTTAAGATTGGTTTCGATTTTGGTTATAACTTTAATCTTGACTTTACTTAATTGCTAATGAAATGTGAGATTAAATTTGTGATCAATGTTTGAAAGAAAAAGTATGAATGACTTGCAATTTAAATTAGTGACTAATCCTTGGTTTTCATTTGCGATTAAATTACAAAGAGGTGAGAAATGTATTATAAGTTTCTTAATATGCACTTGATGATTTATACTATGATACACATGCTTGACGACTACCAGATACTTGAGGTTATTAGTTGCTTTCTTTGATTTGCCATGATCCCTTAGGATATCTCGATTCTATTTGATCTTCGATTAAATTGAATCAGATGTAGACATTAGGATAAATTTTGTTGCATGATAACATTAGGTAGCTCTTCCCTTTATCTTAATCTTAGGTCTTTAGAATTAGGCTAGTTCTCTTTCATCTTAAAACTAAAATCTCTTTTCTCAAAAATCTAAAAAATACTTTAACTATATCTCTAACTGTTTTCCAAACCCTAAAAAATACTTCACAAATCCAAATCTTTTTGCCTCCTGGTTTTTCTGTTTAAAACTTTTCAAAAAGGGCGTGCTGCCTAACATCGTCCATAAAAAACACACAACAAACCAAAAATATTTTCAACAAGAACTACAGAGTTCTGATTCCCTCTGGGATATGTAGGCACTGGATTGTAAATTCAGACGAACTCAATAATAAAAATCTTTCTTTTTCCCTCAAGTAATCATCCACTCTTTCCTTAGCAAGCTTATAGATATCAGATACCTTTCATGCCTAGACAACTTAGATGGTTCCCATCGAGTACGATAGATGTAGGGGGTGCTAATAACTCCCCCTTACATAACTGACTTTCGAACCCAACATGGGCGATGACCATACCCTATCCTTTTCCCCGTGGGGTTTCTCGATATTTTCCCTTTCCTCTCGTGGGAATAAATAAAGTTCGGTGGCGACTCTCGTAAGTCTATCCGTGATCGTGCAAACGCTAGTTTTGCGCATCGCGAATATCGTATTTTTCGAGGTACGACATCTCCCATTAGTGCATGTGAATGGGTATCCCTCATAACTCACTTTTATTAGACCACACATATCAAGGACTTGCCTACTCCAAGAGAATTGACTTAAAGATCTGCCTAAACCCCCAAAGTCTTGAGTTGTATATTTAAAATCCCCAAAGAACAACATATTGCCCCCACCTTCCTCATACAAGGCTTGAACTAACTACCATGTCTCCCTCTTATTAGCTTCATCAGGAAATCCATAAACACCAGCAAAAGACCAAGGGAACTCATCATCCTCTTGCTGACATTTACCTCCAATGTGATTAAGAGAGTGAGACGAGATTTAAACCTCCACGACTTCATTCCACAACATGCATAAGCCTCATGCTCTATCCTTGCCAGGCCCCCTACACTCCACAGTCATATCATACTTAAATTTAATCTTCTTCTTGATCCTCAAGATTTTATCTTGCTTTAGTTTTGTTTCCATCAGAAAGACCAATTAGGGATTCTCAATCCGTAAGAGCCTTAATCCTAGAGATTCCACTACTGTCTCCATATCAAAACGGTTGCATTGGCTGACCTGATTTTTATTAGTTGTCGTCTCCTTTTGGACCTCTAATCTGTTATCTTGTTGGACTTCACGGCCATCAGTCTTTCCTTTCCCCTCTGAATCGCAACGACTCTGGCTTGAAGATGCATTAAAAAGTTCCTTGCTGCATATGCTGGAGCTTGATTCTTTCTTCTTAACTTCTTCCCCTAACTTGGGCTAAGCAGACGCTCTCAACCATTAACCAAAGGATAAATGTTGCTCTTCCAGTTCCTTGAAGCCTTCTTCATTGAGGTCTTCCGCCACTTCACAATCCTTTATCTGGTGGCCCATTCTTCCACAAATGAAGCAGAAGGTGGGTAACCTTTCGTACTTGAAATGAACCCTAAGATTCTTCTCCTTGAACTTCACCACTATTTCTCGTTTTAGAGGTTCCTTCAAATCCAGAGTAACTTTGATACATAGGAAGCAACCATTTTTATTTGCTTCTTTAAGGTCCATTACCTCAAACCCTGAAATGATGTTGCCTATCTTCCGTGCCATGGTCTCAGATCTGAGCACAAGGGGAAGCTCATAGATCCTAACCCAAAAAGTGCCAAAGTGCATATTGAGATCTGAGGGTTGTTCTTCATCGGAAATGCGATTAAGCACAAGCAAGGATCTGTCAAAGCTTCACAACCCACTCCTGAGAATATACTCGAGGTCACGCTTAGAATTGAACCTGAAGAGCAAAAAGATTCTTATGAGATCCTGAATCTCCAAAGGATATTTCAACTTGCAAGCATTAAGCACCATACTCTTAAAAGCCCTAGTGTTGTACCCCAAATTTTACCCCTTAGATGTCATCTTCATTTTTGCATCTTAGGGCAATCATCTGCATTGTTTAAACTAACCCATATCTTGCAGTTTGTTTCTTTTGTGTTCAAATTAGGGTTTCCTTGAGACATGTCAGTCAATGGCTTTGATTTTCATCAAGATGAGCCCTATAACCCTAATTCAGGATTCTATGGTTTATCAAACATCCTCAAGAGTCTCCTAAGAACTTTAGATGTGAAGAAAGAAGCAAGTTTACAAGATTTGACCTCAGTGCATTCACAGTCAAAAATTAGGGTTTGACTGAAGCCCTAATCTTTTGGAATTTTGGTTCAAATGAAGTATTATTGGTTCTAATCATCATATAATGTCTCATGAGGTATTCAAGGTATCCACATCAAGTTTCATGAGGTTTCTTGCAAGAGAAGTAGGGTTTTGATCATGAAAGGTGTCATTTGTGAGGTTTTTTCCCCTAATAGCATATTTTGAAATGACCATAACTCCTAAGCCACACGTCCAATTGGAGTGACTCAAAGCTCATTGGAAAGCTCTTTTCAAGATCTTCAATTTGTTCCATATGACTTTTTGTCCAAAAATGCTTGGTTTTTTAGTTATGAAGCTTACAAGACATTTTGACCAACACTTAGAAAATTTTTCAGCACTTTCCATCACTCTTTTCCTCAACTTTGACACCACTTTTCACCCATTTCCATTTGGATTCAAGTCTTGGGTCCCAAATGGAAGTTGTAGAGCTTGATGAGAGCTTTCCAACCATATGTGGAACATCTCAAGGGGATAAACCATTCTCAAGTTATGAATTATCAAAGAAGGGCACTTGAAGTTGTCAAAATTCAATAACTTAGAAATTTTTCTAAGTTCTTTGTGGCAGTTTCGAGGACACGACTTGTGAGGCATTTTTCTACCAATTCAAGGCCTTATTTCAACTATCTTCCAACATCAATATTGAAGTATTATGCAAGAACTTTCATTTGAACCCAAGAGCATGAAATTTGAATCACTAGGTCAAGAAATCTCATGCGAGGAATATGGCCACACGAAATTGTTTTGCACCAAGAACACACCAATGTTTGGAATTTGAATTTCTTTCCTCTCTATTCAAGTACACTCTGCAGAGCCACCACATCCTTTCCCAACTCCACTTTATCCTAAAAGCACGCTGCCTATGTTTACTTTTGTACTATCATGTTAACCTTTGCAAGCCACCTTAAACATTTCCCTCGTACACACCCTTGATCCACATGACATAAACCAAAACAACCTATCTTCTCTGACTTATTTGCATAAAAAGAGAACTTCACTTGGCTCTATGTTGTTGTGATTAGAACAAGCCATCTCCCAAATCCTTTCCATGATTTTTCTTCTCAAGATAAACCCTTGGCACTTTGGATATTGATTCTCATGGACCAGCTGAGTTCCCTATAAAAGGGCCCCTTCTCCTCTCCATTTCTCACCAACAACAAACACAAAAAACACTCTGAAACTTGCTTTTGAAAGAGTGCACGAGAGCTAGCTGGGAAGGAAATGAAGCTTTTGCAACTTGCTTGGAAATTAGGTAAGTTTCCCAAACCTCTATCTATCATGCTTACCATGCTTGTTCGTGTGTTAGGATGAATATGCTTTAGTCAATAGTTACTTTGCTGTTTTAATAGTATGTTGTGTTGTATGGCATAAATGTTGTTATGAACTTCATGTTTTGAGGAAGCTCTGACTTATCCATGGCTTAAGCATTTTTATCATGTATGAACTTGTGTTGAGAACATGTTGGCTGGTTTGGTTTTGGGTTCGTATGGTTGAGAATATTAGTTCATATGTTGCTTACTGTTTTACTTTGAAATGATGTTGTGAACACCAATCTTTAATCCATGCTAGAAGTTGTGTTGGTCTTGACTTTTGAACACCAAGATTTGATCCTTTTGAAATGTTTGATATATGTTAATATTTTGTTGTCATGTGTTGCTCTTATGCATCATTGAGTTTGGTTGATATGTGTTGGATCTGTTGAACTAATATCAATGTGTATGCATGTTTAATATGTAACGTGGGTTTGTTTGTGATGTGTGATAAATATGTGTTTGCAATACATACTGGTTTAATGATACGTTTGTAGTATTATATGCATGATCATGATCCTACCAACTTTACAAGTTTGTACATTTGTGTAGTAGTTGATGTTTTACATGTTATTGCATTGCTATCTAGATTTGTATGTAGGATCTTTTTGTTGTTCATCTTATGTATAGCATATGGGTGATTGTGAAATGCATTACGTGAGTTGTGTTGCATGTTGTAAGTGTTACTGTCATGTGTGTGTGAAATACCATGTTACTGTTATGCGTGTGAATCATTCGTAGTATGATGTAGCACTAATACACGTTATATGATGATGAAAACAACTGTTGTTATGCTTGCTACGTGTGTCTAGTTTTTGTGTGGTATACTTTAGTAACTGTTGTGTTGTTATGTTAAGAACTACACCTTAATTGTCACTGTAAGCACAAAAATATGTTAGTTGCTGTGAAATGTGATATTTTGATGATGGTTGTGCAGTTATATTTGTATTATGTAAGGTTATGTTGCGATTCATGTGGTAAAGAGAGTGTGTTGTATGCTTGGTGGTGATAAAACTATACTGGTTTGGTAATGATTTTGTGTCTGTAGATGTGTGTTACGTGTGTTTGCGAATCTAATTGAGGCTTTAGCATGTGTTATGTGCGTATGATCGTGTGGTTAGTATGCATGCAGGTTGAGTTTGGTCGTGCAGTGCATTTTCATGTTTTCATTTAGTTTATAACTTAATTGAGACGTTTTGTTTACCGGATGTATGTGTCGTCCCAACGGTTTAACCTTGCCTTGCCATTACCCTTTCACCCCAATGACCTGGGTTCGATCCTGCGGATCAACCCTTTTGGCCATTTTCTCTTTTTTTCGCCTGCTTCTTCCTTTTCCAACACACCCCCTATCCTTTGGCCCATTTCATTTCCACTTGTTTTTTTAACTGACCAGAATTTACTTGTACACCCCCTTGCGTTTTTTTATTCTTTTTTTTTATTTTTATTAATTTCAAATATTTTCTTTTATTCAAATCTTTTTTTTAAATGTTTTATTTCATTTATTTTATAACTTTTTCATTTATTCTAAAAAACTCCCAAAAATATTTTTAATCTTTATTTAATTTTTTGTTTTTTATAATTTTTCTTAAATGCTTATTTAGGATTAATTATTAATTTGAGAAGTTTTATCTTTCCATCCTTAGACAAGTTGTTAAACTTTTGTTCATGACTTTTCTTGTTAATCTTTGATCTTTGGTCACTAATATTTTGTTTAGGAGTATTAAAATAGACTTGTTCTTTGTCTATGTGATCATATTCTTGTCCATATTCACACTGTATATACCATGTTCATACTTATTCATACTTGACCCTTATTCCAAAGGAAAGGACCCTATAGTTGACTGTCGTGTCATAGCCCTGTCCATCATTCCCTTTTAACCTAGCCTTCCCCAGAGATAGCCATTAATCTCTTCTCCTTCCCGACGGTCTAACCTTTCACAATCCTTTTCCAAGAGATAGCCATTAATCTCTTTCTCCTAACCAATCAATCCTCAATAGCTTTGCTTTCAAGCTTTTCACTCTACTTTCCCTTGGAGCCTTGACCACAGTCAAGAGTTCCTCACCCCATTGAGGTGAACTACGGTTGCTCTGATTCTTTAGTCAGATACGTAGGCATAAGATGCGACGTCTTGGCGAGCATACTTAGTGTACATACCTTAGGTCATTACCTTAGTACAAATCTTTTTAGCAAGCAAACATAACATAATACAAACTAAACAAGAGGTTCCTGTAGAGTACTACAGATATTTAAGGTGCTAATACCTTCCCTTAGTATAACCAACCCCCAGACCTTAGATCTCTCCCCTTTAGGTTTTTCTCGATCTTGAACATTTCCTTTAGATAAATCAAAATCGATTGTAAAAGAAAATGATGCAAGTTAATTAATAGCTTGTTATCCGATATTCCACCGCAACAGAAATTGCGACTTCACCGGGGACCATTCCCCTAAGAGGGTTAAGCCTATCTTATTTGTCTTTGTGTTATTCATATGTTTGCTTGCTTGTACATTTGTATATCTATATCTGTATATATATATGCCTGTTGTGCTTGGGTTTTCTGTGTGCAGGGTTATTACTTTGAGTGGTGAGGATATGTCCTAACCCGGACTTGAGCGTACACTTATGATAGGATGATGGTATATTCAAGGAGGCTTTGAGGGAGTCGATTCCTGAAAAAGTTGACTTGACACACCATCACTCAGTTGAGGCCCTCTTGGGATGTTGAACGATTCTATTCGTGAAAACGTTACTACTCTCGACCTAGGTGCCCGTGATTCTGAGGACCGTAGTTACCTTTAACCTCACTTGGCCTTTTAGGATGTAGTGCGGTGACCATGATGGAGTCTATTTCTAAAATGGTTGTCACGCGATACTACACTCAGACGAAATTCTCTTGAGAATTTTATTGATTGCCGAGTCATTCGGGAAGTCGATAAAATCCGAAAGATGGGTTGTCGACTCTGGAAACTTCTTAGAACCCTGTTTTACAGATACAAGAACCTTAGTACACACCCTTGGATTGGTTCTTTACCCAGACTCCATGTTGTGATCTTGAACCCTTGATCCTGTTGTATGTGTTTCGCTTCCTGTTTGCATTGCATTGCATTGCATATTATCTGCATCTTTGCATGATTCATTTGCATGCGTCTGTTTACCCAGATACTCATTGCTAATTGTCTCTATCTTCCAGTGTTTGTCTGTTAGTCGTCAAGTTGATTCCTCGACACCGATACCGGACTAGAGCTAATTACAGACAAAGGATGTCAGAGCAAGAGATACACAATGTTGAGGTCCGAATAGAGATCGATGACCTCAAATCAAGTATGACTAAACTCACTGAGATGCTTCAAGTTTTGCTTGCTAGAGGAGAACCTCCCCAAAGGACAGTCATCCAGGAAGTTTCAAGTGTTGATCCTCCACCAGTTCAAGTGCCACCTTCAACTTGGCCAGAGTTTGGTTTGCCACACAACTATTCTCCACCTCTTGCATCTAATGCTATGATTGGTCAAGCTGCTAGACCAGTGTTTCAAGCTCCTGTTTTTACCGAGCCTCAACCTATAGTTCAGACTATTCGAGCTCCCTTTAAGGATCCCCGCTATGAGTACAATGCTGTCAGTGCTCAACGTGAAGACCATGAGGGCTTTGTTGAACCCGAAGTTGTCCGAGAGCAATTTCAAAGCATAGAGAAGAGCCGTTGAGGGTACTGATTTCTTTAATGTAGATGCAGACAACCTGTGCTTAGTGTCTGACCTTGTTATACCTCATAAGTTCACAACTCCAGATTTTGTGAAGTACAAGGGTCACTCTTGCCCAAGAGCTCATTTGGTCATGTATCTTCGCAGGATGACTGCTCATGCCAAGAATCAGAAGCTGTTTATCCATTATTTTCAGGATAGCTTAAGTGGGGCATCACTTAAGTGGTACATGGGTCTCGAGCAAAACTCTATCCATAGCTTTCAAGACCTCACCAATGCCTTCATGAAGCAATACAAGTATAACCTTGACATGGCTCCTGATCGCCGTCAACTGCAAAACATGTCTCAGAATGATAAAGAGTCTTTCAAGGAGTATGCCCAGCGCTGGAGAGAGTTGGCTTCCCAAGTGGAACCTCCCCTGGCCGAGAAGGAGTTAACTGGAATGTTTATGGATACCTTGTCCCCATTCTATTGGGAGAAAATGGTTGGAAGTGTTTCCTCTAATTTCACTGATTTGGTTACTATTGGCCAAAGATTAGAGGAAGGTCTTAAGAAGGGAAAAGTATCAAAGGTTGCTGAATCTTCTAATGCTGTGAAGAAATCCTACGGGAACTTTCAGAAGAAGAAGGAAGATCAGACTAATGCTATAATGGTTGAAGTGAGAAAGCCTCGTCCTTAACCCCAGTATGTTGTTCACCCTACGATTGCTGCTGTCACTCCCGTGGTTGCTGCACCACGACCAACTCAAGCTTTCCAACGTCCAGCTACAGGACAGAGCCAGTATCGTAATAGGGGTCAATTTGATCCTATTCCCATGACTTACACTGAACTTTATCCTAGTTTGGTTCAACAAGATTTGGTTACCACAAGGCCTCTGCCTCTTCTTCCAAATCCTCTTCCAGCCGGCTATAGGGCTGATCTTCATTGTGAATACCATCAAGGTGGTGTAGGCCATAACTTGGAAAATTGCTTTGCATTGAAGGCTAGAGTACAAGAGCTAATGAGGAACAAAGTCCTCTCCTTTAAGGACAATCCCAATGTTCAGAGCAATCCTCTGCCAGGGCACGCCAAGTGAAGCCTCAGTCGACTTCAGCTCAGCTACTTCTTAAAGACGGGACAACTCATCCTTGTGTTTGATTAGTCACTAGGCATTTGTTTCTTGTTGTTTGCACTTTCTTTATTTTGTAATAGTTGTTTGCTTTCAACTATGTTTGTACTTTCACAATTAATGAAATGAGCATTGCAACTTTTGATTCAATTCATTTGTGTTTGCTATTTATTTCTTATTGCTTCATCTTTCATGAAAAATAAAATAAATTTTTTTTGTCCATTTTCTGTTGATTATGTAAAGATTGGAGGGAGGATGATGAAAACGTTATACCCATAATTGTTGTTGGTATGCTTTCAAATCAAAACTTTGCTGACGATGTAAGGCATTGTTTCAATCCCTAAACACTGGAGACATAAGGAAGATAACCCCTCTTTAACCCCTTCGAGCCTAGAAGTAGGAGTTTCTTTCTTTACAAACAAAAACCCGCAATCTTAACCTGGGGCAGGGTAGTTCTCAGTTAACTGGATTGTGCATTCAATTACAAGAGCTTCATGCAAGACGACTTTCAACAAAATGTTACACTCACAGTTTTCCTTCGCACACAACAAGCAAGTGTCGAAGATGTCTTTCAAGTCGAAAGCCGATGATGGTTCGCCGTAATCATTAAGCCAGACAGTCACTTTCTTTAAAAAAAAAGATAAAAATCAAAAAAGAAAAAACCCGCTAAGTCGAAACCTATGAAGGAGAGTTAGGCAAAATTGGGGCATCCCGCTGACTGTAAGATTCACAAGAAATAGTTTAGGCAAAAGTTAGGGATAATAAAAAAGGAGAAATATTTAAATCCTTACAATTAAATGTTATAGGGAAGTGGTGACTACCATTTAAAGTCCATTGATTTTTGAACCATCATTACTATCATCAGTGCAATTCCTAACCTATGGGAACATGAGTGCATAGTCTGAGTTAACTGAGCGTAGGAATGAAGATCATCACGAAGATTGGGTGGGCACAAATAAACTTTGAGTCTTTATCCTGTGTTTCATAAACCGTGAACCGTGCCATGTTATAACCCTCAAAAGACCTAATTGAAGGGAGGTTATTTTGAAAGCATACTACAGCAAGGTTGCGTAACCTGACTCCAAAAGATCTTTGCAGGTCATCTATTTTGGGTATTACACCCTTTGCTTAAACGTTTCACTTTAATGTCTTGAACCACCGTGTTCTGACCAGTATCCCATATACTTTGCACCTCTTTCAAAATGATTTTGATTTCAAAAGTTGCATGAACTTTGCATTTACCATGTTTGTACAAATACTTTTGTTTGCAAACTAGCTTTCTTCTTAAGGAATTTTCAAACATTTGAGAAACTTGGTCGGTGATCCAATCAGGGGCAAGTTCCTTCCATATCCTGTGGAGAATCAGTTCAAGATTTGTGGTTTAATGGCGACTTCTCAAAATTGGTTTATACATAAGTTTTTCAAGACTCGGACTGGGGTAAGCTTTCTAAGAGCACCATGAAACGGTCATTTCAGAATCAATCGAGCTGAAGCAATGATCAGCTCATCTACAATAATCAGCTAGTCTGGGGCAGTTTACTTGAAGAATCCCTATGCAACTTTCAAGCAGTTTTTCATTCTTCCCACAAGGATCATCAACTTGATACAGTTAACCAGTGTGGCAGAGATGTGTTCAGCAGTAGCATCCCTAGTCCCAAGAAGAACGGCAGTGATCTCCGTGTTGAGGAATCAGTCTTCTAATCTTGTCTTCTTCCCACCAAAGAGTCGTGTTGTGTCGTCAGCATCGACATCTGCATTTGCATTTGATCATATATCATCTGCATAATTCATACCATATGCATAACATGAGTGTTTCATCCTCATTTGCATTTCTCCCGAGGTCGTGTCGCTATCCACGCCTTACCTTACCAAAACGTTACCTGTCCTTTTCATTCAGTTCAATTCCTGAATGTTGTCATTCTCTTGCGCATCTAATCCTGTTGATAGATGTTGGTCTACTCTCATTCCAGTGCTATTCCTGGATCTTTATATTCTCTCACTCCAGTGTCATTCTTGGATGTCTGTCTCTTGTGATCTCCAGTGCCATTCCTGGATATCTTGTTCCTCTTGTTTCTCCCAGTGTTATTCCTGGAAGTGTTGCCTACCTTCTATAACCTCCATCAAATTTGCTTGGATACCTTTTAGTACCATTCCTGAAAGTCTTTTAGTCCATTCAGTGCCATTCATGGATGAGTTTTCTCCTTTGCATTCAGTGTCATTCCTGGATGTCTTTCTCACTATCATTCGATACCATTCCCGAATATAGTGATCCACCTTTACTTTCAGTGCCATTCCTGAAAGTTCACAGTCACTTAATGCTTTCTTAGATATTGTGATTCCTCTTATCCAATGCTTTCTTGGATCTCTACCTTTCTCACGTTTATCTGATGCTTTCTCAGATGCCGCGATTTGTACCTTTCGTTCAAAGCCATTATTGGATGACTGGTGTCCTTTCGTCCAATGCTTTCTTGGATTCTTACTATTCAATTTTAACTAAAGCCACTATTAGATATTGTGAGTCATACCTTTCATTCAAGGCCATTATTGGATGTTCGGTTTCTTTACCATCTGATGCCTATCCGGATGTGTCTCTCCTTCTGATGTTTTTCAGATTGAGTCCTTGTTCACTTTATCTAAAGCCGTTATTAGATATTGTGATCTATACCTTTCATTCAAAGCCATTATTGGATGTCCGGTTTCTCTACCATCTGATGCCTATCCGGATGTGTCTCTCTTTCTGATGTTTTTTTTTTCAGATCGAGTCTTTGTTCACTTTCATCTAAAGCAATTATTAGATATGGTGATTTGTACTTTTTATTCAAAGCCATTATTGGGTGACTGGTTTATTCGCATTCAATACCATTCTTGAATGTAGTCTTTGTTCACTTTCATCTAACGCCATTATTAGATGTTATGATTTACACCTTTCATCCAAAGCCATTATTGGGTGATTGGTTCCTTTACATTCAATGCCATTCTTGAATGTGGATTTTGTTCGCATTCGTCTGATGCCATTCTCAGCTATTATGATTTGTACCTTCCATTCAAAGCCATTATTGAATGTCTGGTGTCCTTTTATTCAATTCCATATAGTCTTGTTTGCTCACCTTTATCTAAAGCCATTATTAGATATTGTGACTTGTACCTTTCATTCAAAGTCATTATTGGATGGCTGGTTTTTTTTGCCATTTGATGTTTTTCCGGATGTGCCTTTCTCTGTCTTTTCTGGTTTTTCTTAAAGATCCCGTTTGAACTCTTCAGTATAAGAAAATCCCAGATGTCTATCCTTTTATTTCAATGTGATTCCCAGTGGAGATTATGTTTTCTTTCTGGTTCCATGTCCACTATTAGATATTGTGAGTCATACCTTTCATTCAAGGCCATTATTGGATGTTCGGTTTCTTTACCATCTGATGCCTATCCGGATGTGTCTCTCCTTCTGATGTTTTTCAGATTGAGTCCTTGTTCACTTTATCTAAAGCCGTTATTAGATATTGTGATCTATACCTTTCATTCAAAGCCATTATTGGATGTCCGGTTTCTCTACCATCTGATGCCTATCCGGATGTGTCTCTCTTTCTGATGTTTTTTTTTCAGATCGAGTCTTTGTTCACTTTCATCTAAAGCAATTATTAGATATGGTGATTTGTACTTTTCATTCAAAGCCATTATTGGGTGACTGGTTTATTCGCATTCAATACCATTCTTGAATGTAGTCTTTGTTCACTTTCATCTAAAGTCATTATTAGATGTTATGATTTACACCTTTCATCCAAAGCCATTATTGGGTGATTGGTTCCTTTACATTCAATGCCATTCTTGAATGTGGATTTTGTTCGCATTCGTCTGATGCCATTCTCAGCTATTATGATTTGTACCTTCCATTCAAAGCCATTATTGAATGTCTGGTGTCCTTTTATTCAATTCCATATAGTCTTGTTTGCTCACATTTATCTAAAGCCATTATTAGATATTGTGACTTGTACCTTTCATTCAAAGTCATTATTGGATGGCTGGTTTTTTTTGCCATTTGATGTTTTTCCGGATGTGCCTTTCTCTGTCTTTTCTGGTTTTTCTTAAAGATCCCGTTTGAACTCTTCAGTATAAGAAAATCCCAGATGTCTATCCTTTTATTTCAATGTGATTCCCAGTGGAGATTATGTTTTCTTTCTGGTTCCATGTCCAGTAAGGAGTGTGCTTTTATTTTTCCTAGTTTTCCCTCAGAGTCTCCCCATTGAGTCTCTTATGTTGGTTAGTCTGTATCCCCAGTGAGTTTTCCTCGTGGATATTAACCTTCATCCTTCCCCAGTAAATCTCATCTGTGGTGGTTTGCTCTTTATTTCTGGAGTCTGTCTGCATTATTGCACTATCATAACATCATATCATTATACTAGAAGTTCATGGCATGTCAGCATTTGCATGTTTGTTGCTTGTCCTTGGCATGTGCATGTCATCTAAGGGCAAAATTTTCGGTTGGCTATATTTAAATACCTTTCACCTTGATCTCTCAAGGATTTCTATCCCTCGTGTCGTCCGGTGAAGCTATTTAAATAGGGGCAACTGTTGTACCCCAAATTTTACCCCTTAGATGTCATCTTCATTTTTGCATCTTAGGTCAATCATCTACATTGTTTAAACTAACCCATATCTTGCAGTTTGTTTCTTTTGTGTTCAAATTAGGGTTTCCTTGAGACATGTCAGTCAATGGCTTTGATTTTCATCAAGATGAGCCCTATAACCCTAATTCAGGATTCTATGGTTTATCAAACATCCTCAAGAGTCTCCTAAGAACTTTAGATGTGAAGAAAGAAGCAAGTTTACAAGATTTGACCTCAGTGCATTCACAGTCAAAAATTAGGGTTTGACTGAAGCCCTAATCTTTTGGAATTTTGGTTCAAATGAAGTATTATTGGTTCTAATCATCATATAATGTCTCATGAGGTATACAAGGTATCCACATCAAGTTTCATGAGGTTTCTTGCAAGAGAAGTAGGGTTTTGATCATGACAGGTGTCATTTGTGAGGTTTTTTTTCCCCTAATAGCATTTTTTGAAATGACCATAACTCCTAAGCCACATATCCAATTGGAGTGACTCAAAGCTCATTGGAAAGCTCTTTTCAAGATCTTCAATTTGTTCCATATTACTTTTTGTCCAAAAATGCTTGGTTTTTTAGTTATGAAGCTTACAAGACATTTTGACCAACACTTAGAAAATTTTTCAGCACTTTCCATCACTCTTTTCCTCAACTTTGACACCACTTTTCACCCATTTCCATTTGGATTCAAGTCTTGGGTCCCAAATGGAAGTTGTAGAGCTTGATGAGAGCTTTCCAACCATATGTGGAACATCTCAAGGGGATAAACCATTCTCAAGTTATGAATTATCAAAGAAGGGCACTTGAAGTTGTCAAAATTCAATAACTTAGAAATTTTTCTAAGTTCTTTGTGGCAGTTTGGAGGACACGACTTGTGAGGCATTTTTCTACCAATTCAAGGCCTTATTTCAACTATCTTCCAACATCAATATTGAAGTATTATGCAAGAAATTTCATTTGAACCCAAGAGCATGAAATTTGAATCACTAGGTCAAGAAATCTCATGCGAGGAATATGGCCACACGAAATTGTTTTGCACCAAGAACACACCAATGTTTGGAATTTGAATTTCTTTCCTCTCTATTCAAGCACACTCTGCAGAGCCACCACATCCTTTCCCAACTCCACTTTATCCTAAAAGCACGCTGCCTATGTTTACTTTTGTACTATCATTTTAACCTTTGCAAGCCACCTTAAACATTTCCCTCGTACACACCCTTGATCCACAGGACACAAACCAAAACAACTTATCTTCTCTGACTTATTTGCATAAAAAGAGAACTTCACTTGGCTCTATGTTGTTGTGATCAGAACAAGCCATCTCCCAAATCCTTTCCATGATTTTTCTTCTCAAGATAAACCCTTGGCACTTTGGATATTGATTCTCATGGACCAGCTGAGTTCCCTATAAAAGGACCCCTTCTATTCTTCATTTCTCACCAACAACAAACACAAAAAACACTCTGAAACTTGCTTTTGAAAGAGTGCACGAGAGCTAGCTGGGAAGGAAAGGAAGCTTTTGCAACTTGCTTGGAAATTAGGTAAGTTTCCCAAACCTCTATCGATCATGCTTACCATGCTTGTTCGTGTGTTAGGATGAATATGCTTTAGTCAATAGTTACTTTGTTGTTTTAATAGTATGTTGTGTTGTATGGCATAAATGTTGTTATGAACTTCATGTTTTGAGGAAGCTCTGACTTATCCATGGCTTAAGCATTTTTATCACGTATAAACTTGTGTTGAGAACATGTTGACTGGTTTGGTTTTGAGTTCGTATGGTTGAGAATATTAGTTCATATGTTGCTTACTGTTTTACTTTGAAATGATGTTGTGAACACCAATCTTTAATCCATGCTAGAAGTTGTGTTGGTCTTGACTTTTGAACACCAAGATTTGATCATTTTGAAATGTTTGATATATGTTAATATTTTGTTGTCATGTGTTGCTCTTATGCATCATTGAGTTTGGTTGATATGTGTTGGATCTGTTGAACTAATATCAATGTGTATGCATGTTTAATATGTAACGTGGGTTTGTTTGTGATGTGTGATAAATATGTGTTTGCAATACATACTGGTTTAATGATACGTTTGTAGTATTATATGCATGATCATGATCCTACCAACTTTACAAGTTTGTACATTTGTGTAGTAGTTGATGTTTTACATGTTATTGCATTGCTATCTAGATTTGTATGTAGGATCTTTTTGCTGTTCATCTTATGTATAGCATATGGGTGATTGTGAAATGCATTACGTGAGTTGTGTTGCATGTTGTAAGTGTTACTGTCATGTGTGTGTGAAATACCATGTTACTGTTACGCGTGTGAATCATTCGTAGTATGATGTAGCACTAATACACGTTATATGATGATGAAAACAACTGTTGTTATGCTTGCTGCGTGTGTCTAGTTTTTGTGTGGTATACTTTAGTAACTATTGTGTTGTTATGTTAAGAACTACACCTTAATTGTCACTGTAAGCACAAAAATATGTTAGTTGCTGTGAAATGTGATATTTTGATGATGGTTGTGCAGTTATATTTGTATTATGTAAGGTTATTTTGCGATTCTTGTGGTAAAGAGAGTGTGTTGTATGCTTGGTGGTGATAAAACTATACTGGTTTGGTAATTATTTTGTGTCTGTAGATGCGTGTTACGTGTGTTTGCGAATCTAATTGAGGCTTTAGCATGTGTTATGTGCGTATGACCGTGTGGTTAGTATGCATGCAGGTTGAGTTTGGTCGTGCAGTGCATTTTCATGTTTTCATTTAGTTTATAACTTAATTGAGGCGTTTTGTTTACCGGATGTATATGCCGTCCCAACGGTTTAACCTGGCCTTGCCATTACCCTTTCACCCCAATGACCTGGGTTCGATCCTGTAGATCAACCCTTTTGGCCATTTTCTCTTTTTTTCGCCTGCTTCTTCCTTTTCCAACCTGGGCCTTGCGCCTTTTATTATCCACACCCCCTATCCTCTAGCCCATTTCATTTCCACTTGTTTTTTTAACTGACCAGAATTTACTTATACACCCCCCTTGCGTTTTTTTTATATTTTTATCAATTTCAAATATTTTCTTTTATTCCAATCTTTTTTTAAAATGTTTTATTTCATTTATTTTATAACTTTTTCATTTATTCTAAAAAACTCCCAAAAATATTTTTAATCTTTATTTAATTTTTTGTTTTTTATAATTTTTCTTAAATGCTTATTTAGGATTAATTATTAATTTGAGAAGTTTTATCTTTCCATCCTTAGACAAGTTGTTAAACTTTTGTTCATGACTTTTCTTGCTAATCTTTGATCTTTGGTCACTAATATTTTGTTTAGGAGTATTAAAATAGACTTGTTCTTTGTCTATGTGATCATATTCTTGTCCATATTCACACTGTATATACCATGTTCATACTTATTCATACTTGACCCTCATTCCAAAGGAAAGGACCCTATAGTTGACTGCCGTGTCGTAGCCCTGTCCATCATTCTCTTTTAACCTAGCCTGCCCAAGATATAGCCATTAATCTCTTCTCTTTCCCGACGGTCTAACCTTTCACAATCCTTTTCCAAGAGATAGTCATTAATCTCTTTCTCCTAACCAATCAATCCTCAATAGCTTTGCTTTCAAGCTTTTCACTCTACTTTCCCTTGGAGCCTTGACCACAGTCAAGAGTTCCTTACCCCATTGAGGTGAACTACGGTTGCTCTGATTCTTTAGTCAGATACGTAGGCACAAGATGTGACGTCTTGGCGAGCATACTTAGTGTACATACCTTAGGTCATTACCTTAGTACAGATCCTTTTAGCAAGCAAACATAACATAATACAAACTAAACAAGAGGTTCCTGTAGAGTACTACAGATACTTAGGGTGCTAATACCTTCCCTTAGTATAACCAACCCCCAGACCTTAGATTTCTCCCCTTTAGGTTTTTCTCGATCTTGAACCTTTATTTTGGATAGATCAAAGTCGGTTGTAAAAGAAAATGATGCAAGTTAATTAATAGCTTGTTATTCGATTTTCACCGCAACACCTAGTATTGAAGCTAGTATCCGTCAAAAGTTTACCCACTAGGTTTCTTTGGAATGATTCGTCTTCATAGATTTCCTCCTCAGTTGTTATTACGCCTTCCTCTTCTTCCTTTGAGAGAGTGAATGGTTTCCATTTCTCCATAATCGCCAGACAAGAAGGACTAATAAGTAAAATAGACAAAACCAATAAAGAATCCCTAACCGGAGGTGGGTAGGGGAGGCCAGAAGACTGAAGAGATAGATAGATAGATAGATAGACATATAGATAGATAGATAGATAGAGAGAGCGAGAGAGAAAGATAGAGAGAAAGCCACCACAAACCCTAGGAGAAAAGAGGGCGGCGGAACACAATAAGTTTCTTTAGAGAGAGAAGCACAACCTTCTCTCTAGAAAACATGTGGAAAATCTACCAGAAATCTGGTTATGAGAGACCATTATTAAGAACGTTTAGATAGAATAATTCTATTATATCTTATCATACACCCATCACATTGGATTTCTTTCTTTAAACCTATTACCAGAAATTCAAAACACATAAGAACTTATTTTGTTTTTAGGGTGCCCTCAATGATTCTTTGATTCATCAACATATTTCATCTTCTATGTTTTTTTGTTAGAATCTTCCATTCTTCAAATCTCTCAAACCCATAATAATCTTTCTATCTTTTTTTAATATTTTTTTTTCTATAATATAATTAATATTGAACTTTTAAGTGATAATTTTAAAGTTAGTAAAATTATTTAGTTTAAAGTTTAAATTGGATATAGAACTTGAAAGAAGAAAGTATATTATTATTGATACTCTCTCAATTGATTTAGATGAATACATACACCTTGTATTTATACTACAAATGGAGCTACAAATTAGGAGTGAATTTCCATATCAGAGAGCTCTAAATAAGGAAAAAGAATAAAAGCATACAACTGCATAATCCCTTGATCTACGGTCATTATAGAGAAAGATATGGAGATAAAATCTCAACACTTCCCCTCAAGTTAGTTCATATATATCATCCATGCCTAACTTGTAGAGATACTTCAAGAATACTTTACTTGAGACAGCTTTATTAAGCATGTCGGCTAATTGATCTTTAGATCGAATCTTAGGCAACTCCAAAATCGTTGCATCTAATTTCTCTTTGATAAAAAATCTGTCCACCTCAACATGCTTTGTTCGACCGTGTTGAACTAGATTATGGGCAAAACCCCCTTCCTAGGAGCAGATTTTAAATACCTCAATATATGCATGAGAGCATTCATATGTTGTTCACAAGGATTATACATAAATTGACTAACAATACTTAATGCATAAGCAAGGTCTGGTCTTGTGTGAACTAAATACATTAATTTTCCCACAAGCCTTTGATACCTTCCTTTATCACATGAAACTTGATCTGTTATATTGTGTAACTTCAAGCCTTCCTCAATTGGTGAAGCAGCTGGTTGACATGCTGACATACCGGTCTCCTGCAACAAGTCCAATGCATATTTTCTTTAAGATAAGAAAATACATTTCTTGGATCTAGAGACTTCAATCCCGAGAAAATACTTCAAGGAACCAAGATCTTTCATTTCAAATTCTCTAGACAAGTACTCTTGCAATGCTTTCCGTTCTTCTGGATCATTCCCGGTAACAACCATGTCATCTACATATATGATAAGGGTTGTAATCTTACCTTGTTGTTTCTTTAAAAACAAAGTATGATCTGAGTTGCTTTGGACGTATCCAAAAGCTATCATGGACTTTTTAAATCTTCCAAACCATGCTCTTGGAGATTGCTTCAGTCCATATAATGACTTCTTCAATTTACACACCTTTTGGGCATGTCTTTCTGACTTGTTACACCCAGGCGAAAGGTCCATATAAACTTCTTCTAACAGTTCTCCATGTAGAAAGGCATTTTTTACATCAAATTGTTGTAGGGGCCAGTCCAAATTTGCAGCTAAGGACAACAACACTTGAACAATATAGATTTTAGACACTGGTGCAAATGTTTCAGTGTAGTCAATCACATAGTCTTGAGTATATCCTTTTGCTACCAATCTTGCTTTAAAACGTTCAATTTCACCATCTGGTTTATACTTCACAGTGTATACCCACCGATATCCCACTGGTTTCTTTCCTTTTGGGTAATCGACAAAGTCCTATTTTTCATTCTTTTCTAATGAATTCATTTCTTCATTCATAACAGCTTTCCACTTTGGATCAGCTAAGGCATTCTGCACACTGTTAGGAATTGATATAACAGATAATTGGTTTGCAAATGACTTGTTTGATTCAGACAGATTTTGATTTGAAACATAATGACTCATAGGATACTTCACTTTACTAGAAATTTCAGGTTCGTATCTAGATTTAGGAATACCTCGATTGTGACGCTCTGGGAGTTTTTTTTTTTTTTGAAATTCAGGATCAAGAATAAGTACATCCTCGGTAGACGACTGGTATGGTATATTAACGAGGAGTTCAATTTCTTCAAATGATGGATTCTCATTTTGTGTCCCACCAATTAATTCTTCACCCTCAAATGATGGACTCTGAATTTGTGGTCCACTTACTTCTTCATCTCCAATCGATGGGCTTGGACTTTGTTGTGCAATCATGTTTTCATCTTCTAAATGGGAATTGATATCAAGAGCCAAATTGATCACACTAGTATCATGAACATCAAAACATGTTATAGGGTCATATTCCTTGTGATACTTCCCCTGTAGTTCAGCCTTGGGTGAAAAATACACGAGTTCCTCATGAAATACCACATCTATTGTTATAAACATGCGTTGAGTTGGAGGGTGATAACATCTATACTCTTTTTTATTCATGGCATATCCAAGAAAAACACACCGTAAAGCTCGAGGAGCTAATTTACTACGTTGATATTTATGAAGATGAACAAACACTACATAACAAAAAATGTGAAGCGGCAAATTTGGAACTGATGGTGCAACAATGACATCACTAAGAGCTTTCAAAGGTGTTTGATAGGCAATAGATCGTGACGGTGTTCGATTAATTGAATATACTGCAAACATAACAGCTTTCCCCAATAGGATAATGGCATATTCGCTGCTATTAATATAGCACGAACAACCTCTAACAAATGACGGTTTTTACGTTCAGTAACCCCATTTTGTTGGGGTGTATTGAAACACGTTGTTTGATTAATAATGCCTTCTACTTCAAAAAATTGTTGCAATTCAGAACTTTGGTACTCCCCTCCATTGTCACTCCTAAGAACTTGAATTTGTGCATTATATTGAGTTTTAATCATTTTATGAAACTTTTGAAATAACAAGTTTACTTCGCTTTTCGACTTCATTAACCACAACCAAGTCACTCTCGTACAATCGTCAATAAAAGTAACAAACCAATGTGAGCCATCTAATGTTTGAAGTTTAGATGGCCCCCACTCATCAGAATAAATAACCATAAAAGGGAGAGGACTTTTATTCAAAGTAAGTCGAAATAAAGTTCGGTGACTTTTTGCAAGTTCACATACATCACAGTGAAAAATTGAAGAATCAATATTCTCAAACAAACTAGGAAATAATTTTTTGATATAGTCAAATGATGCATGACCCATTCGTTGATGTCATAGCCAAACTTCAGCCTTATTCTTATTTTGTTTAGAGCTTTTCGCTTTCAAAGCTTGACATAAGAAATTGCAGCTTTTTGATGTCAAGTCCAAGTAATACAGCTTCCCCCGCTTAATACCATAACCAATCATCTGCTTTGTTCGGATATCCTTAAAAACACAATAGTTAGGCCAAAAAATAACAACACAAGATAAAGATGATGTGATTTGAGAAATAGATAAAAGGTTATGATCTAAAGATGAGACAACTAGAACAAAATCAAGATTTAAATTTTTTGTGAGAGATAAAGATCCTTCCCCAACAATTAAGGCCTCACTACCATTGGCAGTAGAAATAGATTTTTGTGAAGAGGGTCTAAGATGTGAAATCTGTCTAGAATCAAAAGTCATATAATCTGTAGCACCCAAATCAATTATCCATAAATTATCAATAACAGGTGCGGAGATATTTAAAGCCTTACCATCAATATTTGTTGTTGTCACCAATGATAAGCCCACATCCTTATCATTTGTTTCAGCAGCAGCAACAAAAGCATTCTTCGAGCCCCGTTTTTTGGTGCTCGACTGTGATCCCACCAGTCTGGATATCCCACAAGCTCAAAACAACAATCTTTGACGTGTCCAGTTTTATCGCAATGAGTGCACTTGTCTACACTTTTTGTCTGGTTTCTGTCGGTTTCGAGTCACCATTGCAGCATTTTCAGAGTCTCTAATTTCTCCTTTTAGAGTAGCATGACATACAACTTCTCTTCGAATCAAGCCATGACATTCTTTCAGTCCTGGAGTCGGATCTTTGCGCAGAATCACTCCACGAACTTGATCAAAGATGTCATCTAACCCTGCAAGAAATATATGGACTCTCAACCGATCAATGGATTTTTTATATGCAATTGTATCATCGGGATCTTTCATGTTCACTGTATCCCGATGATCCAATTCTCGAAATATCTCAATCAACTCTCCATAGTATTCAAATAGAGATCTTCCATTTTGTCTAGCAGCAAAAGCCCTTTGGTTTAGAGCAAAGACTTGCAATTCATCACTTCCATCATAGAATACCTTTGACAGGGCACTCCGTATTTCATGGGCAGTAGGTATCCGTAAATACCTCTTCATGATTTCTGGTTTCATGGACATTAATAACCATCTTTTCACTTTCTGGTTTTCAGCATACCATTTTTCATACCCATCATCTGTTTCTGCAAGTTTCTTCACTTTGCCCCTAATATAAGAGAGTTTCTCTCTTTCAACAATATGCATCTCCATTAATTGTGACCAAACATCATAGTTTGATTCATCAAGAATGATTCCAGCATTAAAAACGCCTTCAGATTGAACAACAACTGGAATTGATTTTATTCCAGATGATTCATCGCTTTTTTCACAATTTTTTTCTAGTTCACTCATTTGGCTAGGTTTACTGAAAAAAATTAGGTATAACTCTGATACCAACTTGAAAGAAGAAAGTATATTATTATTGATACTCTCTCAATTGATTTAGATGAGTACATACACCTTGTATTTATACTACAAATTAAGCTACGAATTAGGAGTGAATTTCCATATTAGAGAGCTCTAAATAAGGAGAAAGAATAAAAGCATATAGTTGCACAATCCCTTGATCTACGGTTATTATAGAGAAAGATATGGAGATAAAATCTCAACAATAGATTCTTCAATTTCATTTCAATTTTAAACTGATTTAGTTCCATGACTCAAAATTCAATGTTAATAACATTGTATTTTTCAACCGTCCTCCTTATTAACTGATTTGTTCTTCCTTTTTCTTTGATAATTTTTTTATTTAATAGTTTCGATAAATTAATTGAGACAACTAATTGATTTAGATTTGCTTAAATTTTGAAGTCTTATTAATTTAAATTTTTTTAGAGTTAGGGTTAAGACATCAAACACTTATTATTTAGATTTTTGTTGTTGCAAAAAGCTTGAGATAGTGAATAAATAGGAGTGACGCCATGATTGTATTAGAGAAATAAAAAGATGATGATATATGTATAATTCAATGTGGTAATGTCAATTAAAATCGTAGTATATTATTTCTTAACCCATTGGTCTTAAATTGATGTTTATAATGGTTTGGTGAGGGATTTACTTAGACCCTCACTCTAGAATTCCCCTTAATATGTAATCATATATTTTTTAAAATTACAACGGGTCTATTTGAGAATGCAACTTAGACACAATTCGCACAAATAAAATATTCAACTTCGTTTCACAAGTCACACTTTCCAAGTCACGTGATTAAAGTATTGTATTTTTCTCACAAACACAAATACACAATTCACACCGAAAAACAATTACTATCCTTCACGAATCTTACAGCCAATGAAATTAAAGCATTTTAAATCCAACGCTCGATGTTTCAAGTTCCCTGCTCACACGGATAGCTAACGATCCAACGGTTACAGTCACGTATCTGAACCCTATATAAACTCCGACTTCTCCGCAAACTAACAGAAAAGCACTTTCCTTCCCAATCAGTTCCATCGGAGAAAAAAACTCAAGAAATCACACAGCTATGTCAGGAAGAGGCAAGGGAGGAAAAGGTCTCGGAAAGGGAGGAGCTAAACGACACCGTAAGGTTCTCAGAGATAACATTCAGGGAATAACTAAGCCTGCAATTCGTCGTCTCGCAAGACGTGGTGGCGTGAAACGTATCAGCGGTCTTATTTATGAAGAAACTCGGGGTGTTCTCAAGATCTTTCTTGAGAACGTGATTCGCGACGCTGTTACCTACACCGAGCATGCTCGCCGTAAGACTGTTACTGCGATGGATGTTGTTTATGCTCTCAAGAGGCAGGGCAGGACTCTTTACGGATTTGGGGGTTAGGAAATTGGGGATTGCAATTGCATTTAGGGTTTCTTGTAATTCGAATCTCAATATTGATGTGTATTGTGTAATAGTACTTGAGGTTTAGCATTACAAATGGTTTTTGCTTTGCTCTGTAACTAATTGATGATTTGAATTGTCAATCTTTTCCAAATCATTGCTCTCTATTTGTTAATTATGTTTTGCCTAATTGGAATTCTTATGCAATTAACGCTCTAAATCTTGAGGAAGTTAAGTTTTTAAGTTTTATTAAGTTCCTTGGATGATATGATCAATTAAAATCATGTTTATACCTTTTTTCACTAGCTGGACTCCAGTGGGGAGGATGTTCTTTGATAGACCCAAGAAAATTTCGGAATTTATTTGGAACCTGAGCTTTCCAAAACTCTTTCCAAAGCTGGGTATTATTAGAGTTTGAGGATTCTAGGATATTATGTGATTTATGTCTTTTAGGGGCTGGTCTGCAGATCTAACCGAATATTACTCAACTTTCTTCCAATACCAAATGATTTTATTTTTGGGCAGAGTTTACTTCGAAGGGGATGAAATTGGCATATATTAAAGTCGCTGTCCCATTTAATTTATTGTATGTGTCTATCAACACTAATACAAGGTTTGTATGCTTTAGACCGTGCCTAGAACTTATATAACATTAAGGTATACTCTCTTTCTATCTCAAATTCTCAAATTATAAGTTACTCTCTTGAAAATTTTTTTGTCTTAAATTATAAGTCATTTTGAATCTATTTGGATAATTTAAAATTAACATAGCAAAATAGAATAGAATGAAGCAGAATGGAATGAAACAGAACATATATTCCATTCTATTATTTGAATATTTTATGACGGAGCGAAACTAATATCTCATTTTTTTAAAAATTGGACGGGGTGGAAGACATGTTAATTTTTTATTCCATTTTTGCCCTTTATTTCAAAAACATTAATATTGTTACTCATATATTTACTTTATATAAAACATTACAAAATCAATATTTTTAGAACAAATCAAAAATTTATCTATAACATATTATCATACCTCAAATTTGTCATACCTACTGCATAATTACTTGGCCTTTGGTCATCACCTTCTAAGATTCAGGTCATGAGGGTCTTGTACGTGTTTGTAGTGTTTGCTAGCTTTTGTTGGGTTGCTATGTTTTCAAGAAGAGATAAAGGAGGATTAAGCACTCGTTTTATGATTAATCAGTCAAGATATGGTCAATTGGCTTCAAGCTGATTTTAGGTTATGGTCCAAGATGATTCTAGCTGATCAAGTACAATGATTAGAATCCATTTCCTCAAGCTAGGCCTAAGATTGCTTGAAGTTTCAAGCTATGATCATATGTCAAGATGGTTTTTAGCCATATTCCAAGTCTGACACTGAGGCTATGTGGTTAAACAAGCTAAGGAATGACCATTCTCAATTCAAGGAAAAGGTGATTCATCTTTAGGTCATGATTTTAATCTAAGTTTGAATTGGTTTTCAAGGTTAATGGGTGATTGTAACTCGCGAGCAAGTCATGTCTCAAGAGACTCCTTGCATAATCAAGGTATGACCAAAATCCATGTGAGAGTTTGGGTGGTGTTCAAGTGAGAATTATCTTAAGGCAAACGTGGAGTTATAATAAGGAATCTATGTTCAAAATATTCAAGTTGTCTCAGGCCTTATTGACTTTGTCAAATTATTCCAAGCTAAAACCGTGCCTTTTCAAGTTATGTTTCAAATTAATGCAAAACCAAGATATGAATTTATTTTTCAACCCATTTTCAAGTTTCAAACAAGGGTTGGTTTCAAGAATCCACTCGTAGCGAGACTTGCCTTAACACTACAAGAAAAATGGCAAGTTGCGACGGTTAATATTGGAAATTTACGACAGTTTAAACCGCCACAATTTGCTAGTCGCGACGGTTTTGTTTCTGTCGCAGAAACGGGTGTCGCCAGGAAGTATCGCGACGGTTTCTAAAACCGTCACTCCAACTGTCGTTCTATGTTGTGACGGGTATGGAATTGTCGTACATTGAAAATTGCGGCGGTTAAAACCACCATAAATAACTTTGTTTTTGTTATTCAAAGATAAACATCGTAGGTATTTCCACAGGTAAATCTGCAGGAAATCTTTAATCCGCAGGTAATTTCGCAGCTAATATATTTCTAAAATTAAAAAAAATTCAAATGAACATTTAGCACAAAGTATTCCATAAGAACTAAGAAGAACATTGGCATCATGTTGAATATTGAAGACACCAAAGAGATTCAAATATAGGATGTCCAATAATATGAAATAATTGAACTCTATTGCAGTATCTGATTTGAGGCTAAACTCATAATAATACACAAGTTTCAAAACTCATCTCTAAATCAACATAATTGTTTTTTCTCTTCCAATCACATGTACATGTTATTGGATACTTCTGAAAACCCCATCAACAAAATAACAAATTTTCCTGTGATTTTACAAGGAAAGCAACAAAAATTCATAATGGATAATAGTAAGAAAGGCTAGGGTCCAGGATGGTTGCAAGAAAGAGTAACCTGTGAAACATCATGACAATTCCTTGAATCAATGCTGCAATAATGGAATTGGGGATTTTGGATAGAATAATGTATGTGGGTATGAATGAAAAGTGAAAAAGTAAAAAAAATTTAGGGGTTTAAAGATGTTACCTGATAAAGGGAGAGAATTGACGGTGAGGGGTAATGGAAGGACAAGCGTTAGTGGTGGTTCTGAGAGCTGATTTGAAGGAAGAGATGGAGAAAAAACGTTGACTGCAATGGGAAGAAGCCATCTCAGGGAGCGACTGCATCAAATTTCAAGTTATTTAATAATAACACATTGTAAATATAAAAGAAGACATTAGTTTGAGAAGCATAAGAAAATACATAAACTAAAAACATTGACAAGTCACATTTATTTTGATTTTAGGAGATGATATGTAACACTCTAAAATTGTTCTGATTGAAGTAGTCCTGCCTCCTTATAGCTCTCAACAGAATCAACCAGTGTTTCCTCTATTGGCCTGCATTTCCAACCCAAACTTTGCAATTTCTATGAGCTCAACATTTTGTAATCATCCACCTCAATATAGCTGCCAACAATGAAATTTACTGACTGAAGCCAAACTTTACTCAATTAAAAAAATACAAAGAATTTATTTAAGTGAATATTAAGAAATATATATAATTAAACCTACAAAAACAACTGCCAAATGTCGTTGTGATTTCAAAGTTTAACAGCATGAGAAGCAAAGAAACTTTTTCTCTTAAACATCTTCATCGTCATTCTGTCTGGCATCCTGTATGTCGTGGTGATTGTGCTTCTGAGCTTTATACATTTCAGCAATCTGAAAGAAAGTGGTAAAAGAATGAAAAATATAAATCAATTGCATTTCCCCATTACTCTTTCTTGGTCTTCTGTCATATACCTGTTTGGTTAGATAATTAAAGATTGTATGTACTTTACCTGCTCAGAAGAGGTAGCTTGTTCCGGAGCTTTGTCAGGCCGAACTCGAAGTAGACGCTGAAATCGTAGAGATATTCCCTTTATTTAGAAGAAAAAAAATGTAAAAGTACCACAAATAGAAGTTAAAAGTATTCATTATCATTTACACAACGTTAACAGGTAAAACTCCAAAATTAATTGTGACACTTTAATCATCAATTCAATTTTTTGAAAATTCCTTATTGGGGTCTACTGTGCCCACTGCGGCTCGGTAAATAGGGCTAATGGTCAGATCTGCGGCCTTTACCTCCCACACCTAAATGAAATAAGATAATATATAACTAATGTAGAAAAGTTTGCCTATAAGCACAATAAAATTTTGGACCAATTTGTAAAAAAAATTTACACCAAAATATGTTAAACTCAAAAGCTACAAATTCTAGCTTCAAGTATAATTAATTCTTGAGGCAGATTCAATTCTACTTTAGAAGAACCAAACACTTCAAAATCATTCCAAAATCAAGTCTACACCTCTAGAATTTCTTTGGTTCATCCAAAAGCTAAACCAAACAAACACAGTAGGGGGAAATCAGTTGCAACAATAAGTTAGTAGGAGGAATATCACATTGCCGCAAATGATGAAACTGTTCAGTCAAGAATGTTACCTCACTAGCTTCAAACACGACATCAGGCTTGATTGATTCTCCATATTGATAATATGACTGAAATGGAGGATTATGTTTGAATTAGTTCATAAAATACTAAGCTCACTCAATGATGGTTCAGAGAGAGACAGGAGACAGGGACCTTTGGTTTGGGAATCACTTTAGAACCAAGGCTAGTAGAACGTTCTTCAAGCACGTTTTCTGTGAATCCAGTTCCTGCCCACAATAATATGAATAAGTGAGAAAATTAAGTTTAATAAATAAAAGAACTCTATACAGCATAAAGTGCTCACCTATCTTACAAAGACTTTGAAATTCTTCCCTGTCGGTGTGTCATAGCAAGCAAGGAGAAAAGCACCATACACTCCTACAAAACATCATGTAACTAATTCATTTCAGACCCCTTTGACCTAAAGGTAGACGTTAGCTGCACATAAAAACCTCCCAAGGCCTAGCCTTACTCAGATGTAAGTGGTGAAATACTGACTAAAAATGATAAGAAACAAAAATAGGCCTCAGCACATTAAAGAGTGTGTTTCATAATCACCTGTGCGTTTCCCTCGACCGAAAAAAGCACCAATAGGTACCAAATCTAGTGAGTCCCCTATACTGAAAAGTTGAGTCAATATATAATTGGAGCCACATTAATACAAAAGTGAAATACAAAAAAATGAGTAAATCAGCATTCTAGTATGCAATTTTAAGGATCAATCAAGTTAGTCCCTCAAATTTACGAGTAGCAATCTAGTCCCTTACAGCTAAAAATCAAAAGATAAGGTAAATGATAAATGATCAAAATTCTAGCTGAATTATTTACGAGAGACCAAATTTGGAAGAACTGGAGTTAGATACACAATGCCAATCAAATGTTTCTGATAAAAGTGTAATCACATGAAGACAACTCGAGAGTAAATTAGGCAGAAATATTGCCATATAATTTCAACTGAAGTCGTGAAATTTCTATCCACATGAATTTAAATTAACTAGAAGAATTTTAAAACCTTGCATCAATAGCTTCGTCAAGAAAGTTCAGTATCTCCTCAACATCATTTGATGTAGTTGTTGTCGCAAACTGAAAGAATCCAGTCTCTTCCATAAAAGAGCCATAGAGGGTTTTAGGCTAATTAAATGATGTAATGACACCCATAAAATAAAGGATTGGCAATGAGATTACCTGGAAAGGAAGGATTCTCTGTTTTGCACGATCATATGCAACAAGTTCACAATCAAGGATAAAGGATGATACTGTTGTTTTCTTTAACCTGTTCACTGACAGCAAATATCAGAAACCAAGATGTTAAATTGTGAGATAACAACATAGTGGTATGTTTCACATAATCAAAATAAACTTCAAAGTTACATGATAGGAAGTTCTCTGATAAGAACAGCTGATTTTGATCAAAATAATCATCATGAATCTCTTTCAAGGGATCTTCTTTTATTGAAGCAAGAAGTGGTGGTCGTGGCAATTGCGACAGTAATGGAAGATGGTATTCATGTTTAATTAGAACATTGTTATCAAAACTAAGTAGCACAGAAGAGTCATCAGGGGAAAAAATTGGTTCACAATTTATGTTGGAATGGAAATAGCCTTTGCAAGTGTGATGGCCATAATATGTAGTCTTATACAATGGAGGATACTCTTGAGTTCTTTGAACATGTTTCATTGCTTCACAGCGTTGATCATTCATGTGTGTGCACCTATAGTAGCTCCTGCATACATATTATATTAATTAAGTTTTCAATTTCAACCATGTAAATTGTGGGTGTAGACAGAAACTATATGAAATTAATGAACATATACCTATAGTATTTGGCTTTTGTTATCTTTTTCTGTCCATACTTTCTCCATGTATAACCATCATCAATCAATATTGAGCTTGTCTTTTCCCAAGTTGCTGAAATTGACCTAATATATCAATAAATAAGTTTTTATTCAAAATTACATGATAGGTTAATCATTGACAAAAAATATATATAAGTTATTAATATATCAATAAATTCCTGTTATTCCATTTAAGTATGTGAGGTCTAGCTGTGATGTATTCCCCATTAAAAGGAATAAGCTCTACTGGAGGGCATCAAATATTATATTTTATTCATAGATTCGTCTCTTAAGGATACAGACATACATTTCACAACGAAATGATACAGCAAAATATACTTTTTTTATGTTAGGGGAGGGAGTTTTGATTATAATAAATGGAAAATACCTTTCAGGAAAATGGTAAATCAAGAAAAACCTGTGAAACAATCTAAATAGTTATAGGAACATAATAAAAGACAGAAATGATGAATCTTACTTTCTCTTGTTCGATCCTTTTGGATGATTAGTGTTTAGGGTTTTGAGTTTCTTGTAAGCTCCATCCGAAATATCTCTACCAGGAACATGATTGGAGTCTTGATTGTTGTTCAAAAGCAAAAGAGTATTTGTCAATGATTTGAGTATCTGTCGCACAAGATCTCCGGCTATTAAGGTTGATAATGATTTTGAGTTTGACCCTTTGACTTCTCTAATAATATTTGACTTATCATCGTAGCTCATTTTGTGTTTCTCACGAGTTGTGTTCGTTTATTCTGGGTTTTCTCACGACCTGCTTTCGTTTAGCTTTCTCCATTCTACATTGAGTTTGAGGGTTCAGGGGTTTTTCTCGCATCGTGTGTGTCAGAGGAAAATATGATTTGTGAGTCAGAGGAAAATATGAAATGGAAATTGAAATTGGTTAGAGTGAAAGAGAAATATGAGAGAAACATTGAAATTGGATTTTAGTGAGAGGAAAATTGACAAAAAAAAAGGTTAATCATTTTTTAAGTCAAATTAATCATATTTCTATGAAAAAAATCATTTCGTTAGACTTTCATTTTCTATCGGTTAAGATAATTTTTATTTATTAAAATTAATTAATAAAATTGAAAAGGTTGGAAAATAAAAATGAAAGAAAAAAGTGGGAAATTAAAGAAATAAAAAAATAGTGATTATGATTGGCTAAAGTAATTGCGACAGTTTGCCTTAACTGTCACGAGTGTGGAAAGATGGCGGTTCTTTGGTAACTGTCGCAATTATTTTATACAATATGCCTAAAAAATCTGAGACGGTTGGCTCAAACCGTCGTGAGAACTGTCGTAGTCCAGGAATAAGGACGATTTTTTGGTAATGTCGCAAAAAATTTACGATAGTTGACCCTAACTGTCGTGACAACCGTCTCAATCCAGGAATAAGGACAGTTTTGTGATAACTGTCGCAACTCAAGTGTCGTAAATCTCCTTTTTTTCTTGTAATGTAATTTGCTTCAAATTAGTTTCAAGTTGTGATTAAAGTAGTCAAGCTTTGGTTCAATTTGTTTCAAGAGTTTTCAAGCCACAAGTAAACAAAATCAATGGAGTTATTTCATAAGCCAAGCCATGAATGAAGTGTCTTAAGCCATGGTTAGAAGTTTGCAAGCCATGATTAGAAGTGGTTTGAGTTGTCGCAAATTCTAAGTTATGGTTATTTGGTTTTTTTTTAAGTTGTGATTAAAATATTTTCAAGCAAGGCTTAATTGGTTTCAAGATACAGGTCTTCAGTTGAACTTGTTCTCAAGAGTTTACTTGAATTATTCCAAGAGTTCAAGCCCATGATCCATACATTGCCAATTTATATTTCAAGTGGGTTCCAAGCACTATTTTAAGTTGTTAGATCTTGTGATCAAATTAATTAGGCTATGAAGTCTTTTTAGTGCCATGCTAGAGATCTTCCCAAGCCTTGTTTAGATTGTTCAAGCCATGTGGAGATTATTTGCAAACCGCGCGTATTCACAATTACAACAATAGTACCGACATTCATGATCACAAAAATACAACAATTCAAACTCTTAAGTCTTAAGTCAAGCAATCAATATATACAAGAAAATTTGCAAATTACGACAGTTAATTTTGATAGATTACGGCGGTTAGAACCGACGCAAATCGCAAGTTACGACGGTTCCTCTTATGTCGTAGAAACGTGTGTCGCGAGGTTGTTTTGCGACGGTTTGTAAAACTGTCACTCCAACCGCCGTAACATTCCGCGACGGTTTTGAAACCGTCTCCAATATATTATTACGACGGTTCTAACCGCCATAATTGTATAATATATATTTAATTAAAAATAGCGACGGTTCTAACCGCCATAATTATATCAAATATATTTAATTAAAAATAGTGACGGTTATAACCGCTGTAATCATAATATTTAAAAAAAAAAATTTAAAAATCGCTACATCAACTCCTGTAGAATACCAATACATTTCAATTCTGATAATACAAAATACCATGAAATTTTGAAAATACCATAAAGTAGGTATAACCTTTTGTGTCACATTATAACATCAAGAAAAAAAATAAGTACATTTCGTAAGCAAAAATTAAACTTAACTATATGAATACAAAATATAATTAATTCGAAACAAAAGGTTATACTTGTTTGAACTCTCAGAAATGCTTCTTTAGATATTCACTGCCATTCTGAAGATCGATTATCCTTGCTTCCCAGCGTACTTCAGTTGCAAGGGTGCGAACCATTTCAATTGTTCCCAATGTGTCAGAAAGAATGATCCATCCCTACAAAAATAATGTTGTGTAACAAAAGTATGCTTCCCAACGTACTTGATTTGCAAGGTCAAAAAGCAGTTGAATAGAAAAAGGAAACCAGTTTATATTTTTCCAAGTCTAATTTAACAACTCAAATTTGAACCAGTAGGATCTCAAATAGAAAAGTAAAGTTTTAGATGTCCACTAAAGATATAAATTCAAAAATTTAAGCTAAATATGGAAGGATGATTATACCTCAGACTCCAGTTCATTCTCCAAAATATAAACACAACTATTCCCTTTAATTGTGAGTGCTAATGGAGTATCAGTTCCTTGCCCCTTTCCTGGATTCCCAAGTCCTATTGATGAAGAAGATTATACAAGTGGAAAATGGGAAGCACAAATATCTTATCAAGCGTAACTGCAAATGTTTGAAGCCACTGGTTGTATACACCCTCAATCTAAGTCATAAAGAGACATAGGAAGAGAAACACTAAACACGCATGAACCTCTATTTCACTCTTCTCAAATTTAAGTCATACCTTTCAGTCAGTCTAATATTTGTTGCATCAGCTGGCACAAAACTAGCTATGTGGAAAAAGAAAACAATTAAATCTAATAATTTGTTTAAGCAAGATTTTGGTAATTAAAATTGATATACTTGCACCACTGTAGGATTAAGTTCTGATGGAGAAATATCAACTTTGCACATTATTTCATGTATTTATCCACTTCATCCAATCATTAGAGATAATAATGTGTATATATCAAAGTTGACAAACCTGACCACTAGAATTCAATCCTGATGGGGAAATATAATCTGCTGGTCCAGGATTAACAATAGATTCTGCCATAAATTTGAGTATATGAATAATATTTTGGAAAAATAAAGCATACCAAATCATAAATGAAAACATACAGAAAAGCGTCACATTTATATTCAAAGTAGAAATTGCACTTTGTGTCATGTATTTAGCTGAACTATTGTGATATGTATTGAACCGGACTGAACCGGTACGGTACCAATTGAACCAATATGTTTCTCTTAAATTTAAGAGAACTTTTAAACGTAGCATTGTCTTATTGAGTTTTCTAATTAAAGTAAGTTTCTTTATATTATATGGAAACAAAGTTAGCAACTCAAGAAAGCATTGTCCTGATAGATATAATGAATAACATTATTTGTACACATTTGTTAATTTCAAACAAAGTTCACTAACTGTATTCAGCTCAAGAATATGATCTTACTAGCTGCTAACTCTACAACTGATTATCATTAGAATACAACTTCGCGACAAGTTAAACAAATGAAAATGATTGCATAGGAAATGCTTTCATAAACATCTCTTCGAAAGTGGAGAAACAAACATAACTTCTAATGTGCTGACATTTGCATTTGTGCTCATTTTATAATTTATGTTAGGAGTAGATTGGTTTAGCTTTTGTTCACATTTCAATTGTGCTCATTTTATAATTTATGCATACTAGTATATGTTACAAGAAATGTATGAATGCGGATTATCAAGGTCCGCGCCGAAATGCTTATACCATTTCATTATGGACTAAAAAATCAATTTCAGAGAGTTGGGGACAAGGATAAAACATGACACTCGAGCTAGAGTGTGAACGACACGATTGGATTGGCTTGTATCCTAATTAGCCTTCTAATATGTTTGAATAGAGAGACTACTTCTACGCATAGACACAGTAGAGCCAAACTCATAAAAATTGCTACAGATGCTACATCATGCATCTATTAACTGCTTGTAATCTAGTTCCAATATAACATCGCCTATCTGCATGCTTATTACCCATTCCATAGCATATAATAGTCTCATGGTTAGTCTTGGTTTCTTGTGGGAAGGTCGCCCAAATATTCCATATTGTCTCTCTGAATTTGGGTTGAGTCTAACTCATCCCTTTAACGACCCGATTTCAATTATTTCCTTTTTATTCCATTTTGGTTGAGTCTTTTATTTTAATTGGGTGATAAATATTTTTATTTGTGTAATTGGTGTATTAATATGTTATGTTTGCATGTTATGATGTTTTACCGTTTTTGAGAGTTTGCGGGGAAAATTAGATTGGAGGGTATTTTAGACATTTCACACTTAATGATATTTTAGTTCGTTAGTTAGTTAGATATTTTGTGAAAAAGAAATGGAAAAGTAATAGAAGTAGAAAGAAAAGAAAAGTATAAGTAAGAAAAGAAAAGAAAGAAACATAGAGAGAAAAGGAGAGAAAGAGAGCAAGAGAGGAGAAAAGAGAAGAACAAAGAGAAAAGTGTGGAAAATCACCAAGATCAATCTTTCGGAGTCGATTTAATAGGGTAAGGGTGTGAAATATTGTTATCCTAACTTTGTGTATGATTATGTATGTGTTTTGTGTGGATGTTTTGGTTGGTTTTCCATATGTTTCCGTTTATGCCGTATTGGACGAAATCGATAGAAACCGATGTTTTTACGGTCGAAAAGTCGTATAAATACATGTGTTGGTTGGTTATATGTATGTGAGCTGCTGTTTAAAGTTTCATGAAGTTTGGTTATGTTTTGGTTAGTTTTCGTTATGTTTCCGTTGTTTTTTCCGTTTAGGTCGAATTGTAGGAAATCGATAGAAATCGATGTTTTCACGGATGAATTTTGAAATAAATTGCGTAGATTAGTCGTATGAGGTTAGACCGAGATTATAGAAACTCGTTTGGTTGAAATCGGTTGATATTGTGAGTTTTGACATTTTTGGGTTTTGAGAATGTGAGATTTTGGTGAAAATCGAATGTTGTGGAATCGGTGTTTTTTTTATCCTAACATGTTGGTATGTATTTATGGAGGATTACCATGTATTTATTCGGAAGAAAGTAATTGAATCGGTCGGGTTTTCGGGCGAAAACGCCGAAAAACCAGTGCTGTACCAGCAGAACCCGCAGCAGCTTTATGCTGAAATTCTGGTTTTCGGGGAAACTTCGGAAATTCATATCTTTTGATCCGTAAGTCGGTTTTGACCCCCGTTCGAAGCGTTGGGAAGCTAACGAGATGTTCTTTCTAGGAAAAATGGTTTTGAGGTCTGAACCTGCTCCAATTGGAACAGTATTTTCGAACCGTTTCGTAGTGTCGGGCCTCCGGTTTATGTTTTTGCGTTATTTTGAAATATACATATCTTCTTCGTTGTTTATCGGATTTAAGTGTTCTTTATATCGAATCGAAGCTGTGGATGAGTACTTTTTGATGATGATGGAAAATATTATTTTTAGCCGACTTTTCCGGTAAACCGTAAATTGATTTGTTTGGATAAATGTGTATGTTGTTATACAATAGATGTGAATGTAGATGGATTATATGTGATGAATGCATGACTATGTTGTGAATAAGTATGCATTGCATGAGTGTATTGGTTCATTTTGTATGTGAAGCATCATGATATGCATTCTTGTGTTGTGGGATTCTAAGATGAATCTGTTGTAACGTCGTATGCCGATATGCGGTTGAAGCGATGATTACAAACGATTGTATGCTCATGTGGAGTTACAACAATCGGATTGTATGCCGAGGTGCGGTTGTAGCCATCATATTGTATGCCGATGTGCGGTTGTAGCAATCCGTAAACATTGTATGCCGAGGTGCGGTTGTAGCAATCATATTGTATGCCGATGTGCGGTTGTAGCGATGGTTCCAATAAGTTCTTCAATTGAACTTGAGATGATGAGTCGGTACCGCATGCATCTGCATAGAGTCGTGAGTCGGTCTCTATGAGTTGCATTTGTCATCATTGTATTTGTGCATTGATGAATAAACATATATATGTATATGTTGATGTGGAATGAGTAGAATTGTGCAGGTGTGCATGGATGGATAAACATGAATATGTGTGTTTATGTTGAATGATAAGCATTATGAGGAATATGCTTGGTTTTATATATATATGCCTTGCGATGTATATTGAGTGAGATGTGATGATTGTGACATAGTAAACATAATATGTATGTTTATGTGGTATGATGGAATGGTGAGAATATGTGGTATATGTGTATTTTTATGTTGAGATATATAATTATATGCATTGTTATTATGATAATATTTCTCACCCTTCTGCTGTTTTATGATACTCTATGAGGCATTGCAGATTTGGTATCTGGTGGTCTTTTGTGAAGCGTGGCTTCATTTCCTTTTTGGTCGTCTGGCTCTGATATGTAGCATCGGGTAGCTAGGATGTGTTTATGAGCTTTGGTGATACTTTTGTACATGTATCTAGCTGATGAATGTTTATGTAAACATGAATGATATTGGTGACTACTATTGGAGTATGATATATATATATATATATGTATATATGTTTGTGAATCAATGTTTAAATGTTTCCGCTTTTATTCTAAATGTTGACATGTGGGTATAAGGACTGAGATCCTTTATTGTTGAAAGTTACCCCACTGTTGCATATCTTTTTGAGCAGGTGTTGTATGTGTTTAATTTCATGCATAATGTGACATTCTCTTTTTATGCCGTAGTTACAATTATACTCTGATGAAATTTTCAATACGTGCCTAAATGATTTAATTGATTATTTGGGGGTATAGAAAGGGGTGTTACATTAAGTGGTATCAGAGCCAGAGTTGAGTCAGTTGTGTCTGTCTTGTTGTTGTGTTGGTTGAACTGTTGTTTAACCTTGTTGTTATTTTTGGGAATGATCAGAATATGTCGGGTAGAAACGACAATGCGATGGCTGCTGCTTTGGAATCGATGGCTAGGGCGGTGCAAGGTGCGCCGAACGTGAATGCTAATGACGAGTTTAGGAAGAATCAACCACCGGTTTTCAAAGGAAAATTTGATCCCGATGGAGCTCAAAATTGGTTGAAAGAGATTGAAAGAATCTTCAGAGTTATGGATTGTGCGGAGGAGAATAAGGTGAGGCTTGGATCTCACATGCTGAAGGAAGAGGCCGACGATTGGTGGGTCGGTATACGTGAAGTTCTTGAGGTGGATGATGAAGAGATAACTTGGAATTTATTTCGTACTGAATTCTTGAGGAAGTATTACCCTGAGAGTGTGAAGGGGAAGAAGGAGATGAAGTTTCTTGAACTGAAACAAGGTAGTATGTATGTGGTAGACTATACTGCTAAATTTGTGGAGTTGGTTCAATTCCATCCTCATTATGCTGCGATTACTGCTGAGTTCTCAAAATGTGTTAAGTATGAGAACGGTTTGCGTCCTGAGATTAAGCAAGTTGTGGGATACCAGAGGATTAGAAGATTTTCAGATTTGACTGAATGTTGTAGAATTTTCGAGGAAGATAGCAAGGCTCGTTCTGCTCATTACAAAAGTGTGAATGAGAGGAAAGGTAAACAGCAAGCTAGGGATGGTCCTTATGTGACTCCTGTTGATAAAGGCAAGTATAAAGGAAATTTTGATAAGAGATCTGGAGGAGGAGGTTCCGGTTATATGAAGTGTTTCAGGTGTGGCGAATTGGGTCATAAAGTAACTGATTGTAGGAAGACTGTACCGAAATGTTCTAACTGTGGAATCCTTGGGCAAGTTGCTAATGATTATAGAAGAAATATGATGAAGTATTTTAACTGTGGAGAAGTAGGTCACATTAGTCCTAACTGTACTAAACCGAAACAAGCTCAAGCGGGCGGAAAGGTGTTTGCATTAGCTGGGTCAGACACTACCAGTGCGGATCGTTTGATTAAAGGTATATGTTTTATTAATAGTACGCCTTTAATTGCTATTATGGATATGGGAGCGACTTATTCTTTTATTTCTCATGTGTGTGCAAAGTGTTTGAATTTGTTTATGACTTGTTGGACAAGAGATTGGTAATGCCAAGTTGTTGAGTCTGTGTGGCATGGCAGTTGTATATTGTCGATGTTGTTTATTCCCTAGTACGTGATAAGTGTGTAGAACATTATCAGTGCTTTCTGGTTTTTCTAATCCTTTGTCTTCAGGATTGAGAATGTTATAAGTGGGGGAGAAGCTGGTACTTCTCCAAGTGGCTTCAGGTGAGGAGCGTTGGCTCAGGGTGCCGTTGTTTGACCGATTGTAAGTGTTGTTTGGACAGTGTGGTTTCCGATTCCAAAGGGAATACGGAGGTAAGGTTTATGTCAAGTAAGGATTGGTGCCTTAGGTGGTTTTGTGCACAAGATGCAAGGAATGTTGTTATGGCTTGGTAAAGATGGTTTATGCCCCATCATGATTGTCGACTGTCTATTGACAAATTGAGGAACTGATCACCCTTAATCTCTTGTTGATAGCAGACGGAATTTGTGTTGGATGGAATAGACGTGTTTATCCAGCTTAGTTGGTATGTTCGGCGAATGGTTGTGGAGTATGGGAATTATATCTTCATACTTATTTGGATAAGTTTGCAGTGGTGTCCTTTAAGGATATTTTGATCGATTATAAAATCAGAGGAAGAACATGTACGGCGTTGAAGATTGAGTCGCAAGTGTTGAAACGAGATGAAGCTTTAAGTTAAGTTGTCAAGAGTGGATTTTGGTTGATAAAGATGAGTTTTCTTGGTCGAGAGGAATAAGTATGAGACAACATTGATGGTTGGGATTCCAAAACGAGTTATAAATTTGAATTGGATTATTCTTTGAGAAGAATTAATGTCGTGCCGGATGAGTTAAGTTAAAGGCCTTTGCATATGTATGTTTGGATGGTCAGAGAATTAGAATTGTTTGAGCAATTCAGAGGCTTGTGTCCGGTGTGTAAGCTACTGCAGAATAGTGTGAGGTTGTGTATATAACCAGTGAACTATGACTTTCTGGTGAATAGTAGGAAGAGTCAAATGTTGAATATGAATTGGTGGTTTTGTTAGTCGCGAGTAATCGGAGTGCACAGCGGAAGTGTGGAATTGTTGTATTGGTTATTGTGAGACAAGGATGTAGGTATTCTGGTTTTGTGGATGTTGTTGAGGCGAAGTTGTGTCATGGAGCTTATGTTCTTGTCTGGTTGTTGCCTTGTTTCCATTGCGATGGTTCGAGTGCGAGTAGCTAATTCCTATGTTTGGAGATTAGAAAAGTGTTACCTATGGTGTTGGTAACGATCTTGTTGTGTTCCGGTTCAAGAGTGAACCTGGGTGTTTGTATCTTGGTTATCCTTTGAGTTGTGAGTTGGTCGTCAAGTGCATTGTATGGGCATTGCATCTTGTCGTGGTTGTTGTTGTCGTTGTCGTGTCGTTGTTGTTGTGGTTAGTGTACTGGTTTGTTGTTTGTGTTATTCGTGGTCTGCCTTTGGTTGGCATGATAGTGGTTGGTCGGACGCGAGAGTCATATCCGAGGTTGCTTGTACTTAGCCTATTTTCGAGGACGAAAATGTCTAAGTGGGGGAGAGTTGTAACGACCCGATTTCAATTATTTCCTTTTTATTCCATTTTGGTTGAGTCTTTTATTTTAATTGGGTGATAATTATTTTTATTTGTGTAATTGGTGTATTAATATGTTATGTTTGCATGTTATGATGTTTTACCGTTTTTGAGAGTTTGCGGGGAAAATTAGATTGAAGGGTATTTTAGACATTTCACACTTAATGATATTTTAGTTAGTTAGTTAGTTAGATATTTTGTGAAAAAGAAATGGAAAAGTAATAGAAGTAGAAAGAAAAGAAAAGTATAAGTAAGAAAAGAAAAGAAAGAAACATAGAGAGAAAAGGAGAGAAAGAGAGCAAGAGAGGAGAAAAGAGAAGAACAAAGAGAAAAGTGTGGAAAATCACCAAGATCAATCTTTCGGAGTCGATTTAATCGGGTAAGGGTGTGAAATATTGTTATCCTAACTTTGTGTATGATTATGTATGTGTTTTGTGTGGATGTTTTGGTTGGTTTTCCATATGTTTCCGTTTATGCCGTATTGGACGAAATCGATAGAAACCAATGTTTTTACGATCGAAAAGTCATATAAATACATGTGTTGGTTGGTTATATGTATGTGAGCTGCTGTTTAAAGTTTCATGAAGTTTGGTTATGTTTTGGTTAGTTTTCCTTATGTTTCCGTTGTTTTTTCCGTTTAGGTCGAATTGTAGGAAATCGATAGAAATCGATGTTTTCACGGATGAATTTCGAAATAAATTGCGTATATTAGTCGTATGAGGTTAGACCGAGATTATAGAAACTCGTTTGGTTGAAATCGGTTGATATTGTGAGTTTTGACATTTTTGGGTTTTGAGAATGTGAGGTTTTGGTGAAAATTGAATGTTGTGGAATCGGTGTTTTTTTTATCCTAACATGTTGGTATGTATTTATGGAGGATTACCATGTATTTATTCGGAAGAAAGTAATTGAATCGGTCGGGTTTTCGGGCGAAAACGCCGAAAAACCAGTGCTGTACCAGCAGAACCCGCAGCAGCTTTATGCTGAAATTCTGGTTTTCGGGGAAACTTCGGAAATTCATATCTTTTGATCTGTAAGTCGGTTTTGACCCCCGTTCGAAGCGTTGGGAAGCTAACGAGATGTTCTTTCTAGGAAAAATGGTTTTGAGGTCTGAACCTGGTCCAATTGGAACAGTATTTTCGAACCATTTCGAAGTGTCGGACCTCCGGTTTATGTTTTTGCGTTATTTTGAAATATACATATCTTCTTCGTTGTTTATCGGATTTAAGTGTTCTTTATATCAAATCGAAGCTGTGGATGAGTACTTTTTGATGATGATGGAAAATATTATTTTTAGCCGACTTTTCCGGTAAACCGTAAATTGATTTGTTTGGATAAATGTGTATGTTGTTATACAATAGATGTGAATGTAGATGGATTATATGTGATGAATGCATGACTATGTTGTGAATAAGTATGCATTGCATGAGTGTATTGGTTCATTTTGTATGTGAAGCATCATGATATGCATTCTTGTGTTGTGGGATTCTAAGATGAATCTGTTGTAACGTCGTATGCCGATATGCGGTTGAAGCGATGATTACAAACGATTGTATGCTCATGTGGAGTTACAGCAATCAGATTGTATGCCGAGGTGCGGTTGTAGCAATCATATTGTATGCCGATGTGCGGTTGTAGCAATCCGTAAACATTGTATGCCGAGGTGCGGTTGTAGCAATCATATTGTATGCCGATGTGCGGTTGTAGCAATCCGTAAACATTGTATGCCGAGGTGCGGTTGTAGCAATCATATTGTATGCCGATGTGCGGTTGTAGCGATGGTTCCAATAAGTTCTTCAATTGAACTTGAGATGATGAGTCGGTACCGCATGCATCTGCATAGAGTCGTGAGTCGGTCTCTATGAGTTGCATTTGTCATCATTGTATTTGTGCATTGATGAATAAACATATATATGTATATGTTGATGTGGAATGAGTAGAATTGTGCAGGTGTGCATGGATGGATAAACATGAATATGTGTGTTTATGTTGAATGATAAGCATTATGAGGAATATGCTTGATTTTATATATATATGCCTTGCGATGTATATTGAGTGAGATGTGATGATTGTGACATAGTAAACATAATATGTATGTTTATGTGGTATGATGGAATGGTGAGAATATGTGGTATATGTGTATTTTTATGTTGAGATATATAATTATATGCATTGTTATTATGATAATATTTCTCACCCTTCTGCTGTTTTATGATGCTCTATGAGGCATTGCAGATTAGGTATCTGGTGGTCTTTTGTGAAGCGTGGCTTCATTTCCTTTTTGGTCGTCTGGCTCTGATATGTAGCATCGGGTAGCTAGGATGTGTTTATGAGCTTTGGTGATACTTTTGTACATGTATCTAGCTGATGAATGTTTATGTAAACATGAATGATATTGGTGACTACTATTGGAGTATGATATATATATATATATATATATATATATATATATATATATATATATATATATATATATATATATATATATATATATATATATATATATATATATATGTTTGTGAATCAATGTTTAGATGTTTCCGCTTTTATTCTAAATGTTGACATGTGGGTATAAGGACTGAGATCCTTTATTGTTGAAAGTTACCCCACTGTTGCATATCTTTTTGAGCAGGTGTTGTATGTGTTTAATTTCATGCATAATGTGGCATTCTCTTTTTATGCCGTAGTTACAATTATACTCTGATGAAAATTTCAATACGTGCCTAAATGATTTAATTGATTATTTGGGGGTATAGAAAGGGGTGTTACAATCCCCACCTACAAAACCGGTATTTGTCTTGGGTTCTGTCTTTCAAAGCTCTTGATTAGTACTAACTGGTTTTTTTTTACCAGATTCTGTCTTTGGTTCTGTCTTTTCATCACTTTTTGGTTCATATTTTGATCTCAAAATGCTTGTAAGGCATTAAGAAATACCAACATCTTGAAAACCTGGGACACAAAAAGTGTGTAAAAGTTAAGTTTAGTGTCTCAAAGGATCCAGTCCAGTCCAATCCCAGTCAAATTGAAAACCTGTTTGATTTAGTTCAAGTCAACTTCAGTTTTTCTTCTGAGCTAAACTTCATGAGTTTGGAATCAAGGATTACTTTCTTATATTCAACTTTATACATTCACATTTATCCATTTATACCAGATTGTTTTCAAGTTCATCGCTTGGTTTTCTAATTTTCAGGAATCCTATAACACAGGGATACCTTGTTAACTAGTTATCCTAAGTTTACATGAAGACTTTTAAAATTATACTCCAAGAGCATTTCACAACGTACAAGGATTACTTTGGATATGCCAAACATAAACCACTGCCTTATGTAGAATGTTACTAATAAGATATTTCTAAAGAACATAAGATGATAACATTGTACAAATATTTCTAAATCACTGATAAACGGCAACATAATAATACTAAAATACCTTGTGAACCATATGCTGCCAAATATTTTTCAGCTTATCCTCAGAGAGCGATTTAGTTAGGAACTCGACTGCACCAAGCTTTAAACCAAAAAAAATACATCAAAGAGAATCAGCATGTATGCATGACAATACGGAGGACAACATGAAATGTAATCTATGCCTAACTCAAAATCCTACTGCAATGCACTCCATTATTTTATTTAGGCAATGAGTGTTCGAAGTCACTGCATAAAAATTTACAAGTATTGTGGTTAGAAAATTATCAGCAAGACGAAAGCATCCCTAATATAAGCTAGGTTATTTTGTGTACTTACTAATGGTTGGGAAGTCTTTTGCATTCTCGAGAAACTTGAAACCTCCATCAAGGCAGCTTGTAGTCACCTGCAACTCAGACGAACCTGTGTAGTTATAAATCACTTGATCAATGCAGAATCAACAACAATAGATATCTGGATGTGGGAGTGGTTAGGAGGTGATTTACAAATGAATTTTGCTGAATTTGTGGAGTTCCCTTGGTACTACTCCAAAATCACTAGCAGTAGAGTGAAACATATGGGTGGGGTGATATGGATGGCCACGGTTTGGAGCATTTGGCTGTGTAGAAACAGAATTCAGTTTGAGGGACTGGTTTTCAACTTCTTAGGGTGTTGGTCGGACAGTATACATAGGGCTTAGGTGTGGATTGTAGCAGCAGCTTTAGTTGATGTAAAAGTTTCTTATGGTGATTGGTTTAGGGCTCCACTTTTGAGCTGTTGTGTGTAATTTCAACTTAACTTTGTATTATTAGGAGTACATCTCCTAATCTTAATAAAAATTTGCGTATTAAAAAAAACAATAGATTTCTTCGACAGAGAGAAACACTTGGTTCCTATGCCAAAGGTGTTTTCTACTTAATTTTCGCAACTAAAGCATAATGATTTGCATGTCATTTGTTCGGAAAACGAAAGTTCATTACCATTAGAAACCAACCCGGAAATCTAAATACAAACAAGTAAGAATCAATCCCAACCAAATTTGAGATTAAATCAATCCTAATCAAAGTCAGAACCGCGAAACCGAACTGAATAGAAACCGATACATAAGCAGCTCAAACATATTCATAACGAAACCAAGTTCGAAATCCAGCATAAACTAGTTGAAATCCAATATACAAACCTAAGCCAAATCTAAACTAGAGTAAAAACATAACGCAATAGGAGAACTAAGTAAAAATCACCCAGAAACTGCTTCAAAAAATAAATCGAAACCGAATTGAGTTTGAAACCTTAACACTTAGTCGAAATCAACAGAACAACACCAAATTGAATAAAAAGTAAATTGAAACCAGAACTGAGTCTAGAATTTAATCGGAACTGAATTGAAACAAGAATCATTAATACAGTGACTTGAATCAATAATATAACTGTAATACTTTTAGATATATTTTGACTTGATTGAAGTTGCATACCATCCTTGTAAGCTGTAATGTTATTCCGGGCAGTGTTTACAAAACTTAACAAAAGATCTCAAAGTGGTACTTTTAGTATTATTGAAGAGGATGGAACCACAAGGAACAGAAATGAACATGATATTCAACATACCAAGCTAAATTGGATCTCAGACCAAGTTAAAAATTCAAACTACCATTTTACTCATATTAAACTATTTAACACTCATCTCACCATACCAAGTTGGGAATCGTTGTGGCATCCCTATCGAAACGTTGAGCCACATTTGGGTGAGCGGTTAATATGATGATGTTTGGCCAATTTCTTGTATATATAGCGCTTGGACTCATCTTCGTATCCACTTTTTTACAATTTTTGCACCTCAATAAACAAAAATACGTAGGGCACATTGCTCTGCTCAATTCAGTTTCATCTCCCTTTCTCCAAGATGAACACAGTTCATCATTTACTTGATATCCATGTAGTTATTAATACTAGTCAATAGAGACTTTGCTGTTAATATATAAGCAGTGACATTGCATGGTGGCAAAAGAAAAAAAATATATAAAAGGCTCAATAAACATGGAACGATGAACTTGTAAATGTAGTTGGGATATTTCATATAAGCAAAAAACAGGGGGGAAATGGATCTAAGGAAAAAAGAACCAAATAAACTAGACTCTTGTAGTTATTATGTCCATTGTTGTAGATATGAGGATGAAACGGAGCCGGATGCAAGAATATGACCTGTATAATAGAATCACATTAGTTAACATAACACCAGAACTCACAACAGAAAGGTTAATTATTGTGTATATAAATTAATAAGCCAAAAAATAAGAACCTGTGGAGCTTCCATAGGGTAATTCTCAGGAAAATTAACCTGAAGCTGGTAGGTCTCATTGGTGTAAAGTGTCCCAGAAGCACCAGCCACTTCAATAACCTGCCTTACATAAATAAATAAATAAACGATTTTGAAGGACCCGTTAAACATCACAAAAACTACAAAACTAAATTAAGCGGAAAAATTGGGGGATTTAGAAGAATCAATCAGATATACCTTTGTAGATTATCGGTGACTCTATGTTTGAAACCAGAAGGTGGATTAACCTGCCTCTCGACGAGTTCTTTCTGGAGCCTATTGCAGGCAATCTTACTCAGAATCTGAAAGTGGGATCAGGAATAACAATAAACGAATCGAAGAATGAAATCGATGAAAATTGAAAAAGAGGAATGAAATTAACGAGTTAGGGTTACCTTGTGAGAAGAAGCTGAAGAACTAGTCATAATTATTGCGCGTATAAGAATGTTGTGAACGGATCCTTGTAGAAGTTAATTGAAGGAGATTGTGACCTAATCTTTGTGAAAGCTGATTTCTTCAAACATTGAAAGAGATCGACCATTGATTTGTAAATTTAGGAGAAAAGTGGATTTTGTGTTGATATTAGAATTTGAAGAAATTAGGGAAATGATAAGGGTTGTGATTTGGAGGAGAAAGAAGCGTTTTTCACAGTGAGTTGTTCTTCTGAATTAAAAAGAGAGAAATCTAAGAAAAAATAGAGGGAAAATGAAAAGGGAGCATTAAAAATGGAGCACTAAATTGTTTTTCTATAAGTATGATGATACGTAGAAAAAAGAGGGCGGTTTAACCATCGCCACTTTTATTTGGATGGGTTTTACTTGATGTGTTGAGGGAGGGCGGTTCAAAACCGTCGTTGTTTAAGGACGGTTGTCCAAAACCGTCGTGACAACCGTCGTAATAAGTGGAAGAGGACAGTTTTTATTGAACCGTCGCAATTTATGTGTCGCAAATTCTATTTTTTCTTGTAGATATAGAACCAACCTCCCATCCTTATCCTAAATAACAGAATCACACATATACATAATAACTCATAAAAATCCACACAGTTACCTAAAGAATATCTCGTTCCACACACTTGAATAACCTCACATGCTCACCAAAGTCAACCCTAACTCCTAAGCAATTTTCACTATTCGAAGGCCACCAAAAGAAACTCAGAGAAAAAGCTATAATTCAGAGCAGAATTCCACACAAAAATTGCATAACAGAAGGAGGGATAAAAACCAAGTTTTGCTTTTCTTGAATTGAAAACAAATCTTCAAACTATCCATAGTTGCTATCGTCAACTCAATGTCTCAATCAACATCTTCATACCTTCATTACCTTCTTCAAGGCCACGACATCTTCCCTTCTCACGTCTCAGCCAAACTTCAGCGTCCGTTTCACCATCGCTTCCACAAGTTATTCCCATCCTTGTGCCTTGCAAAAGAAAAATATAAGAACCAAGTAAGACACATGTCAAGATATGAAACATACAAGTTTTTTCACACTCTAACTCAAAGATGAAAAGTACAAGATCGCATTTGATCATAACAACATTCTGACCTTTGTGCCAACACATGAAGCTTATTCATAACTCAAATAATGGTAAATCTCCATAGGATAAGCAGAACACGCGGAGGACCCTTGGTTCGTGAGTATGGAAGTTTGTTAGGATCTTCAGTAACATAAGCCACAACTTTCTTGATTAAAACCTCCAACTTCTACTAAAATTCCAAGCTCTGACGTAGCATTATGTTGCTCCAAAGATTGTACATGAAATGAGAATGAATACATAAAGGTAGAGATGAATACAAGAAGAATAATCCAAGATAGAAAAACAAGTGAACATTGCTTTTGCAAGCATGAATTTCAAGCGTCCTGTTTCAACACAAAAATGGAAGACATTCACAAGGAAGTCAACAAGCATTTTACATTTCCAACAACAGTAAAAACAATAACTTTACAGTAGTGAAAATAAGAGCAATGTAGTAAAAATCATGATAATTCAAGCCACGTATTCACACAAATCAGATAAAAGTCACACGTTCTAGAAGCAATTTTCAAGCACTACAGACAAAAACAAATGAGAACGAGTCACCCTTTTGGACCCCACAAAATCTTATTGCAAAATCTATTCTAACGAAATGGAAATCCTCTCACACGAATTAGAGGATATTTCTCTGAGAATACCCTGAATCACACGTACCAGATCCACCCCAAATTCCCCTATAAATATGCACCTAATCATTGGCAAAGGGAGACCCAGAAAACCTCAGTGAAGCTCTGCAGAAATTAAACTAAAAAAAACTCCTATACCATTATCTAAAGCTCTATTCCTCTACCCAAATTGTTGAGTTTTCATCCTGAATCTGAAACAATCTTGAGCTAAACCCCACTCACTCAAACATAACAAACAATGAAAGAAGGAAGAAGAAACAGGAAAGCGAGAGAAGTGAGCAAGCTACCTCGCCGGATTCGCCATCGGACTAGCTCCGATTTTGTACGTTTCCTCTTTTTCCCTTGTTTTTTGCTCACCTTGTTGTGTTGATTACTTGATAGAATGCACTGTGGTTGTTTGGACATTGATTTAAGTTCTAGGTTTTGACTGTGAGTTACGATTTGGGTGTTTTAAGGTTTTATCTGCGAAAACTGAGGTTAGATTTGGGGTTTACGGTCAAGATTAAGGGGGGTTGGTGTTTTGTTTTTTTGGTTTGGTGGTGGTTGTTTGTCGGGGAAGGTGTTGCCGCCGCCGCCGGCCGTCACGCTTATCCGGCCATGATTAGTTGAAACTAGAGGTGTCAAAACGGCCCGCCAGGTGAAATGGCCATGAAATTCAAGCCCGCCCCGCCAAGGTGGCGGGTCGCCGCCCGTCTTTTTTTTTTTTTATAAATTTTTCTCATTTTTTTAAATAAATTAAAATGCTTTGTTTTTTTTACATTTTTTTAAAAAAATTAAAATGCTTTGTTTTTTCCCAGTAGGCAGTAACTAACATTAATGTTCACCGCCCTAACCACATAATTCAACACTAATTTCATTACACTGTTATGAGTATACATGCTACCTTTTCAAAAATACAGTAGAATAATTGGATTTGTTTCAAAGGTAAACACACAAACTCTCTATACATGTTACCAAATTATATTAAAACAATTAAAACTAATATAATAATATCATGACAAGCTAAACTAAAACTAATATAATATCAAATTTTAAACTAAAACTAAAGACTTCTATGAATAATAATAACATAATGGCATTCATGGCATTCAAGGCTCTCAGAATAAAATCTGCTGTTATGGCACTTGGAACTTTCTCCCTTGTACCAATTCTGTTGGCATATTCATCCGAGTAAAAATAAATAACCTCCATCTATTTTTACACGTGATCAAAATGGGCCAGCTGACACCAAGGTCAAATAAATTATTGGGCCATATACTTTTTTTTCTTTCAAAATGGGCCATAGACATTTTTAATCTAAGTAGTTATTTTTTATTTTTTTTAACGGGCTGGCGGGCCAACCCCCCCCCCCCCCATTATGTATTCCGTCCGCGGGGTTTTTTGCTTTGGCGGGGCGGGCGAAATGGGTAGGCGGACCCAAAATCCATGCCCAGCCCACCATTTTTTGGCGGGTGGCGTGCCCCGGCCTGTTTTGCCACTCCTAGTTGAAACGAGAGGGTTAAAAGAGAGAGATACTCGTTTGAGTCTTAAGGGAGATAGTGAATGAGAGAGGAGTTGTGCTTAGAAAAGGTCAAAGGTTTGTTGTGAAGAAGGAGAGAGGAAAATACATCGTGGTTTATAATTGTTCAATTTGTTTTTTTTTAGAAAACTCTATTTGGAATGTGTGCTGTTTTCTTTACGCGTGCTATTTTCCTTTCCATTACGCCAGATGCTTGCTTTTCTGTCTGACCATACCATAGCCACATCGGGCTGGGTTTTGCTGCCTTTATGGCGGCAAAGGCACCATGCCTTTGTGCCTATTTTCTCTCTTCAATTTTTCTCTTTCATGTTTTTATTTATTTTGTTTTAATTTTTTATTATAAAAAGTTGCTGATTATGCCTAAAGGCATGGTAACTTTGCCAATATAAAGGCAGCAAAGCCAAATCCAACCATGATGATGTGTCTTGCTGCAGATCACACGTTTTTTATAGGATAAGCAACATTAGTTATTCTTTCCCCCTCATTTTGGTCACACGTTAAAATATTGTATGGTGAGGGTTCAGGCCTTTGCGCCCAACCCGTATTGGTAGCCGTCGGGCTGCCCTTATGGGCCTTTGTAGTTTGTTAAAAGTTTTTTCCTTCTCTCTTTCTTCACTTATACCCAATGAACACTTCATTTCTTTGTTAATTGTTAAAAAAAAGGTAATATTAATATTAGCAAGATAGATTTTACTTATTAGTATTATGAATTAAACTTTGATGTTAATTTACTTGTTTGTTTTTAAAGTAATATTAATATTGGCATGATACATTTTATTTCTTAGTATTATTAGACTTTGATAATATTTAGATCAAAATTAAGTAGGTTTATTAAAATTAATAGTTGTTTAAGCCTATTCGTTCAAAAACGAACTAATCTCGGCCCCATACCAAACAGGTCATTTTCAAATCCTTCCCCGATTAGAACTCAAAACAATTAATCAAATCACTTTTTTAATTAAACAATGAAATTAATGGGTTTTTTGGGTTCTTGGGTGATGATTATTGGATAGAAATATGGATAGATTAAAATCTTTAAAATTTTATTTGAGATATGAAATTATTAGGTTAATATTAATTTTTGAAAATTTTAAATTTTAGTAATTTTTGATAATAGTTTAGAGACCCATTTAATATTTAGAGTATCTATTGAAATTGAGAAATTGGAAATATTGATATTATTTCATCATGTAGCGAGTTAATTATGCAGGTAGGAATAAAGTGATCATTCCCCTTTTTGTTGAACTGTAGCGCTGCTATATTAGTGGTGGCAATGTAATAATTGTTGATCATGATCCGTAGCACCCTGACTCCCTGAGAAGTGAGAATAATGAAGGTGATCCTGTTATGTGTTATTGTGCTGTAGCACTTTTGGTTTTAATACTTATTATAATATAAGATAGAAACAAATATACTATATATCATGGAATGTGACAATCTTTTCCCATGCTAAGACTGTAGCGTTATCTCCTTTTGCTGTTGATAGGAAATAGAATATATTATAAAAGCATGATTTTTTTTGTTAATTCCAAGCATTAAATGCTAGGCAGCATATGTGGCCTCTTTTTCTTTCCATACGTAACATATATATATATATATATATATATATATATATATATATAAAAAAAAGTGGTAAGTAACTATTATTATTTAGGATTCATTGGCACTTAATGAATTGGCTAGTCCAGAGTTTCTGAGCAATTTCTGATCTAGAGCTCCAAATCCAAACCCTAGTCCAGAGTTTCCATCTTCTTCATGTTTACTTAATTGTTCTAACAGAAGTTTGAGTCGATTCAATTAATGGTTTGTAGCTTTCTTTTCTCTTATTCTTCCATTTCTGATCTCAATTTTAGTTTCTCTTTTTTTTTTATTATTAAAATTTTCTCACGAATTTAAGAAACCTTACAAAATCAGGTTGTTGCATTTGTCAAATTTGCTTCAATTTCCTATTATAGAGTAATTAATGCCTTCAATCTTGTTACTGCATTGGGGTTTCGAACTCTATCTTTCATATTCTCATATCTAGTTTCGATTATTATTGTATTTGTGTTTTGATTTTCCACAGGACAAGCTATTGCTTGTATTTCACAATGAAAAAGGAGTAGTAGCAGCTTGGACTCTGATATAGATGCTGATATGAGTAAGTTTTTATGCTTTGGGTAGAAACAAGAGATGCTGCGTTTAAACCCGTTCCGCTGGTTCAAAAGCCAATTTCGTCGATACTGGATAAAATTCGAAAGAGAAAATTAGAGTTCTTAAAGAAGTAGGTGGATCTATATCAACATTTTGTTTTAGCATGCACTTATTTTAGTCAAACACTAATGTATACTTGGGTTGAGTTTCAGATCTAATGTTTCTTTTGATGATAATGATGGCTTTGCCGTGGATATTGATTCTGAGCCTCCATGTCTGAGAGAAGAGATGACTAATAAGACTGAAGAAGCCAAGCTTGAAGAAACACCAGCTACATGCTCTGCAGTTACAGAGAATAATTTAAGTGAACCTGATAATGGTGGATCTAACAATGCCTTAGATTAATTGAGTGTTGAAAACATTCCTTCTCCCATGGTTAGTCATCATTTCAGCTTGTTATACAATGCTTGGTACTTCATCATATCAAAGTAGTAGAGAATGTTATACTAATGCTTTGATTTTGGATATCTGAGCGAGGACTATATTTATATAACTGTATCTGCTATCTGTATTTTTTATTGTATTAAGAAATGTGATAATAACCTATAAATTGAGAAATTTCAAAATTCATAAGTTGTAATGTATATAGATATCAAATATAATTATGTTTTTTTCCCTTGAAATCATTGCGTTAGTTTATAACATTGGATATGTTAGTTTTCTTCATGTGGATATTGCTATCTAAATCATCGCTTATGTTGAGCTTCAGGTTGTGGTTTCAGAACCTATTAATGCATTTCGAGCTGCTGTTGATGATGCTCAGGTTTTCTGTCGCCCATTTATTTAGATGCTTTCCTAAACTTAGGGCTAAGCAATGGGGAGAAGATCATAACCTTCAGCTAAGGTGATGTTTGGGTGGTAACTTATTCACTACTCTCCATGCTTTACTATTTCATTTTGAGAGTCTCTTAAGTAATTTTAAATTGTTATGAAAAGAACTATATTCACTCTACATTTTGCTAATTATAGGTAGCAACCTAAATTAAAAGCAAGAATATGACCTTCTTAACGTGTAGGTAGAATCTATTATACCTCTTAAATTGATGGGAATTTAGTCAAGAAAACCCCACATTTCAAACCACACTGTAAAATTTAGTTTCACTATCTATGGCAAAACAAAAGCTTTCATATCACATATAGTATCCATGCACAATGATGTTTTGACAGTGCCAGAGATTTTTATTTCCTTCTTTCATTCAAATTTTTTTTTTTCTGAAATCAAAGTTAAAACTTTTGTCTCATCCTAACAAAATAAACATGCTACAAAAACAAGCCAAAACATGTTGAAAGAAAAACCAAGATTCATAATAATTCCATAAAAACGACAAGAAAAAATGGGCACCCCACTAACCTGTCAAAAATCAATCTTTATACACCAATTTTTTTTTATCATTATCTTCAACATGACACATTACTATACAAATCATCAAAAACCAGTTTTTACCAATTCTCAATTATTAATCTACCACACCATCTACCTCAAACAAACCCTTTTCTCTGTCTTCTGCCAAACACAAGCCAACCAGAAAAAACATAAACTTTTGTTCTTCCAACAAACAATAGTTAAGTTCAACAAAAACAACCAGACATTGTAGAAACCACTAGTGTTAGTTATTATATTCATAATTATTGTAATTCCAAATTTCTATCTCAATTAAAACCTCTATAATCTAATACTAATACACTTATTACATTTTTCTTGATTTTTTTCAATTTTAATTTGTTTTATATTTATGATCATGTGAAACTGAATTAAAATATCTGTGTGCAGAAAGATAGCAATGCTGTTAAAGAGGCACTTGATCAACTCAGTGAAATTGGTTGGGCCAAGAAATGGAGTTCTCAACCATATGTTTCACGTCGAACGGTAACTCTCCATTACATATGTTGAAGTTCTGGATAGATTCCAATAGACATAGCAATAAAGAAATTCACGTGTTTGGTGTCTTACATGTGTCATGTTAGATGATGTCGATTTTTTAAAAATTATTATCGATGTTGTCTGTCTTTTATAGTCTAATGCTTCCAAATTTTGTGCACCAGACATCAATTCGAGAGCTGACAACTTTAGGGATTAAAAATGCGGAGAACCTTGTAATTCCTAGTGTTAGAAACGATGTAAGTTTTCAGAATTGTTTTTTATTTTTTTACTTGTAGTATCGAATGAAATTATTACATGAGTTTCTTGAGAATTAAGTTTGTTCCAAGTCCAACATATAACATAGACCTCTTTGTGTTGCAGGCAGCTTTTCTCTTTACTGTGGTTGGAACAACTGGATTCTTAGGTATTCTGGCTGGACAACTTCCTGGGGTATGTATCCCCTCCACTCTTCTTTTTTGCTCCGTATGTCTGTTCGATGATCTTGTGTGCAATGACTTGTTTTTAGAAGCAAGATGAAGTCTAGGAGTGTTATTCGTAAATGTGAATTATAATATTCATGGTTTCAAATTGTGGTTGCGGTCGAGCAAAATGTACAGGCCACTATAATCACAGTTATCGCAGCTGTCGACCACTTTTCCATCAAGATAACAACTTGTTGTGGGATGTTGTCATGTTTAGTAGCTGCTTCAACGGTCTGGTTTCACGGTTGTCGCAGCTGTCGACTACTTTACTAACGTGGTTGAAATATCACAATTTGAAAAGTCATAGAATTTATGTAAGACTGTTAGTAATCATCAAGAAAACAATTTTTCTTAGTTTATACCTTTGTAATTTAGATGTAATTACAATAAATGCTGATATAAATTATGTAATTGATTTTTATTGTGTTCTCATTTTAGTAATTAATTATAAGTTTAAATGAAAAAAAATTTATTATTAGTTTTTTTAATTTTAATTTTTATTTATTTAAATCAATGCTTAATTTTTGATAATTTGATATTTTCGAAAACAGTTTATTATAAATATATTTTATTTTTAAAATTAGCCTAGTTAGTTTTAGTTTTGTAAAAAAGATAATTATTATTATAATATAATATAATTTTAACTAGTCTTATTTAGCATGACATTTACTGTTGTATTATTGTGGCGAATTCGTAGCTATATAGTTGGGAAACATAATTTATGTCGATAAGTTTGCTACATTTTAGTTTTGGTTTAGCTAGGCATTTTAAAATATTAGTTGGAATTTAGCTAGGAAATTTTGGAATAGCTAATTAGCCACCCAATCCATGCTAGGGAAGATACTATAGCTAATCCACAACTAATCTCCAGCTAATTTTGTTAGATAAAGATTAGCTACAAATTACCCGCGATTTTTGTTGTAGTTAATTGCTAATTTTCTTGTAGTAATGGTCTTCTTTCCCATTATAATAATTGCGCGGGGGGACCTTGAAGTCCATAGATTAGATGGCTATTTCCACTTCCTTCCAAATCCATGCGCAGTAGTTATATATATATAAGGCGCATGATAAATGATTAATTAGTTACCTAAATTTAATTATTTATTTAATTAATAGTTAATTATTTAAATATTGAATGTATATTTAAATTTAAATTATTATTTATTGAAATATTAATTTTAAATATTGAATTATTTAATTGAATGTTGAATTATTTATTAAATATTAATAAAATATTGAAATCTTATTTAAATATAGAATTTTATTCAAATATTAGATCTATATTATTATGTTGAATATTTATTAAAATATTAAAAGTTTATTTATTTATTGAATATTTCTTGCACATTTATTAAAATATTGATTATTTATTTAAATATTGATTATTTTTTTTTAAATAATGATTGTTTGTTAAAATATTGATTATTTAATTTAAAAATTGATTATTTACTTAATCATTAATTATTTATTAAATATTGGTTATCTAATTTTAAACATGTGGATTACTTATTCAAATATGGATTATTTATTTAAATATTAATTATTTATTTAGATATTGATTGTTTATTTAAATATTGATTATTATTTATTGAATAGTGAAATTTCATTGAATATTGGATTCAATTATTGGTGATTGATTAATGGTTCTATATTTAATCGGTAATTTGTGTTTGTGAGTTGTGATTGGATCGAGTCGATCCTTGCGTATTATTTGTTAATTGTGGCGATGATGTTTAAAGTATGAATACTTTAATTATGAAAATGTGTTTGTGTGTGCAATTGTGTGATAATTCAAGTGTGATGAATTATTGATGATATGCATGATATTAAGATTAGGAAATGGTCTTAATTGCATATGGTTGTTGATTGCATACGCATCATTTGTGTCAAGAGGCAATGCTTGCTAGTTCCGTGGGAGCTAGTGACTTGTCCCAAACCTAGAGTGGGGTTTGAAACCTTAGGGGACGGGCTTTTGTTTGTTGTTGGTCCAGGGGACGGACCCGGTTTAAGTGTAAAAACCAAAAAAATGATAACAAGTGTTGGTACCACATGACATGAGTTGCATTGAGTCTTACATTGAGTCTCATCGTGTATATGTTTGTTATATCAGAGTATGTGTATGTATGTGACTTGTTGAATTGGCAAAATTGTGAATTGTATGGTTACTTGAGTGATACTTGTTGATGAAACTTTGAAGTGTGAGAATGATTATAATTATGTTTGTATGCCTTTTAATTAATTATTATCTTATGATTTCAATATTGATTTGAATTCTCACCCTTCTGTTGGAATGATGTTTTATACGACATCGCTCAGGTACCGAGGAGTAGGGTTGCTTCTAGCGCGAGGTAGCCGTTGTAGTCACTGATTTAGTTTCTTTATTTATGTTAGGTCGAGTCATGCTCTGATCATGTAACACTGGGATCGTTTTGGTTTATGTTCGAGAGATACATTATGTACTATACTTTATGCTTTTATGTTTATTTGAATTGTATGAAGTTTGGCTTTTATGCCTAAGTATTGATTATGAACGAGATGAGCATGAGATTTTCTTTATGTCTAATATGATTGAAGTAAATCCGCTGCTACATGCTAAGTGAAAGTTTATGAAAAACATGAATTTAGTTTAATACTAATAAGCATGACAAGTGTTGTGATGTATTGAAAATATGTGTGACACCCTTTTTGTGAAAGGCATGAATATTTACTCTGATTTATTTATATATTTTCCGCGGGGTATAGAAGGGTGTTACATTTAGCACTCCTTGAATCCTTGAACGATCGCTCTCGAGGCGCACGCCTTGGGTTGTGTTCGTTCCGTCTTTCATTTCTAAAAAAACCATTTAATCGATTAACATTTAATCTTAATCAAAACACTTAACCTTTAAAAATATTGTCCTAATTAAATTTAAAAAGTCATAATTTATTCAAATCTTAAAACAATTGATTCTTGTTTAATATACTGAATCTTTATTAAAATCATAATTCATTCTAATTCATATTTGTAAAACTTTTCTTAATTAAACAATGGAATTAGTGGGTTCTTAGGTCTAGCACTCCTTGGATCCTTGAATGAACGCTCTTGAGGCGCACACCTTGGGTTATGATCGTTTTGATCTTTCATTTCTAAAATACATAACTCTTTTAAAGCACTTAATCCTCTACTCCTTTTAAAACACTAAAAATACATGTTTAATCAAAATACCCTAACCGAATCAAAATCTTTTCTTAATTAAATAACGAAAGAAGTGAGTTCTTGGAATCTCGCATTCCTTGGATTCTTGAGTGATCGCTCTTGGGGCACACGCCTTGGGTTGTGGGTCACTCGACCTTTCGTTCCTAAAATACTCTCCCTAATTACTTGGACAAAGACCTTCATTGTCCAACAAATACAATTTCATAATTTATTGAATGAAAAAGGTGTCGTTGGGATCTAACATCCCAGTAATGCCCCGATTAATTGGTTGCGAGGCCATGTCATACCCCAAATTTTGACCACTAAGATTTTCCATCTTTGTGCCAATCATCATCACAATATGGATGTTCTTCCATGCCTCATCAATTTCCTCAAAGATGGTTGAGCTTTCACTATTACCAAGAATTAGGGTTTGGACCCTCTCTGAGCATTTAGGAAAAGGATCAATCAGGAAATGACATGATCTTAAACTTGTCTAGCCTCTCAAACACCCAAAATGGATCAAGAGGACTCCCGCATCAAGAATCAATCACAAGGTTACAACATTCCAAGTGGATCAAGCCTCAAGATCGCCAGTGTCACCAAATTAGGGTTTTAGTCGACCAGGGCCTCCAGGTGGAAATTTTCCTCTGGGCATGAGCCAATGCTTCAAAGCACAACCCAAGATACTACAAGTGACCTCATGGACCCAATCATCAAGTCAATTTTACCTCAAGAGATGCATCCACAAAAAAAATCAGGAATTAGGGTTTCTTGACCTAATTCACCCCTAAGTTGACTTTTGGGACAAAACATGAGCCAAGACCTCAAGGCATGATTTGAGAGTCTCTAACACACTACATTGATCCATTTGCAATAATGGATTGATCCAAGAAGCTTGATGCACAAGTTTCATTTTCATCTGGACCACAATTAGGGTTTTTGAGGAAAAAGTCAACTGTACCTTTGACTTTTGACCCAGACATGCTCCCAAACCTTGGGACATGATTCAATTCACCCTATAACACCTATGGAATATACCCATTAGGTTTGATTTAGGTCAAGGACTTGATTTCACAAAGGATCACACAGTTTAGATTATATCCGATAAAAAGTCAACTGTGCACAAAACCAAGTTTGACTTTTTGAGATTTTTCACAATTATGGTTCATTGTCCCTAAAATGATGTTAATGTGTGATTGGAATCATCATTCATCAAGAAAAATCAAAGAAATTGAGTTAACTTGTAAAAGGGGTAACCATAAAAAACTTAGAATTTTCTAAGTTATGGAACTAAGTGGCTAGGGTACCAACTCCCAAGGACCATAACTTGAGATCCAAGCAACCATTTTGGATGGTCCAAAGCTGGATTTGTAGATCTCATGGGATACTTTAAAAGTGTAAACTACAGCTCATTCCAATTCCTCATGGATTTTTAGTTATGGATTGATCAAAATGGCTGAAAACACAAAAGTGACATTTTTCCAACACTTAGTGAAATTTTCACTAAGTCAGAATCTGCCTTATTTTTTCCCAAATGTAGAGGCATTTTTCATTATAATTCAGGTTGAATCAAAACCAAAGTTGGACATCATGTTGAAATAGGATATGTCAACTTTCCAAAATGCCCAAGAACTCCATCAAATTCCATCTGAGCTAGGAGTTATGACAGCTGCAACATGCCTTGCTGCAAACTGTCTTGGCAAGGCAGATTTGTGCATTAGTGCTCGAATTGCTCAAATTGAGCAACTTCAAGCATGGTTATCCATCTGCACACCTCAAGGGGGAACAACCAAGGGACAAACACTGATCCATAAGTCTCCCAAGTCTTTGGAACTACATATAGGTTTGGCACCACTAAAAGCTAAAGATGCCTCAAGACTCCAATTTTGTTTTGAGGCATTCAATGGATGCTTAGAGGTGGCATGTATCAGAACAAAGATGAACACTTCAGTCAAGCCTTATCCTTGAATCAAAGAACCATAGGCCTGTGCTCTAATCCCAAGTCAATGGCTAGAAGAGACTTGAGATTCCATTTGATCACCATTGGCCAAAGGCCTGCTGCAGTTGCCATTCCATATTCCTTGCAAAACAAACTTGACACACTATAAATAGACCTTATTTCTGATCAGTTTGAGTATACCAAAGGCCTATAACACTTGCCTTTCTCAAAATCACACTCTCACTTCCAAAAATGCCTTCTAATGCAAGCTACTATCGGGTTTTGAATTGGAAAGTGTTTCCAACCAAACCAATCACACACACACACACACACACACACACCTCATAAACATCATATAGAAGTGATCCAAACACTTAAACAACATCTGGAACACCAATTTCACAAAATCACCAGCCATCTGCCCAAGCCTTTGACAGATTTGCAGTTGAGGTGCCAAATCAAGTTCCAGCTCAATTCAATCCACTCCAAGCATTCAGACACACTCCATAGCACCTAGGGAAGCTGTCCACATCATTGGAACCAAGTTGTAACACCTCCAACCTAGAACTCGATCACCAGCTGCAAGAGGTAAGCCTCAACTTGGTCATCTCATGATTCATGCATATTTCCTCGCACAATAATTTTGCCATATGTTCATAATCATGTATAGAGTGTTTCCCCTCCATTAATTGCTTTGTATGAGTCGTGTATCAAATTTCTCAGCCTTCATACAGAAATTAGGGTTCTTGAGGTTTCTCTTTGATTTCTTATTCCATGCTTAAAATAAATGAAATTAAAGACCATAGACATGATCGTGAGGTGAAAACGAGTAGATTGATATGTGGATTGTGTGATTTCATCAAGTATTCAGTGAGATTGATGAGAAATTGCAAATCTGGGCAAAACAGAGCGCGCGGGCAAAACCAAGATGTTCTTGGCGCCCTTTTTCAAACTTTCAAATATTTGAATTTTTGTGATTTTATTTAATTGATTCAAAAATTAATTTCTCTATGAATTTTAATGATTTTGAGTTGATTCTTTTTTTAATAATTCACAAAAATGTTAAAATATTTTATTTTACAAAAATCTCCCAAAAAATATTATTTATTTCATATACTTGATATTTTTGCAAAGAATTAATTTTTATTTGTTTTTTAACATTTAAAATATTTTTTCCTTCTTGATCTTCCAAACTTAAATGGTTTTTAATCATTTTGTGGATAAAAACATGATTTTTGAAACATTGATCCAAGATCACCACTCATTTTTCACATGTTTTCAATAATTTTTATTAATTTTTAAACAAAATTAATTCCATCTTTAAACAAAATTAGGGTTTTGATTAATTCCACCCTCATCAATATTTTTCAAACACTCATGGGCCTCTTGATAGAGTGTAAGTCCCATCCCTTTGTAAATAAAACAATTTTGGGTCTCACACATTGTATAAGTCCCTTTGTATATTTTCAAAAGTTCGGCCCGATCGTCGCCTTTTTAACAAAATCAACTGGGCTTCTCCTTGAGCTATAAGACCCATCTTTATTAATTTTCAAACTCTTTGGGCCTCTTGAGAGAGTGTGAGACCCAACCCCTTTGTGAATAAATAATTTTTGGGCCTCAGACATTGTATAAGTCCCACTGTATTTTCAAAACCACGACGCGATTGTCGCCTTTTAAAACAAAATCATCTGGGTCTACCCTCACGTAATCGCCATAATCTGAGAGAGTGAATGGTTTCCATTTCTCCATAATCGCCAGACAAGAAGGTCTAATAAGTAAAATAGACTAAACCAATAAAGAAACCCTAATTGGAGGTGGGTAGGGGAGGCCAGAAGACTGGAGAGATATATAGATAGATAGATAGACAGATAGATAGATAGATAGATAGATAGAGGGCGAGAGAGATAGAGAGAGATAGAGAGAAAGCCACCACAAACCCTAGGAGAAAAGAGGGCGGCAAGACACAATAAGTTTCTTTAGAGAGAGAAACACAACCTTCTCTCTAGAAATCATGTGGAAAATCTACCAGAAATCTGGTTATGAGAGACCATTATTAAGAACGTTTAGATAGAATAATTCTATTATATCTTATCATACACCCATCACATTGGATTTCTTTCTTTAAACCTATTACCAGAAATTCAAAACACATAAGAACTTATTTTGTTTTTAGGGTGCCCTCAATGATTCTTTGATTCATCAACATATTTCATCTTCTATGTTTTTTTGTTAGAATCTTCCATTCTTCAAATATCTCAAATCCATAATCATCTTTCTATCTTTTTTTAATATTTATTTTTCTATAATATAATTAATATTGAACTTTTAAGTGATAATTTTAAAGTTAGTAAAATTATTTAGTTTAAAGTTTAAATTGGATATAGAACTTGAAAGAAGAAAGTATATTATTATTGATACTCTCTCAATTGATTTAGATGAGTACATACACCTTGTATTTATACTACAAATGAAGCTACAAATTAGGAGTGAATTTTCATATCAGAGAGCTCTAAATAAGAAGAAAGAATAAAAGCATACAGCTGCACAATCCCTTGATCTACGGTCATTATAGAGAAAGATATGGAGATAAAATCTCAACACTTCCCCTCAAGTTAGTGCATATATATCATCCATGCCTAACTTATAGAGATACTTCAAGAATACTTTACTTGAGACAGCTTTAGTAAGCATGTCGGCTAATTAATCTTTAGATCGAATCTTAGGCAACTCCAAAATCTTTGCATCTAATTTCTCTTTGATAAAAAATCTGTCCACCTCAACATGCTTTGTTCGACCGTGTTGAACTAGATTATGGGCAAAATCCCCTTCCTAGGAGCAGATTTTAAATACCTCAATATATGCATGAGAGCATTCATATGTTGTTCACAAGGATTATGCATAAATTGACTAACAATACTTAATGCATAGGCAAGGTCTGGTCTTGTGTGAGCTAAATACATTAATTTTCCCACAAGCCTTTGATACCTTCCTTTATCACATGAAACTTGATCTGTTATATTGTGTAACTTCAAGCCTTCCTCAATTGGTGAAGCAGCTGGTTGACATGCTGACATACCAGTCTCCTGCAACAAGTCCAATCCATATTTTCTTTAAGATAAGAAAATACCTTTCTTGGATCTAGAGACTTCAATCCCGAGAAAATACTTCAAGGAACCAAGATCTTTCATTTCAAAATCTCTAGACAAGTACTCTTGCAATGCTTTCCGTTCTTCTGGATCATTCCCGGTAACCACCATGTCATCTACATATATGATAAGGGTTGTAATCTTACCTTGTTGTTTCTTTAAAAACAAAGTATGATCTGAGTTGCT